>ML780580.1:998032-1056279 GCA_009831015.1 Picea engelmannii
AAAATGAAAATGTCTCCTTGGTGTATATAGGAGACTAGGAGGTATAATTACAACTAATGGCCTAAATCCGACATAAATAAAATAACATTACTAATATAATATGCCCCAATTAAGGGGTAATGAGCCAACATTAGGGCTTAACACATCCATGCTCAGTGTTCAAAAATTAACCTCTAATACCATATTGTAACATCCCTGACCACCCAGATCGAGCCATGCTACTCTAGAAAATGCTTTCATTCTCTACTCAACATATTGTAACATACCCAACATCCAAATGATCTATGTCACATAAAAAAATTTGAGCTGCATGTAATTAAAACCTATACACATAGAACTCTTGCAGAACTTTATATGTAAAACGTAAATAGACAAGTACATTCTATAAATGCATGGATTCATATGATAATGATAGTAAACATATACATGTAGCACAGACATGAAATTCCCATAAATATAACACATAAATAATAATGCAACATATAAATTAACACACAATTGACACTTATCTTGGTAATAATATCACCATCTGCGTGTAGAACTTCCACGAACCTCCCAACCTTATACTACATTGCTCATAACTCTCAGCAATGGGTCACCCTTGAGATGGGACTAAAATCCACCTAGGTAAAAGGATTCCTAACCAAGATTATGTATCTCACGTAATGGGAAAGACTCTGCCAAAGGTGCTAACTCAAACTAACAGCCTATATTCCCTCATTCCCCACACATCTATCCCACCCTAGGAAGTGTGCCCCTTCTCTGCTCAACAGTCCCTCGGTTGCCCCACTTCCTTTCTAGGCTTCAACAATAGGCCAGAAAGGAAGTCTTAGAGCCCTGTAGATGCAGTTTAGCACCTTCAGAAATCAATTCCTAGCAAATATATCACCTTGATAGATTTCTCATGGGCCTAACAACCCGTCTCTTCAATATCCCATGGGCATGACAACCCTCTTCTTTAATCCATCTCCCAAGCTAACCAGGTACACAAACAGGTATGGGTATGGATACAGGTTCAGGTACAATGACAGGAAGGTATGGAGGACAACTCACTAAGTGAGTGAATGATCATGGAATGAATGAATGGATGACTGAATGATCAAAAAATGAACTAAGTCCAAACTATATGTATGCATGTTCCCAACTTGACACTTTTCATGTTGGGAGCTACTTTGGCCCACTTGTCCCCATCCTTAAAACTTAGGATAAAATAATTATCCATACTTTATACTTTAAGGAATATTAATATAATATTCCTTTTTGGCTTAAGCTCCCTATATTAGTCCCTTTTCCTTAAATTTTAGCACCCCCTTTCCCTAACTAGTGGATTTTAGTCCCCCATACTCTTTTATTGTGGTCGATTTACACGTAGTGATATATTTTATATTAATGATAAGACATATACAAAAATTGGCTCACTGGCCTGTAGAATCTAAGCTCGCTGGCGTAATACAAAAAAAAAGCCTCCTAGCTTATAATAACCAGGTAACCGGCCTACAAAACACAACATATGCACAAAGGCTCCCTAGCCTCAAAATCACGTGCACTTAACTTGTTGCACGCGATATCCTAGAATGTGCACACTTCATCATTTTAGTGCACAATACATGCGCACACTATGCAAAGGTGCATACAAAAATAATATCAAACAACTCACCATCTTAAGTACATTTTCATTTTATATTTACAATTGGGTTCAACCTAGGGGTATTACACTCTAGTTCGGACCCGATGCGAGTTGACATGATGAGTCTTGATCTCAGACTAAGGGAATTTGTTGGGGAATCCAATAGACCTCCTAGTCTTGACCCTGTTGCACCTTGGATATCCTTTTCGTAACTTTCCACCGAATTATCTACTACCCCTTCCATCGAAGATTAGTGTTTCGTACTTCCTTCATGTCTTGATGGAACCCATCAAGGAGATTCCCTAGATCAAGAGAATACTAACAATGTGCATCTTCGATTGTATATTTTTTTTACTATGTGGCATGGCCCCAACATGGTGAGCCATATGATGTCAACAATGACTCATGAGTTTATTTATTATGAAACATATCCTTGGCCTGAACCTATCCATGGGCTCTACTTTGCATAAAGCACCAAAACGCATACTTCTGTATACATAGGTGTGTGATGCAAGTGATTTTATCATATCCAAAAAATCCAAAAATATTTTTCATTTTTGAGGTTTCACTATGTGTTTGGACCCCAAAATCTAGTTTACATTGTAAATGTGTTGAACCTGCACAGAATAGATCTAGCTAGAAAATACTACACACATTTGCAGAGATAAATTAAGAAAGAAGAAGCAAGATAGAAAGAATGGAAGAATTCTCATTAATCGTGTTCCACACTCAAAGAGTGAATAATTTACAATAGAAATAGGCTACATAAGTAACTAATGAGCCATAGTGGTGGTCTAGAGTGATCTCGACACACACCAGTAGTTACGAGAGTGAACTTCCACCTAGTCTAGTCTCTGAGGCAGTTACGGGAGTCAACTGCCACCTAGTCTAGTCTCTCAGGCAGTTATGGGAGTTAACTACCACCTAGCTGAGTTAACTAGTCAACTAGTCTTTAGTTAACTGACTGAACAAAGAGTAGTGAGTTGGTGATGATCCCAATGTTTCATGGTGACAAAACCAATGCAACATCTAAACTCAACTCAACTAGTCAAATTGAAGTGTCAACTGAAAGAGAATATTCTCTAGGTGGAATGTTCTCCCCTAAAATATAGAAGACTAGATAATGACTAATTATGACTAATAAACAAGGAATAACCTTAGGAAAAATAAATACTAGGTGTGTGTGAAGTAACTCCAACACCCCCCCTGAACATCACTATGGTGAAAATAAAGAATGGGTGCTGACTATGAGGCCATGTTAGGTACTCAAATACAAAAGATACACTAAACTAAATGAGGAAAGAGGGAAAACCTCATGGGAACAACCCCCCCCCTAAAATTACAATGCATAAAATAAAAAATGATAAGGAACAAAAGGCAGTGGCTAAGAAACCATGTCCTTCACTCCAAGAAGACCTCGCAATTGTGCAAGTTTATGCTCTTTGAAGATTTTGTTGAAGATGTAGATGTCTGCACGGATCTGATAAAGTATATGCATCATTGATATTTCCACACATATCCACTTTATCTTCTTGTAATGAATAATATCCAAATAAATTTTGGATGAAATTTTGAAAACTGTGCGGTCGTTTCCAGAAAAATGTTGAAATTTTGTTGATTTTAAAACGATCATAACTTCATTTTCCGGACTCCGTTTCGAACGATTGTTTTTTTGAAATTGGATATTTTCTCAAGAGGAATTCAAATCTCCAGTTCGTTTCAGAAAATATTTATCAAAAAATATCAGAATGGCGTCTGATGTGCGCGGCTCCCTTTTTGACTCCTGAGATGCATGCATGGTGCATACAAAAGTGTCTGCATATGACTCCTGAGATGCATGCCATATATCTTCCACATAAATTTCAGAAAATAAATCTGAAATGGAGTGGACGTCGTCTTTAATTATTGGAATACTAATTTATGCAAAAACATTTGTAGAAAACTCTTCATAATAAGAGGCTTGATCTTCTGATGGCTTCTCTTCTGGCTCTATCTGTTCAACCTCCTGCATGAAATCTTCACAATATTCTTTAATCCCAAATAGAACCTCCAATCTGTTCCATAATTCATTTGGAGTTAGTCCTTGTGATTCTTCATATACTTGATGGAAAATTTTTGGAGAAACAGACATGTCAATACTTCCTATGGCCATATCTTGTCTATTGAGAAAGTCATTTTTCTCATCTATAGAATCATGCTCTACTTCCATTGCCATGGTTATTTGGTATAAGCCTCTACTTCTGAGAAGAAGTAGAATCTTTGGCTTCCATTCCAAATAGTTATGAGGCGTGAGAAGTATTTTCGATGAATAATCCATCTTTTGTTGTCTTCAATATTTTGTACCTGCAAAAAATGATTTGGTGTAGATTTTTCTTAACAGTCCATTGGCTTTGATACCATGTAAATGTGTTGAACTACACAGAATATATCTAGCTATAAAATACTACACACATTTGCAGAGATAAATTAAGAAAGAACAAGCAAGATAGAAAGAATGGATGAATTCTCATTAATCGTTTCCACACTCAAAGAGTGAATAATTTACAATATATATATATAGGACAAATGAGTAACTAATGAGCCACAGTGGTGGTCTAGATTTATCTAGACACACACCAACAGTTACAAGAGTAAACTTCCACCTAGTCTAGTCTCTGAGGCAGTTACGGGAGTGAACTGCCACCTAGCTGAGTTAACTAGTCAACTAGTCTTCAGTTAACTGACTAAACAAAGAGTAGTAAGTTGGTGATGATCATAATGTTGCATGGTGACAAAACCAATGCAACATCTAAACTCAACTTAACTAGTCAAACTGAAGTGTCAACTAAAAGAGAATATTCTCCCCTAAAATATAGGAGACTAGATAATGACTAATTATGACTAATAAACAAGGAATAACCTTAGGAAAAATAAATCCTAGGTGTGTGTGAAGTAACTCCAACATACATATGTTGACAGAATTACTGGGAATTGTTTTATGAATATGAAGACACCCATTGAACTTGAGATATGTGTTTCTAAACTTGCATATAGGTATAGGTTTTTCCCTGCATTTCCCACTTTGCAATGTGCATTATTAACCGTCCATACTGTCAGTGTTATGCCTTATTAACCATCCATAAGGAGTTGCAACCTTAGCCACTTCTTTTTCACATCATAATTAGTTCGGTAGTGCCTACCCTTCATGTCCACCCTAGTTAGCACCAGGATTTCCATTTGGTTCCAATGCTACATTCTTCAGTAGGCCCGAGAGCCCTCCTTTTTCCCCACGATGACTTGAAGATTGAGCCTCATTTTACTCACTTCATCTATGTTATTTCCATATCCCATGGAGGTTCCCAAAACTTGTTATGGTTTCGTAATGGTCGCCTATGCATTTTTTTCTCAGTTCATGCTTGCCACTGTTGCATTTTCATTTTCCCATATCCCTCTTACCGCTACGTAGTAGCCTTGACCATTCACCTCTTGCATTATTTGACCTCCATTTTGAATCCACCTACCTAGGGAGAGAATATCTTCTAAGAGTGGATGTCACGTTCCAATTGCATTTTCATTCCTCATTTCTTAGGTTGGTTCCATGCCCTTGGAACATAAGAGCATGTTGTTAAGCCACTCTCTCTCTCCCACCAAGTATACTTTTATCTATTCTTTGGGATCGTTAAAATTGAATGAAAAAGGTATCGAGCTTATTTGCATCATTCTTTCATTCCTATTAAACCATGAAGGAGAGTGATCATGTTTGTGTCATTCTTTCTTTCTTGTTAAACTACGAAGGAGGCAAAAAAAAAAGAGTGGGGGTTTTTCACCATTGGTATATTCTCAAAATGGTAGCGTCAGTTAAGTCTCCCTTGAACATGGAACATGTTTGAGTCCTCATCATACAGTTAGGTTTTATCTTTCCTAGGATTCATCGCAGTAATATGATTCAAAGATATTCCTCTGATTGGTTACTCTTATAGTCATCATGGAGAGTGCTTAAATGCTTCTTATGTTTTTTCATTATATTCATCCATCTCTTGTGTCTTGTTTCCAAGTCACCATTTTTTTTTCTATATGTACAAGAGAAGATTAATATTGATTCGACCATCTGATGTTTTGTTGAATTTATGACTCGACCATCCCTGTGTCAGTTGTACTTTGTAATACTCTCTCTTCACATAATATCTCAATGCATATTTTGCATCGATTGATGGGGGATACATCAAGGACCTCCTTTGAAGAATATATTCCTATCAACTTCAACACATTATCTAGGAGAGGAATCTAGAAACCATCTAGTACCTTGGAGATTGAAATCCTTAGTGGTAGGCCTCCTTGTGATCAACAATGAGTTTACATCATTAACTCCTGATTGATTGATTCTATGAGTGTTTGGCATCAAATCCTCTATTCACACACACTAGATTGTACTAGGTAACTTGGGATACATCTTGATCATTGGAAGTTCCCCTCGCTTCCATTAATGGTATACATCAATGACCAATAATAAGACGATTTCTACCATGCTTGAAATCAACTCATCTATTCACTTGTGTAGATTCATACCATCGAGGTTTGGGATGAAGACATTGGGTTTGGGGACAAACAATTCCTTTAAAACATCCCCTCCCAGGTTTTGATGGAGTATATCACTTGTATATGAGTGAAGACTTCATGGGCACTTTCCTCAATTCTCATTGTCTTCTTGATATCTATAGAATATGTCATAGATCCAAATTATATTTGTTGGTGACTATGATTATATTCATGACATAGATAAACATTGTATTTGATGGTGGCTATGCTTGATTTCATGATGTATATCCACATCGTATTATCTCATGGCTACCATCCTATTGATGACATGGATCCACTATGTATTCTTTTGTGTCCATGGTCTAGAATTTCATTTCATGGATCTGCACGGTATTGTTTCATGACCATGCTCATTAAAAATATGAGTATATCTACCTAGGGGATTGGTCTATATTTTTCTATAATCCTTGGTGTTTTATTGCAAAACTCTTTTGATTTTCGACACTCCTTTTCTCTCTCCTAACGCTGCCTCACAAGGACACTATTTTATTGTAATGTATTTTGACCATCCTTTTCTTTCCTAACCTCACACATTTGGGGGCATCTGTTATAGCCTCAATTTCCACCCTATAGGCTAGAGAGGAATCCATAAGAGGATATAAGATAGAATGTATAGTTTGTCTAATGTTTAGCCCCTTTTTGGAGATCCTCGCAGGACACCTAGTAGACAACAAGCGAGGAAGATCACTAATCATTAGTGGCTCAACAAGTGAGGCTCTATAAATCCTTCTAGATTCAAGGATTTACAAGGTGATAGGTGAGGGATGAGTTATATATTTGTGGCAAGGGCCTAGGAAATCACATCATTCAAGTCTCTAGTGGTATTTAGAAGATATAGAATCTCTCCCAAACCTCATCCTAAGAGCCATATAACAAAGGAAATCCTTGGGCAAGGAAGAGGAAGAATCAGAGCATTGTTTTGTTTTCCAATTGTATAGGTACTTGTTCCATCTACCAAATCCATAATTCAGTGAATCATATCCTAACCAAGGGTCTAAAATAGGAGCAAGGAGGTCAAGGGAGAAAGAATCAACAAGTAAGGTATGAGTTTGATGTATTACTCTTACACTTATTAATAGATCGTTTGGTTCCCCCCTATAATTGTTTGTAATTGATGAACAAATGTTTAGATATGATTCATGCTATTTTAGATTTGATTAGAATCAAATTAGATCTAGGATTCTAATCCCAAGTAGAGAGGTATAAAGGTTTTTCTTGTCTTTTGTATGCAGGAAGCAAGTTGCAGATCTTAGAGCTAGAGTTTTATGACTGCAACAACCAAGAGATATGAAGGACAACCTCAAAAAAGATATGAAAAATTCACCAATCCTTATGGTAATCATTAATCCATGTGTTTGAATCTAGATCTAGTAAAATCATAGGAATTTTATCCCTCTTTCTATCTAAGATTACTAGACTAATCCTAGGAATATTGTTTTGTGCATTTAGCAAGATCCGTGTGAGTGATTGTCCCATAACACCTTGACGCAAAGCCATATGACTTAGATTTTCATAACAACAATATAGAATACGTCTATCATAATTGTATGACAACCCATAGTGCTTCCATTAACAAACTCTCTATTGAAGTGTGTCCAAAAAGAAAAATAGAATAGTCGACCCTTGGTATGATAATGGGTGTAAATTTGCTACAAAATCCATTAGGGATGCTTCTAATGATTCCTTGAAATCCATTAAGATAAATAGATACAAATCCATAATTAAAAGGAAAAAAAGACGCTACAAAAATAGAAATCAAGAGAATATTTAGCACCTATCTAAGTTAGATCCTAAGAAATTATAGAGGCAAATTCTGACTCCTAAAAATTTTTAAGAAAATAATTTGATTCCCCTTGAGGGATTGGAATTCCTACATTAAAAATATTTACAAGTACCGTAATTTTTTGGACAACATTCCAAATATTTCTACAAATGATGATTTTTTCCTATAGAAGACATAAGTTTGTAGTTAAGCTACTCAAAAAAAGGAAATATAAGGACATCAAAGACTACCCAGTTAAAATATTAAAAATTGGAGGGCCTATCATCATCCCTCACATACATAAGTTCTTCAATTTAGTAGTCAAGTAGGGATTCTCTAAACCTTGGACTCAAATCCTCATTGTACCTATTTTTAAAAGTAAGGATAAAATTAATCCCTCTAATTATAGGACCGCTATGATTAGCCCCATTCTACCTAAGCTTTATGGAAGTGTTATCGCACAAGTTGTAGTTTTGGAAAAGCTCAACCCAACCACAAAATGGAAACAACTTTGAGAACACCTACCCACTTTCACCTTAGGCAGGTATTCCCATCACTTTAGAGATGATTGAATCACCTCAAGAGGGGAATCCCAGTGACCCTGGGGGGAATTAGGTGGAAATTGAAGAGATGAAGGAAATTTCCCCTATAGGTCAATATAGAATATGAAGAAAGTCTTTGGAAAGGGTCTAGGTGATATACAATGGTTTCCAAGAGATAAGAAAAACTACAAAGAATTTTGTACCTTCTCAAGACACAATAACAAACCGAGCATATATGTATAATGTTAGGTGGAAAAGAAACTTAATATTTTGTCCCTAATTGCAGAAGTAAACAAAAATGTATTTCAGTAAGATAATAAGTATTAAAGATGCTAAATAATTGCTAAAATTCCAACAAATGATGCAAGAGATAATATAGATAAAGCTAGTGACACTCAAGTGAGAAAACATAAGACTTCAACAATGAAACAAGTCTATGATAAAAAGTGTTTGCAAAGATATTTTCATCCTTATGTATGTATCAAACAAGTTGTTACAACAGTAAATCCAACCACCAAAACTCACAAAGAATCCACCCAAAAGTTGTGCTAGGCTAAGTAGATTAATGTGGCAAACTCTTAGCAACATTTGACGCTTGAAAAGAAAATTATGAATGAAAAAGTGTTAGGGTTTATGTATCCCTAATGGCTATAGATGAATGTTTTTAACAAAAACAATAATTAATTAGGAAAATATTATTCCCTAGTGTCTCAATCAAGCATATAGAGCAAAGAATAGATTCCAACTTAGACAACCTTCAAATCATAAACTTTCACGTTAACCAATGCAATATTTTATTTCTCCAATGTAGTTATACTAGTTCCTTTAGCTATTGGGTCATGGATTAAAGTAAATAAAGAGATAAACAATGTTATCTCCCTGGGGGTGTAAACCCTCTTACTCCCCAAGGCAATCAAATGCTAAGCTAGGAGATACTAGGAGGGTGTAAGCCCTTTTACTTCTCCTAGTAAAACCTTGTGCAACAAATAACTTCTAGAAAACATTATATATAATGGCGGGGTTGTAAATAATTATACTTCCCAAGAAATCTTGCAAATCAAACTTGTAACTAAGAAATGAAGCATCAACAAGAAAAATCCTTACCTAGTTCAAGAAATGACAAGATAAACCTCTGCTTACCAAGATCAATCCACCACACATGCCAAAGAAAAAATCCCAAAAGGGTAGCACACTAGTTCTTCCACCAATATCATAAAGAAACCAAGATAAAAATCATGAGAGATAAGGTTTCCCAAGGACGGTGCAAATTTCAACCAAATAATTTTCACAACGGGAGAGTTATGTTATGAAATGAGATTCACATGATCTCTATTTATACAAAAGGTTTAAATCATAATTTGTCCACTTAATTAGGGTAAAACATAGGATAAGGGGTCAACAACCCTTATATTACCCCTTAAACCAAACAATAATATTTAATTTACACTTTTTGCACATTAGAAACCATAAAATAAGATGATGTCACCCCTTTAGGGAGACATTTTGACACTTGGAGCAAGTCGTTGGAGTTGGGGATGCATGGCTAGGCCTCCAAAGGCAACATGTCATTCATCTAATCCTATTATTCATGTTCCAAATCCTTCTTCCTTCAAAACATGCCATGTTCCAATGAGAAACACCTCCATCACCACCAAACCCTAGCCCTAGGTGACGTCAAGCCTCCAAAAGTGACATTTTTCCTCTCCTAGGAAGGTTGTTTGGAATGTGATGGATAGGTTATGTCTTCCAAGGTTTATTATAGGCCTCCAAATTCAATTCATCATGATACAACATGTGGGCCCTTGGCATCCAACCTTTTGGATTCAATCCCCATGGAAGCCCAAGCTAGTCTTGTTCTTCCAAAACTGTCCACCAAACAAGGTCCTGCAAAACAAATAGCCACACCCTCCAAGGATATCAAGTCAAAATATCATGGCAAGTGAAATCAACATATAATAAATAAGGCACCTAAATATGTGCATCAAAAATACCTCATCAAATTAAAAAAATTCTTCAAGACCCTATACCATTGACCAAGTTTAGGTATGGGAGGGGTGTGATAAAAGGCCTATTGGGTAGACCAAAACCATCAAGTAGGGTATGCTCTCGAGGATGACCCTTCAAGGTCATGTAGTGGATGATGAGGTGATAAGGGGGCTAGACTTCATAGGTCAATGAGTTTCATGACATACAAGGCCTCGTATTATCTCATTTATGGGTGTCTTTGTAGGGAATGTGTTGCACCTTCTTCCTCAATGCAATCTTTTTCCAAGTACATTTAATTCCATTTATTAATTAAAAAATTATCCAAACATGTGTGCACTCCCAATTGTGAATTGATTAGCTTAGGGGGAAGTAACACAGTGTAAATTTAAAGAACAGGTCCACCAAGTTCCATAGGGGTAACCATGTAAAGTGTTATAATGCACTTGTGTTAGTCTTATATTCAAGAGAGATAGTTATTATTTGTTTGGTATTTTGCAGGTCTTCAATTCTTTTGAGAAAAGTAGTTCATCGTTCTCAAGACCTGTCTAGGTGAGCATCTAGAAGGTTTATATTTTAGGCTCTTATATTTTTTCCAGCAACCATCCCCCTGGTATTCCAGCCCCTTCTTCCCATGAAATGAGGTACATTCCCTTCTTAGGTCACTAAAGTCAAAGAGACTAGAAGAAATCAAATATTATGGGAATGAAATGAGAATAAAGTGATAAGTATGGTTGGGAATGGTATGATGACCCCTCAAGGGACCCTCAATTTCACCCCTTCCCCAAAATTCAACCACTTACTAGGAAATCGATGACACTTACTAAGGTGAAACAGGGTCAAAATAATAATTTCCAAGAAGGCATTCTATAATCAAAATTAGATTCAATACAACATGCTTAGATCCCTCAAATATTAGGGTGATTACCTGCTACAATACCTGACTTGTACCGCATGGAAAAAGACCCATGTTCCTTCCAGAAGCTAGCTGGTGTGGTGGATGCACTGATGATGGGTCCAAACTGTGATGATAGAGAAGGATTCCATATGTGTAAGTGGACACTTCTAGTCATGTGGTCTCTCAACACTCCACATCTGCAACATGAGGACCTTGAGACATCATCTCCTTAGTTATCTAACAAAATGGGAATAACAGGAAGTATTTTGGAAAACAATATCAACATATTGCTATAAATCCATGGATAAAGGGATAAATTCTAGGCCAATATATCATTCAACTATGCACCACCATTTTATGATTAGCATTGCAAAGGAGTGTCACAATAATAAAACCAATATCCTTAGTTGTTTCATTTACTTTAGAGAATATTTTGACATAGTGCCCAAGACTTACCTTTGGAATGGATTAGAAGATATTAAAGTTCTCTTCAAATTGAGAGTTGTTGTGGTAAGGTTGTATGAGAATGTTATTTTCAAGTTTAGGAACACCAAGGGATGGTCAAAATAAATTAATTTTAATATAGGAGTCAAATAGTTTTGTCCCCTATCCCTTAACCTTTTTGTCATATATATTGAGAAGTTAGAAGAGTGTTTGGAAGATACAAGTTGTGTTGTCCTGAGTCTTGTTGGTCTAGTAATAATCATTATTCTCTATGCCATGATGTTGTTCTTATAGTGAGGAATCCCTATCACATCGATAAGAAAATAAGAATCCTCAAAGAATTATACTCTAGTACGAGTATGACTGTGAGCACTGAAAAAATAAAGGTTGGGATAATTAAATAAAAAATGTCAACTATGATACTTTCATATATGACAATATCTTGGATGAAGTACCTTCATTAAAATATCTTGGAATCAATATTCATAACAAGCTCAATTGGAACTATAGCATTGAGAAAAAAGATAAATGGAGGGTGGAAATCTTATTATGGGCTTGAAAACAAATGTAAAATAGTGGACCTTTCGCTATGGAATAAGGAAAAAATCCTCTTTAAGACTCTCGTAATTCTTGTTATCTTATATGGATTTGAGATTTGGAGATGCAACATCCCTAGATAATCTCAACGTCCCTAAATAATCTTAGAGAAATATAGAGTTGATTCAAAAGAATTTTATAACTTATAATCTCAAATTTAAAGGAAACACACCCTATCCTACTCATAGAAGTGAGCCTTTCCCCATTGAGAGCATAAATATGATTAGGTAATTAATGTAGAAGAACAATACAAATAAAATGGACAAAAAGAGGCTCCCAAAAATTTCTTCAAATTCCAAATAAAACCACTAGTGCCTCAAGTGGGTATGGCACAAAGATGTAAAGTCTTGGCTAAATCATTAGGGAATAAATGAAGAACTCATTCTACATAATATTGATAATATTAAAGATATTGTTATAGCTAAATTTAGGGGGAATATATGGTGTGATAAATAATTATAGGATAAAATAAAATTAAGATACTATAAGGAGGTGGTCAACCCTAATCTATAAGACTAAAAAGTATCTTTCTATTTTGACTAGCATAAAGAAGAAAACCAACATTTTTGAAATAAGAACAAACTCTCATAAGTTACATGGTGAAACTAGGCATTCAAAAATTCTCAAAACACCATGGGATGTGTTAGTCCCTAAGCCTATTACCACCTTTCTATTCTTAAAAATTTCAGCCTATTCTATTAAAACTTGTCCCGAGCCTATTTGTCTTTATTGATTGCACCTTTTTCAATTCTTTACCTCTCTCTTTTTGGTATGATTTTCTTTTCTTAAAATTGGTTTTCATTTTATTCTTATAGGATAATTTTGAGACAATGAATGGAAACATATGTGTCATATCATATTGGTTATTTTATATTGGCAAATAACAAGAATTTTCCTAGGTTTTTATTGGATAAATTAGTGAATGTGGACTAAACTAATCTCCCTAGATCCACCTAGATCTAGAAAAAAACAAGACATGACATAACACTTTCCCTAAGTTACTATCATTGAATTTACTACAAAAGAAGGAATGGATGAAATACCTGTAGATATCGCTTCCTTATATCTTTGTTGTCCCTACTTCACTCCGGTGCTCTTGTGAGATCAGATCTACAATGACACAAACCAACCAAAGTGAAAGCAACAATAATAGATTCAATGAAAACCTAAAAATGTGATCAAGGAGTCATGTAATAAAATGCTAATGATTTTATGGGAAAGAAACATGTCACTGTATTATATTAATTAAAAGTGGAAGATACAACCAAATTTCCTTGATGTCGCAAGTTCCCTTTTAGTGGTCCTTTGTTCCAACACACACACATAAATTTGCTCCAAATTTGTATGAATATGGTCCACAAAAACTTGATGGACAAATGGAGGCCTCAAGCATCAGTTGTAACAAGATCCTTCACACGGTCTTCAGCTTATTATTTCAGCAATTTTTTGCTCAATATTTCTTAACCTTTTCCATGAGAAACACATCCTTATATAGGAGAAGATGAAGTGGTTAAAAGGATGAGGATGATCCCACCAAATAAGAGAAGCCAGTAGGATCACAACCATACAAATGCCACCAAACATTCTAGAATATTATCCTTCTAGAAACTTTGTGAACTTCTTCCTTTCCTTAGCTTTAAACATCGTCGCACCCTACCTATATAGCAGCCTGCGGAAACCCTGTGAGCCAGGTATAGAGTAGCCTGTGGAAATCAAGGATTTTTTCACTGTGTACCACTGTCAGCCTACAACGTCATTCTAAAAGCATGCCTTGTAGGGGAAGAACTTAGTCATTTTCCTCATCTAAAATATTATTTTGAGAGCCTGAACACATGTTTGTATAGTCATCATCAGGGTGACCAAAATAATGTGTAACAGAATGCCCCTCAAAGTATGAAGTTGGAACTCGTGATAGTTGAAATACTTTGTAAAATGTGTGTGTGTGTGTTAGGAACAAGGAGAACACCAATCGGGAACCTACAAACAATCAAGCATCTGCACAATATTATTCCATTTCTAAGGTAGGCATTCCCATGCTGAGACAACAAGTGATGTGAATCATAAATTTCATTCATGGCCACCAATTATACACTGTGGATCCATGTCATCAAGACAATACATAGCCACCAAGAATACACTGTGAATATATGTGTTAACAAACTTGAAATCAGGACATAGCCACCAAGAATACACTGTGAATATATGTGTTAACAAACTTGAAATCAGGACATAGACATGAGACATACAAAGTGGATCTATGTGTCAATACAAATCGTAAATATTCCATCGCAACCTGAACCAAATGAGGAGATACAAGGTATTATATCTCATTGTTTGTAATTACGAATCTAACCATGCGATTATAAGTGTTGAAGTCGAACATGGTAGCAACCACTTGATTACCGGTCATTGATGGAAACCATTAACAAGTGTGATGGAAATCACCATTGATGTCAATGACTCCCAAGGTACCTTAGTACAATCCAATGAATGTAAATAAATGAGATAAATTTGAACACTCAATGGAATCTTCTGATCAG
Source organism: Picea engelmannii (assembly GCA_009831015.1). Lineage (NCBI taxonomy): Eukaryota > Viridiplantae > Streptophyta > Pinopsida > Pinales > Pinaceae > Picea > Picea engelmannii. The sequence continues at coordinate 1,013,001 of ML780580.1, forward strand.
GTACCGATGATGTGAATCCACTATCGAAAGTGAAGAAACATGCCATTGAGGCATGCAAACTCTAAGGTACTAAATGATTTCTAAGTCTTGTTCCTGGATGATGAGTTGAAGTCGATAGGAAAAAACTCATCACAGGAGGGCCTTGATATATCCCCCATAAATGACATGAAATAAGTAACAGATTTAAGGTAGATCAAAGTATGAAAATTATTTGAAACTAACACAGAGAAGGTCGACATGGTAGGAATTGACAATTGCATATGGTTGACTTGATAGAGGGATTGTATGGACTTCTCTTGAACATATGAATGACATGAAAATGGTATTGGTAGCATTAACTCAAGGATGACCCAAGATATAAACTTGTAGAAGGTCAAACAAGAGGCAAATGGATCTCCCAACCCGAATTCAAAAGATGAATGGGGGTGTCATGTTCAAGAGCAACTATTACTGCCACTAACACACATACAGAGACACATTTCTTTCCCAAATTACCCCCCACCAGTTATGGCGAGTACCTCTTTATTTTTCCGCAAGCCTGAGGAGGATAACATATGCTTGTTGATGTAAGCTCGTCCTTTTGAAAAGTCCCTTAGAGTATTTTTAACGAACCCTAAGAAGGATTGGTTCAGTCCTGTATGGGTCTTTCGATGTTTGTTTAACGAGCCCAAAGATAGCAAAATTGGGGGTTTTTCATGTTTTAAGAGTCTGAAAAACACTTAAAGAGAAATCTCCCAGTTCGTTTTTCGTAAAGTAGTTCAACGGGACCAAAAAGGTGATAAACTATCGCCCATCAAACGTTTTCTTCAAATACTTTTATGAGCGTGAAAAGAACAAGGTCGCTCGGCAATATTTTCATTTTTATGGAGCATGAAAAGAGATTACAGGATACTCCACGAGTTTCACTTTTTATGTTACCATGACGAGTATGAAAAGACAGAAAAAAATATACTCAGTTGCGTTCTCATCGATTTTCAAGCATGAGAACGAACAAAGACTAGGCTCAAGATTTTTCTGAAAAAACCCTAAAAAATACTTGTACATGAAAAATATAAAATCAAATCACGAAAAATCTCCATATTTCATTGTTCAGGATTCCAATTCTTCTATCTGCAAGAAAAAAAAAGACTCAAGAGACCATTAGACCTTTAGTTTTTGGATAAAATGCATTTAAATAATATAAAATATTAAAAGAAAAAGTAAAAAGTGAAATAAATAGGATTAAAAACTCTTTTTACCATTTCATTTTCATTTTGCCCAAAACATGCCTAGAAACCCTGTTTTTACCTCAGACTTTGGTTGTCAATTGCGAGAGGCACGAGTGACCATTCATCGAACGTCTTCCTGTTATAAAAACAGGGTCATGGAGCAATAATATAAAACAAATGTGGAAACAAAACACAGAAGATACACAATACAATAGAGACAGATTTATGTGGTTCACCCGGTGTGGGTTACGTCCACCAGAGAAATTGCCAGGTCCTTCTCTTTATTATTATCTAGTATATGAAGGGATACAACCTATAGCAAACCCACTGTAACTTCTTCTTCTTTCTCTCACAGTATCTTCTCTCAGAATACAATATTCTCGATAATACAAAGATGCAATACATTTCCCTCACAAAAGAGGGTTTCCTCCTAGGCCAAAAATCCTTAACATAACTTCTACCATCAGATCTATGACCTTATAATGAATGGTCCAGATTTACAATGAAATTACAATATACATTTACAAGGAAATTTTCCCTTCCGGGGCTTTGCCCTAGAACCCCCTCTGGGGACCTTCTTTCCCCCGAACCCCGTAGAGGGGGTAACCCCTCTGCACTCCCCTGCATGGAAGAGTGTACATTCTTCCGGGGTGTAAAGTCTTCATGGGGTATAAACATGGTTTAAAACAAAGACCTCTGAATTTGGAAGATAATCAGGCTCCACAACCAACAATCTCCCACTTGGAGACTGATCTCAAAAACTCCATCATTGTTGTATATGATAGACTCTGAACCTTCTTGGACCTGGAAAATTTCTCATCTTCATCTTCATTCTTGAAGACCAACTAAAATTGAGTAGGAACTTAGTTTATCCCTGGTTACTCCCTTTGTTAACATGTCTTCAGGATTCTGGCTAGTGTGTATCTTTTCCAACTTCAAATGTCCATCTTCCAAGGTGGATCATATGAAGTGGTACCTAAAATGTATATTCTTAGTCTTGGAATGGAAGGTTGAGTTATTTGCAAGATGAATGACACTCTCACTATCACGGTACAACCTTTTATTCTCCTACTTCTTTCCCAATTCCTCCATAAACCTATGTAAACATATCATTTATTTACTAGCCTCTGTAGCAGCAACATACTCTGCCTCTATTGTTGAAAGTGCAACAACCTTTTTCAGTTTTGAAATCCAAATTATTGTTGTTCCACCTATAGCAAAAACATACCATGTGGTGCTCCTCCTGCTATCTTTATCACCTACCATATATGAATCAAAATATCCCTATAGAACTCCAAAACATAATGCATGAGTAGCAGTACCTCTCAAATACCCGAGAATCCACTTTATTGCCTCCCACTATTCCTTACTTGGATTGTTTATATACCTTCTCACAACTCCCACTACATGTGCAATATCTGGTCTTCTGCAAACCATTGCATACATCAAGCTGCCAATTGTTGATGAATAAGGGACCCTAGACATGTATTTTATCTCCTCCTGTGTCTTGGGACACATTTCCTTAGTTAATTTGAAATGGATGTCCAAAGGTGTACTAACTGGTTTTGCATTCTTCATTCTGAACCTTTCCAACACCTTCTCTATGTACTCACCCTGAGACAATGTCAATTTGCAATTTTTCCTATCTCTTGTTATTCTCATACCAAGGATTTTCTTTGCAGCACCCAAATCCTTTATCGCAAATGAATTAGCTAATTTCTTCTTGATCACATCTATATCCTGCATATTAGATCCTGTAACAAGCATGTCATCTACATACAATAGCAAGATAATATAGCTTCCATTTTCTAGCCTTACTAGGAAATCGATGACACTTACCATTTTCACCCCTTCCCCAAAATTCAACCACTTACTAGGAAATCGATGACACTTACAAGGGTAAAACAGGGTCAAAATAATAATTTCCAAGAAGGCATTCTATAGTCAAAATTAGATTCAATACAACATGCTTAAATGCCTCAAATATTAGGGTGATTACCTGCTACAATACCTGACTTGTACCGCATGGAAAAAGACCCATGTTCCTTCCAGAAGCTAGTTGGTGTGGTGGATGCACTGATGATGGGTCCAAACTGTGGTGATAGAGAAGGATTCCATATGTGTAAGTGGACACTTCTAGTCATGTGGTCTCTCAGCACTCCATATCTTCAACATGAGGGCCTCGAGACATCATCTCCTTAGTTATCCGACAAAATGGGGATAACAGGAAGTATTTTGGAAAACAATATCAACATATTGCTAGAAATCCATGGAGAAAGGGATAAATTCTAGGCCAATATATCATTCAACTATGCACCACCTTGTTATTCTTAGCATTGCAAAGGAGTGTCACAATAATAAAACCAATATCCTTAGTTGTTTCATTTACTTTAGAGAATATTTTGACATAGTGCCCAAGACTTACCTTCGGAATAGATTAGAATAGATTAAAGTTCCCTTCAAATTGAGAGTTGTTGTGGTAAGGTTGTATGAGAATGTTATTTCAAAGTTTAGGAACACCAAGGGATGGTCAAAATAAATTAATTTTAATATAGGAGTCAAACAGTTTTGTCCCCTATCCCTTAATCTTTTTGGCATATATATTGACAAGTTAGAAGAGTGTCTGGAAGATACAAGTTGTGTTGGCCTGACTCTTGTTGGTATAGTAATAATCATTATTCTCTATTCCATGATGTTGTTCTTATAGTGAGGAATCCCTATCACATCGATAAGAAACTAAGAATCCTCAAGGAATTATACTCTAGTACGGGTATGACTGTGAGCACTGAAAAAATGAAGGTTGTGATAATTAAATAAAAAATGTCACCTATGATACTTTCATATATGACAATATCTTGGATGAAGTGCCTTCATTAAAATATCTTCGAATCAATATTCATCACAAGCTCAATTGGAACTATAGCATTGAGAAAAAACATAAATGGAGGGTGGAAATCTTATTATGGGCTTGAAAACAAATGTAAAATAGTGGACCTTTCGCTATGGAATAAGGAAAAAATCCCCTTTAAGACTCTCGTAATTCTTGTTATCTTATATGGATTTGAGGTTTGGAGATGCAACATCCCTAAATAATCTTAGAGAAATATAGAGTTGATCCAAAATAATTTTATAACTTATAATCTCAAATTTAAAGGAAACACACCCTATCTTACTCATAGAAGTGAGCCTTTCCCCATTGAGAGCATAAATATGATTAGGTAATTAATGTATAAAGAACAATACAAATAAAATGGACAAAAAGAGGCTCCCAAAAATTTCTTCAAATTCCAAATAAAACCACTAGTGCCTCAAGTGGGTATGGCACAAAGATGTAAAGTCTTGGCTAAATCATTAGGGAATAAATGAAGAACTCATTCTACATAATATTGATAATATTAAAGATATTGTTATAGCTAAATTTAGGGGGAATATATGGTGTGATAAATAATTATAGGATAAAATAAAATTAAGATACTATAATGAGGTGGTCAACCCTAATCTATAAGACTAAAAAGTATCTCTCTATTTTGACTAGTATAAAGAAGAAAATCAACATTGTTGAAATAAGAACAAACTCTCATAAGTTACATGGTGAAACTAGGCATTCAAAAATTCTCAAAACACCATGGGATGTGTTAGTCCATAAGCCTATTACCACCTTTCTATTCTTAAAAGTTTCATCCTATTCTATCAAAACTTGTCCCAAGCCTATTTGTCTTTATTGATTGCACCTTTTTCAATTCTTTACCTCTCTCTTTTTGGTATGATTTTCTTTTGTTAAAATTGGTTTTAATTTTCTTCTTATAGGATAATTTTGAAACAATGCATGGAAAGATATGTGTCATATCATATTGGTTATTTTAGATTGGCAAATAACAAGAATTTTCCTAGGTTTTTATTGGATAAATTAGTGAATGTGGACATAAACTAATATCCCTAGATACACCTGGATCTAGAACAAAACAAGACAGGACATAACACTTTCCCTAAGTTACTATCATTGAATTTACTACAAAAGAAGGAATGGATGAAATGCCTTTAGATATCACTTCCTTATATCTTTGTTGTCCGTGCTTCGCTTCAGTGCTCTTGTGAGATCAGATCTGCAATGACACAAAACAACCAAAGTGAAAGAAACAATAATAGATTCAATGAAAACCTAAACATGTGATCAAGGAGTCATGTAATAAAATGCTAATGATTTTATGGGAAAGAAACATGTCATTGTATTATATTAAGTAAAAGTGGAAGATACAACCAAATTTCCTTGATGTCGCAAGTTCCCTTTTAGTGGTCCTTTGTTCCAACACACACATAAATTTGCTCCAAATTTGTATGAAGATGGTCCACAAAAACTTGATGGACAAATGGAGGCCTCAAGAATTAGTTGTAACAAGATCCGTCACATAGTCTTCATCTTATTATTTCAGCAATTCTTCGCTCAATCTTTCTTAACCTTTTCCATGAGAAACACATCCTTATATAGGAGAAGATGAAGTGGTTAAAAGGATGAGGATGATCCCACCAAATCAGAGAAGCCAGTAGGATCACAACCATATGGACGCCACCTCACATTCTAGGATATTATCCTTCTAGAAACTTTGTGAATTTCTTCCTTTCCTTAGCTTCAAACGTTGTCGCACCCTACCTATATAGAAACCTATGGAAACCCTATGAGCCAGGTATAGAGTAGCCTATGGAAATCAAGGATTTCCACACCGTGTACCACTATCAGCCTGCAACGTCATTCTAAAAACATGCCTTGTAGGGGAAGAACTTAGTCATTTTCCTTATCTAAAATATTATTTTGAGAGCCTGAACACATGCTTGTAGAGTCATCATCAGAGTGACTAAAATAATGTGTAACAAAATGCCCCCCAAAGTATGAGGCTGGAACTCGTGATAGCTGAAATACTTTGTAAAATCCCTGTGTGTTTCAGGAACAAGGGGCACACCAATTGGGAACCTACAAACAATCAAACATCTGCACAATATTATACCATTTCTGAGGTAGGCATTCCCATGCTGAGACAACAAGTGATGTGAATCATAAATGTCAGTCATGACCACGAATTATACACTGTGGATCCATGTCATCAAGACGATACATAGCCACCAAGAAGACACTGTGAATATATGTGTTAACAAACTTGAAATCAGGACATAGCCATGAGACATACAAAGTGGATCTATGTGTCAATACAAATAGTAAATATTCCATCTCAACCCGAACCAAATGAGGAGATCCAAGGTATTCAATCTCATTGTTTGTAAGTACGAATCTAACCATGCGATTACAGGTGTTGAAGTTGAACATGGTAGCAACCACTTGATTATCGGTCATTGATGGAAACCATTAACAAGTGCAAGGGAAATCACCATTGATGTCAATGACTCCCAAGGTACCTTAGTACAGTCCAACGAATGTGAATAAATGAGATAAATTTGAACACTCAATGGAATCTTTTGATCAAGGACCAATGATGTGAATCCACTATCGAAAGTGAAGAAACCTGCCATTGAGGCATGCAAACTCTAAGGTACTAAATGATTTCTAAGTCTTGTTCCTAGATGATGAGTTGAAGTCGATAGGAAAAAACTCATCACAAGAGGGCCTTGATATATCCCCCATCAATGACATGAAATAAGTAACATATTTAAGGTAGATCAAAGTATGAAAATTATTTGAAACTAACACAGGGAAGACCAACATGGTACGAATTGACAATTTCAGATGACTGACTCGATAGAGGGATTGTATGGACTTCTCTTAAACATATGAATGACATGAAAATGGTATTGGTAGCATTGACTCAAGGATGAACCAAGATATAAACTTGTAGAAGGTCAGACGAGAGGCAAATGGATCTCCCAACCTGGATTCAAAAGATGAATGGGGGTGTCTTGTTCAAGAGCGACTATTACTGCCATTAACACAAATATAGAGACACATTTCTTTCCCAAATTCCCCCCCACCATTTATGGCGAGTACCTCTTTATTTTTTCGCAAGATTGAGGAGGATAACATATGCTTGTTGATGTAAGCTCATCCTTCGGAAAAGTCCCTCAGAGTATTTTTAACTAACCCTAAGAAGGATTGGTTCGGTCCTGTATGGGTCTTTCGATGTTTGTTTAACGAGCCCAAAGATAGAAAAATTGGCGGTTTTTTATGTTTTGAGAGTCTAAAAAACACTTAAAGAGAAATTTCCACTTCTTTTTTTGTAAAGTAGTTTGATGGGACCGAAAAGGTTATAAACTATCACCCATCAAATGTTTTCTTCAAATACTTTTATGAGCGTGAAAAGAACAAGGTCGCTCGGCAATCTTTTCATTTTTAGGGAGCGTGAAAAGAGATTACAGGATACTCCATGGGTTTCACTTTTTGTGTTACCATGATGAGTATGAAAAGATGGAAAAAGTATACTCGGTTGCATTCTCATCAATTTTCAAGCACGAGAACGAACAAAGACTAGGCTCAATATTTTTCTAAAAAACCCTAAAAAGTACTTATACATGAAAAATATAAAATCAAATCACGAAAAATCTCCATATTTCATTGTTCAGGATTCCAATTCTTCTGTCTGCGAGAAAACAAAAGACTCACACTACCATTAGACCTTTAGGTTTTGGATAAATGCATTTAAATAATATAAAATATTAAAATAAAAAGTAAAAAGTGAAATAAATAGGAGTAAAAACTCTTTTTACCATTTAATTTGCATTTTTCCCAAAACGTGCCTAGAAACCCTATTTTTACCTCAGACTTTGGCTGTCGACTGTAGGAGGCATGAGTGACCATTCATCAAATGGATTCCTATTATAAAAATAGGGCCGTGGAGAAATAATATAAAACAAATGTGGAAACAAAACACATAAGATACACAATACAATAGAGACACAGATTTACGTGGTTCACCCAGTGTGGGCTACGTCCACCAGAGAAATTGTCAGGTCCTTCTCTTTATTATTATCCAGCATATGAAGGGATACAACCTACAACAAACCCACTGTAACTTATTCTTCTTTCTCTCACATTATCTTCTCTCAAAATACAATATTCCTGATAATACAAAGATGCAATACATTTCCCTCACAAAAGAGGGTTGTCTTCTAGGCCAAAAAACCTTAATATAACTTCTATCGTCAGATATCCAACCTCATAATGAATGGTCTATATTTACAATGAAATTACAATATACATTTACAAGGCAATTTTCCCTTCAGGGGCTTCGCCCCCGAACCCCCTCTGGGGGGCCTCTTTCCCCCAGACCCCGTAGAGGGGGTAACCCCTCTGCACTCCCCCGCATGGAAGAGTGTACATTCTTCTGGCGTGTAAAGTATTCATGGGGTATAAATATGGTTGAAAACAAATACCTCTAAATTTGGAAGATAATCAAGCTCCACAACCAACAATTTCCCACTTGGAGACTGATCTCAACAACTCCATCGCTGTTGTATATGCTGGACTCTGAACCTTCTTGGACCTGGAAAATTTCTCATCTTCATCTTCATTCTTGAATACCAATAGAAACTGAGTAGGAACTTAGTTTCTCCCTGGTTACTCCCTTTGTTAACATGTCTACAGGATTCTGGCTAGTGTGTATCTTTTTCAACTTCAAATGTCCATCTTCCAAGGAGGATCGTATGAAGTGGTACCTAAACTGTATATTCTTAGTCTTGGAATGGAAGGTTGAGTTCTTTGCAAGATGAATGGCACTCTCACTATCACAGTACAACCCTTTATTCTCCTACTTCTTTCCCAATTCCTCCATAAACCTCTGTAACCAAATCATTTATTTACTAGCCTCTGTAGCAGCAACATACTATACCTCTATTGTTGAAAGTGCAACAACCTTTTACAGTTTTGAAATCCAAATTACTATTGTTCCACCTATAGCAAAAACATACCATGTGGTGCTCCTCCTGCTATCTTTATCACCTACCATATATGAGTAGCAGTACCTATCAAACATAATGCATTAGTAGCAGTACCTCTCAAACACCCAAGAATCCACTTTACTGCCTCCCACTATTCCTTACCTGGATTGTTCATATACCTTCTCACAACTCACACTGCATGTGCAATATGCGGTCTTCTACAAACCATTGCATACATCAAGCTCCCAAATGCTGATGAATAAGGGACACTGGACATGTATTTTATCTCCTCCTGTGTCTTGGGACACATTTCCTTAGTTAATTTGAAATGGATGGCCAAAGGTGTACTAACTGGTTTTTCATTCTTCATTATGAACCTTTCCAACACCTTCTCTATGTACTCACCCCGAGACAATGTCAATTTGTGATTTTTCCTGTCTCTTGTTATTCTCATAAAAAGGATTTTCTTTGCAGCACCCAAATCCTTTATCACAAATGAATTAGCTAATTTCTTCTTGGTCACATTTATATCCTGCATATTAGATCTTGTAACAAGCATGTCATCTACATACAATAGCAAGATAATATAGCTTCCATTTTCTAGCCTTTTGAAATAAACACAGTGATCAGAATGACATCTACTATAACCCTATTCTATCATAAACCTATCAAACTTCAAATACCACTGCCTTGGAGATTTCTTTAGGCCATACAATATCTTCTTCAACCTACATACCAAATTCTCCTTCCCTTTGACCTCATACCCCTGTGGTTGTTGCATATAAATCTCTTCCTCCAAATCCCCATGGAGAAAAGATTTGTTAACATCTAATTGTTCAAGATGCAAATCTTCTATTGCCACAAGACTTAAAATAGTCCTAATTGAAGTCATTTTAACAACAGGAGAAAATATTTCATCAAAATATATACCTTTCTTTTGTGCAAACCCCTTTACAACAAGTCTAGCCTTGTACCACTTTATTTCTCCATCTTCTTCCTTCAACTTGTAAACCCATTTATTCTGAAATGCTCTTTTTCCTACAGGAAACTAAACCAAATCCCAAGTATGGTTGTTTGCCAAGTAATCCATTTCTTCTTTCATTCCTTTCTCCCACTTCTTTTTGGTGTCTACTTGCATTTCCTCTTCATAACATTCTGGTTCACCCGAATCAGTCAACAATAAATAATACAATGAAGGAGAGTATCGTTCAGGGGGTATACTTAACCTGGTAGATTTTCTAAAAACACTTGTAGGTGTTTGAGGTACATACTACTCATTTTGTTGTACATTTTGATTTTATGGTTCCTTTGGAATTTCATTTTCAGTGATCTCATCAAGCACTGTGTATTCTTGTTTTTCCTTTTCTTGTTTCTTTCCCTGCAACTGGTCTTTGTACATGACCTTCTCATTGAATATGATATATCTACTCCTAATGATTTTTTTATTTTCATAATCCCATAAGTGATAACCAAAATCATTAACACCGTATCCAATAAAGGTACACTTCTTGGATTTTTCCTCAAGACTTGTTCTATTTTTTTTATCAATATGGACAAATGCTTCACAACCGAAAGTTTTCGAGAAGGAATAGTTTACATTTTTTTCTATCCATGCCTCCTCTGGAATTCTACCATACAAAGAGCTTGAAGGTCCTTTTTTTATTAAGTAAACAACAATATCTACAACATATGCCCATAACTGTAAGGGAAAACCAGCACGCAATATCATACTCCTTGCACGCTCCATGATTGTCTTGTTCATGCTTTCTGACACACCATTTTCTTGTGGTGTTCTCGGAACTATCTTCTCTCTACAAATCCCATGGTATGGACAATAATCATCAAAATCCTTGCTGCAATATTCACCTCCATTGTCTGATCTGAGACACTTCAAACTTTTTGTTGTCTCATTCTCAATCAAATCTTTCCATTTCTTAAAATTATCAAAAACATCAAATTTTTGTCGAATGCAATAAACCCAAGTTTTTCTAGTTTCATCATCAATAAAAGTAACATAATAATGAGAGCCACCAAGAGATGATACCTGATATGGTCCCCATACATATGTATGCACAAGCTCTAACCTTTCATTCTTCTTTTATTTTCCGACTCTGAGAAATCTGACTCTCTTTTGTTTTCCATAAAAACAATGCTCACAGAAGTCCAAATCGACTTGTTTAAGATCTGGCAACAAATTTATTTTGTGAAGTATCTGCATGCCCTTCTCACTCATGTTTCCAAGCCTATGATTCCACAGTGTTGTATCCACTCATGTAGAAGCTAAATATCTATAAGAGTTAGTATTACTAGTACATAAATACAATGTACCTACCTTTTCTCCTTTTTCTATCACCAATGATCCTTTAATGACTTTCCACGTCTTATCTATAAATATGGATATACAACCTTCACTTGAAAACTGTCCTATTGAAATTAGTTTTTTCCTTAAATCTGGAGCATGTCTTACCTCTTTCAACAACCATTGGTTTCCATTGCGTTGCTTTATTTTTACCTTTCACATTCCAACAATTTTTCATGGTGCATCATCACCCAAATGAACCTGTCCAAAATCACCTTGAACATAATCTAGAAAATGTTTCCTATGGGATGTGACATGAAATGAAGCCCCTAAATCTACTACCCAAGACTCAGAAATATTATCTACAGAAAGAATCAAAGCATATTGTAACACATTTCTTGTTACATTTTCTTCATGATTTCTCTCATGTTGTCCATCTCTTTGGTTCTTTGGAGCTTTGTAGTCTTTCTTCATATGTGCTTTCTTCCCACAATTCCATCACTCTATATTTCCAAGTATGGATTTGGATCTGCCCTTCCTAGAATTCATGTGGTTCCCTGGGCCCTTTCCTCTATCCTTTTGTCTTCCCCTGTTCTCCATGTTCAATGCATTACCTGATGTCTCACCTGTGATTTTCTATCACATTTCCTCACTAAGGATAACACCATCAACATCATCAAATTTTAAAGTATTTGAACCAGAGATAGAGTTACTTACAACCATGAACAAGTCATTCCAACTTTCTGGCAATGAACACAAGATTAGAAGAGCCCTGACCTCATCATCAAATTCCACTTTTACGAAATTTAGTTGATTAGTAACCGTATTAAATTCATTTAAATGATCTGCAATAGACCCACCTTCTAACATCTTCATATTAAATAATCTCTTCATCAGAAATACCTTATTGGACATCGAGGGTTTTTCATATAATTTAGCCAATGCGTCCATCAAAGCCTTCGTTATATTTTTGTAGTATACCTAGGGAGGTAATATAGGGTACCTAGGGAGGTACCCAATGGGAATGTAGTTATGTGTTATTAGTGGAAGTCAATTAATATATGAGAATGTGGTCATTCAATGTAAGGTGGACTAGGTCCACTATATTAATAAAATCCCACTATGGTAGTTGGATGTAATAAATGTGAGAAATCTCTCTAGAAGGTTCCTAGGAGATAGGGAGAGGTATATAAAGAAGTATAGGCAATGTAATGAAACATAGTGAAGAATATTGTGATTGTACAAGCAAGGATTGCTTGAGGAGTTTTATCCTTCCATAAGGATTAATATATGGTGTTACCCTACCTCAAGGGTTTTCTCTATTTCTTGTGTTCATGTTATGGTGAATGGTTTATGGTTTATTCTTGGTATTATTGAAGTATATCTGCAGATCTGGTATAGGTACTTAACAATTGGTATCAGATCACTTTCCTTGGGTATAGGTACTTAACATAAGTCAAGCTAGGGACTCATGGCTTCTGTCTCCCAGCTCTGCTGCCTACTCAGATTTGAATTTAGTGAACAGATAATCGTGGAGGAGATGGCCGCAGAGGTGGTGAGATGGCCGCGGAGGGGGTGGCCGGAGAGGTGTGCGATAGAGGAAAGAATGGCCCCATTCCTTCACAGATTCCTTGCATCCTCTTTATGCGTTAGGGTTTATTGAAGATAGAACAAATCATTGGCCTCTTCTTTTTCTTATGGCTCTCAACAATTGTTTTAGTGATTTTGGAATGCAAGCGCACTGTTCTGCGGGTGAAATCATTTATTAGGGTTTCTCTGTGATTTATGGTTTCCACTGCATGTTTCTACCGTGTATTTCTTCCCTTTTTTCATGTGCACTCAGGTTGGGTCGTTTGCAGTCTATTCCTATCCACATTCTGTCTGAGGGTATGAGGTCGGCAGGCGTAAAGTCAAGGGCATGAAGGGTTTCTCATAGAACAACGTCCTCCCGTCAACATTTTAAATGCATTCGCGTTTTGTTTATCTTGGACTCTGATGCAAGACAACTGCTAATCCCATCATTATTTAAAACTTGGACTCGAAAGTTGAGTGAGTGAGGAGAAACACATCTAAAGAGGAATGGAAATACAGTGACGCTATTGCACACATTAATGAATGATCTGTTGGTTTGTGTTCGTCATACAACTGATCTTCCCTCGTGAACTCCTCGTACCTGTTACTTAGTTTTGTTTGGCACTTAACGTTGGGTTGTTGGGCTACGTGTTTGTATATGGGATAGTGGTTTGATTCAATAATGAATGTTTAGTGCTGGAACTTAGTGCATTGCTTTGTATGTTGACTTGTGCTCGACAAGTAGACTTGGAGTTTGGCATTATAGTTTGATTATGTGATATGTGATTATGTGATAGTTTGGCATTATAGTTTGGCTTGTGTTGGTTTATAATTTGTTCTTGACATGTGGAATCCGAGTTTGGCATATGTATTTTTTATTATGTGATCTGGATTACGTTTAGACTAGGTCACTTGTGCGCACACACCACTCTTTTAATTATTATTTTTATTATTATTATTATTATTATTATTAACCCATATTATTATTATATATTTTTTTTATAATATAATTTGTTAAATTATTAACCCATATGTATTCAATAGTGAGGGTATAGTAGCTATAGCAAATGGTTGGGTGCACAGCATGTTTTGCCTACAGAAATAGAGCAGCATAAACCTAGAGGAAAAGCAGGTCCTGACATTCTTGGAATTAACATTGGAAAGAACAAAACAAGTGAAGATACAGTTGTTGACTATATGGTACTGTTTTTTTTTTGTGTTTTTCATTATGTATAGAATTATACTAATTTCAGTTGGGCATATTGTTTATATATAGATCTGTGTAAAAATATAATAAAAATTTGTGTTTTTGTCTTGCAGGTTAGGTGGATCTGGAGTTGGAGTTGGACCTTGGCCCTAATTTTTTTTATTTTTATTTTTACAGTTACATAAATATTTTCATATACATATTATTTAGGGATTTTTCAGGATTTCAGGGCAAGGGTTTCAATATAGCCAATTAGGGGTTGTTTAAATTTCTGAGTTAGTGTTGAACAGTTTCAGTTCTAAACTTTCATTTTTTACAAGCGGTTAGGTGGGTAGGTAGGTAGGTAGGTAGGTAGGTAGGCCCTTAGTTCCAAATTTTGAACCAAGGCTCTAATACCATGTGTAATAACCATATTAATTTAAGTCCATTAATTCCATAAACTGAAACAATAACTTCTACTTGATTGCAGAAAACTCAGTAATTTCTTTTAATTCAACATATATGCATGTTAAATTAATCAATGAACAACAATTTCATAACAGAATAAAAATTACTTAACAAAATAATACAAATTTACCTCTTCCTGATGCTAATTTCTCTATTGACCTGGTTGTCTAGCCCGCTACTTTGTTGTTGCCTAATGCGCTCACCAACTCTGCCCAAACCGTGTTTCCTCCCTGGCAGCTAGGAGCAGCCTGTCTGGATTCCTAGCTCCAGGATACCATATGGATATCCTGGCCCTCATGCCCAAAACCCCCAGCAAACCGGTGCCCCCGTAATGATCCTCCCATGACTTCAGAACTCCAACTCAGAACCAGAAAATACAAACCCCCCCCAAAAAAATGCCTTCTTCCATAAGCCTCCTCCTGTCATGTCCCTCCTTCACAGACCCTTTCCTCCTCATTCATTTCCTTATCCATACATTCATTGTTGTATCCTCTTAGTTAATGTCTTATCCTATTATTTAATATTTTGTATCCTTATATTTAATGCTTCTTATCCCCTCTGTATATGTAATCCTTTAATTAAACAATTAAATTTATTAACCCTCTTAAATTTAATACCCATGTCATTGAATGTAATAGGTAATTAATTAATTAATTAATCAAAATTATAACAATGAATTAATTAATAAATATTTAATTAATATTATTATACCAATCTTTGTTTAGTTAAAACCATGTTAGAAAAATTAATTACCTAATAAATTTTTACTTAATAATCCCTAAGAATATATTCAACTAGGGTTGTTACAGTCATATAGTTGAAAGGTTAAGGGAGGATCTAGTGAACCATCAACCCATTTTGGGTTTTCGGGATTGGAGGAGTCAGAGGGACTCACATCAAAAATCATGAAGTCGTGAAACTCGAAATACCTTTTCGGGCAAAGGTTGTGGTCATATCAGTTGGTCACGTGGGTAAGAGTTTTTGTTTAGTGCTTGTTCGTACAGGCATTAATCCTAAGAAGGACCTGTGGAAACACTTGTGTGTTGAATATTCCTGTGGGGAATCAAAGAGTCAATGAAACTCAAAGGGGATATTAAGAATGATCCTTAGACTGGGAGGTCAAGCAGAACTTGCTAAGGTAGGGGTGTTGCGTCAGGTGGTATCAGAGATAACAAATTTTGTTTTCTATAGAGGGAAGATAGGGGACAGTTGTGATTTAAATTATGCATGGACAGATTGAAACAATGTCACCTAGAAGACATCAAGATAGACCAATGCCCGATCGAGCTGTGGAAAGGGAAATGAGAAAACTTCGTGCTCAATTAGATGCTATGGAGACAACAAAAAAGTAGACAGCTGATGTTGGAGATGTGATTGAATCTGAGAATGAAAATGAATAAATACCCAACGAAGAAGAAGTTGTAGCCGAAGATGCTGCAGAAGAACGTCTATTTAGGGTTGTTTCAAGAATAGGTGTCAGGGAAAAGATGGATATTTCGATGTACGAAGGAAACTTAGATGTTGAGGAGATGCTATATTGGTTTAGATATCTAGATTATGAAGATATCGAAGAGGATAAAAAAATAAAACATGTTGTCACTAGACTTAAAGGGCATGCAGCACTATGGTGGGATGAACTACAGGTTGGCAGGCATTGCAAAGGAAAACAAAGAATAAAAATCTAAGATAGATGGTTGCAAATATGAAAGCCAATTTTATACCCGGAGATTACCAAATCAATCTGTTTCAAAGAATGCATAATTTGAGACAAAAAGGGATGATAGTGAAGTAATACACTTAAGAGTTCTACAGGATAAACATTAGAGTTGGTCACCGTGAGAGTGATGATGAAAAGGTCTCCAGATACATGAATGTTCTAAGATATGGCATTTAGGATGAGATGAGCATGGTAAAAATTGAGAATGTAGAAGATTCTTATCATATCGCTCTGAAGGATGAAGAAAAATTGGCCCGAAAGCAAGGACAAAGAGGCAAAGGTAGAAGTCAGAGAAAAGGCAAAGAAATTTCCCAAGATAGAGTACAAAAGCCTAACAAGGGAGAGGAAAACCTCATACTCACCCTGAAAAGGGAGGAAGTTCACAGGGAAGATAATATGCCCATAGGAACACTTTTCCTTGAGCAAGAGGAAGAGGAAGAGGAAAAGGAGGTGAAATAAAGTGTTTTGTCTGTGGAAAGATTGAACACAAATATTTTGAATGTCCCGGTAGAAAAAGATATGGAAGAGGCGAAGCTCACATTTCAGAAGTGCAAAGGCAAAATGTTGAGGCAAAAGATGCAGAAGGTGGAAGATATTTGATGATGAGGAAGATTCTCTTGAAACCAGAGAAAGAGGTGGAGAATCCAGTCCAGAGGAATAGTTTATTTAGGACTTCTTGCAAGACCAAAGAAAAAGTATGCAAGGTGATAGTGGACATTGGAAGCATAGATAATATTGTATCCACAGAGATGGTGGAGAAGATGGAATTGGAGATAGTTGTACATCCGAGCCCATACAAGGTTTCGTGGTTCCAAAAGGGACATCAGGTAACTCTCACTAAAACATGTTTAGTTGAATTTAAGATAGGGGGTTATAGAGATGAGATTTTATGTGATGTCATTCCCATGGATTTATGTCATATTTTGTTGGGGAGATCGTGGAAATATGACAGAAATGTTATCCATGATGGGAGAAAGAACACATATACCTTGGAGAAGAATGGTAGGGCGCATATGTTGCTTCCAATTGAAGACAAGAAGGTAAAGGCAGAAGCAAGCAATACTATACTTCTCGTGAGTGGGAAGGAGCTTCTTAGAGAAGTCAAGAAAGATCAAGAAATGCAGTTTGTTGTAGTGAGAAAACAAAGGATTTGTATTTACTTTCTTTATAAATTAGAATCAAACAAAGAAGATAGATGCATTCTTGCTTTTGGGTAGTGAAACTAGCTTGCATTTGTAGTAGCAAAATTGCATGGTTTTTGGCATTTTTTAGTCTTAAATTCTTAAAATATTTACTCATTTCTCTTTGATTGGGGCCAAGAATCGTGTATTGGTGTACAGTCTCTTTGACTCATTTCTTGAAGATCTTGACGTTGATGAGTTTAATAAAAAATTTAGGACATTATGCATTTGGGAATGATAAAATTTTTCTTCTTCTCGTAATATGGCTTTCATCGAAGTGAAATATTTTCATTCTCATTTCTTTGCATTGTTTAGAGTCAATCAAAACATCATTTAGTCCACTCCATTTTCCTCTTGAGTAAACAACATCCTTAAAATCAAGCGCTAAACTAAAATTTATTAGACATTTTTACATTTTCTGTTAGAAAACCTACATTAGCTTAAGGTGTAGGGATTTGGAATAGGTTGAAAGGATAACTTTCCAAAGTTTTCAAACAAACTTAGCATCTTGTGATAGGGAGATAAAATCCAATTTTCGTAGAAGCTTACTGGGATCCCCCTCTCCAACAGGGGTTACACACAAGGTTGTGTTCGACAGAGTTATGGAGATTACCCCTCTGTGTTTTAACCATTCATAGTAGTCAAATCATATATTGGGGGTTCTTATTGAGGTTCAACTGTCTTCATTTGGTCTCGGTGCTTTGTGAACTCCGAATCTTTTTGGGGTCCTCTGGAGTTCTACTAGTCCACTTGTCCTCGATTCTCTTGAAGGATTTCAGACTTGTTCTCCTGCCCATATGTTCAAACTAGACTGTCGATTGTACCCTCCCAAGGGTTGTCTATGAGTTTGTGACCTTAGTAGCCATAATATTCAGGGTCTTACACAAGGTGACGGTGAAGGGAAGTCTCATTGTACCTGGAACAGACATTGGTCAAACTCACTCAGGCTCCTTGGAGGGTAAATCCACAATTACTGCGTGGAATCTTGCACCAAGGCGTAAGTCCATTAAGTAGGTTTTCAACGTAATTGATCCACCCACTCTATCCCCACCCCTTCCTATATTTATCTGGCAACGTTGGATTTCATCACCAACTAGTGGTTTCATTGTGGGAAGTTTTGTTTGATTGTTTGCTTCTTAGATTCATAGCGTGTGTTTTTTGTTTTACTGAGTGGACCTTAGGACGAATCAGTGTTAATGGAATCAACTCATGGGAATACCAATGGACGAACCCCTTGTCCTGGGGAACCTTTCACCTTTTCTTGTTTTGGAAACATTGGTCATTCATACATTGCCACACTGAGTCTTCCGGGACTCACCATCGGATTACTGGTTTGGTTGTTCCCCACTCTAGTGATCTCAAATCTTCCCAATGCTTCAGCTACACCTAACACTTCAGATGTAAGTACACTACCGACACATCAACCTCATGTCAACTTTTTTCCTTCTTCACGCATTAAGTCTCCTTCCCTTTCTCCTTCTTCACCTAGTGAAATCTCTAACGCAAGTATCCAGGTTGATAAGAAAAAGAAGAAACAGAAAGAAATGAAGAAGAAGAACCCGAAAAGGACCAAGCCTCCAACCATCTCAGATGTTGGATCC
Organism: Picea engelmannii; assembly: GCA_009831015.1. NCBI lineage: Eukaryota > Viridiplantae > Streptophyta > Pinopsida > Pinales > Pinaceae > Picea > Picea engelmannii. The sequence continues at coordinate 1,032,111 of ML780580.1, forward strand.
AAGAAACCAGCTACTCTTAATCATACTGGGAGTGTTTATGAGGTTTACAAGATTAAAATGAAGAATATGAAACCCAAATTCCCTTGCAGTATTTGTAAGGGTGACCACTTTCTGAGGGATTTCCCTAGTCTTACCAAGGTATTAGAAATGTGGTCTTCCACATCATCGGCCTCTGCTAGAAATAATGGTGACACCCCATCAACTAGTGACATTAAGGTTTGTAAGAAGAAGACAACTGTCAAATTTTCTTGTATGTTATGTGAAGGTGATAATTATTCTCACCTTTGTCCTCGTATGGACGAGGCTTATTCTCTTTTGGAAAAGATTCAACTTCCAACTGGTTATCGTAATATTTCCCCCAACCCATTGTTAGTTGATGGAATGGTCAATACGGTTCCATCCCCGGTTAGTCTGGTTGATCAGGTGGTCAATCTAATTTCATCCTTAGTTGAACCACTAACCAAGGTAGTTGATCCAGTTTCATCATCGATCAGCCCAAATTTTCATTTGAAAACTAAAACCCAAGTGACTGATCTAGTCCTGTCATTGGTCAGTCCCACCCTTCATATAAAGAGTGCCAATGTGGTCAATCCCACTCCTCCTTTTACAAGTTCCAAATTGGTTTCTCTGGTCCCTTCATCGATCAGTCTGGTTGATCATGTCATCAATCTGGTCACGTCCTTAGTTGAACTAGTTGACAAAGTGGTTGATTTGATCCCATCTTCGATCGATCTCGCTCTCCCATTAGAGAGTGAAACCCAAGAATTTGATTTGTTTCCACCTATCAAACCCATTCTCCCCTTGGAGAATGAAACCCAAGTGGTCTATTTGATGTCGTTATCAATCAATCCTACTCTCCAGCTAGAGAGTAAACTCGATTCTACCCACGTTTTTCTCGTTGATACAAAATCTACCATGTTGGTGGGAATTCCTCCTTCTCTCGCGAAACCCCCTACAAGTAATGATGCCATCCTTTTTTATTGGGGTTTGCTAACTGGAGCTCGTCTTCCCTCTCAGATTCCTTTCAAGATTACAGTACAATTTTGTGGTCAAGACATTCCTCATGCGCTAATAGATGAAGGTTCGTCCGTTAGTATTTTGTCCTCTATTTCTTGGCAAGCTTTGGGTTATCCTCCGCTTGTGTTGATTACCTAGATTTTGTTCACTTTTAACAGAAGAACCAGTCACCCTTTAGGGATCCTTCCTCAGTTTCCCATAACTTTAGGAGGGAAAATTGTCTTTATTGTTGTTATGGTAGTCCAGGACCCCTTGGATTTCGATTTACTCCTTAGGCGAGATTATGTTTATGCCATGAATGCTATTGTGTCCACTTTTTTTCATCTGATATCTTTCCCTCATGATGGAAAAATTGTGGCTATTGATAAAATTTCATGCATTGATCCTGACTTGATTACCAACACAATGACCTCCCTAAAAGGTTCTTATATGTAGACGGTATCACCCCTGCCACAGGTCAATTATGTGGCGTTATCTCCCATGCCTTCAGTTGTCGATGAAGATGAGCCTCTCAGTGTAATATCAACCTCTTATGAATTAGATCCAGTAGTTAACATGGTTATCTCTTCGATATGGTATTTATAGCTTGATCTCCTTACCCCCGACGCAACCCTCGACATGTGTTCCTTCCAAAGCATTGTTCTTCCATCCAGTGAAGATCTCTTGGAAGTCATGACCGAGTTTTGTCCCTTAACATGGTTTCCTTCCAGAGCACTATCCTCTTGAAAGACATGATCAAGAAGAGGTCATGAGCATAGTTTCTCTTCTCTGTGGCAAGATCATTAAAAAATGAAACAGAGGCTACGAGCATAGTTTTCCTCTATGTAGCAAGATCGTTAAAAACTAAAACAGAAATATGGGGATTGAACCTGGATCCTTGAGCATAGTTATTTTATTGTGTCAATCTCGTTAAAAAATGAAACATTCACCTCTCATACCATGTCGAGTCTTTCATTAGGTCTCATTTTTGAACCTTCATTTCATCCACTTATATCCTTTTCCTCCATCTAGTACAGAAATTGGTGACAACCTCAAAGTTGGTGAATGAATTGAATCTTGGGGGGCATGTCTCCAGCCTTTGATTATCACTCTGTAGTTATGCCACTAGATTTTCAAGATGGGGGAAGAGTACCAACCATCCATGGGTATCCCTAACTTTGGAAATTACCTTGGGAATTTACAAGCATATGTTTAATTTGGTTTCAAGCTTGTGTAAAAATGAAACCAATACCGAGCTTAGTCTTTGTTCTTTCTCGTGCTCATAAATACATTAGAATAATTTGCTGAGCTTAGTATTTGTTCTTTATCATGCTTGTAAATACATGAGGATGTAACCAAGTATACTTTTATCACTTTTTCAGACTCGTAAAGGTTATACGAAAAAGGAACCCCCTGGAGTCTCCTTTAAGCTCTTTTCAGACTCTCTAAACATAAAAATATTGTCAAGTGATCTTGCTTCCTTTCACACTCATTAAAAGGTTTGAAAGGGTGTCTTTCAAGTGATATTTTATCTCTTTTTCAGCCTCACGAGACTAAAATTATGAAAAAGGACAACCCTGGAGTCGTCTTTAAGTTCTTTTCAGACTCTCTAAACATGAAAAATCACCGATTTTACCTTCTCTGGACTCATTAAAAAAAATACATTGAAGGGCCCATATGGGGCCGAACCTTACTTATTCCAATTCTTTAAACAAAGGAAGAGGTACTTACCAAAGGTGAGTTATATCAAGCATGTGTTACCCTCCTCGACCTTGTTAAATTAAAAAGAGATACTTGTCTATCTGGATGGGGGGGGGAATTTGAAGGAAGCAAGCCAAATAGTTTTTGAAAACATCAAAGATCACTCTTACGGTCACCCTTGAACATGACACTTTGTCTTTGCATACATTTTAAACCATTGAACCTCTACATTGAACCAATCCTCTAAGTTTCTTTACTCCTCTGGGTCACCTAACGAAAGTCACAGTATCCACTACATTATCATGTTTTGGTCCACATCGTGCTTCTTCTATTGTGCCTCAGTGTTCAAGGGAAGTATCTTCCTTGAGATTCAACCATCACAAATTTCCTGTGTCAATCCATTTTCATTTGATCCACCAATTTACATCTTTGTGTCAGTTTCATGTCGTTGATGGGGGATACATCAAGGCCCTCTTTCGACTAGTTTGTTCCTGTCGAATTCAGCACATTATCCGAGAATTAGACTTAGAAGCCAGTTAGTACCTTGGGACCTGCATGCCTTAATGGTATGCCTCCTCTCTTCTGACAGTTGGTTTACATCATTGACCTCTAATTAGATGATTCCATGGATGTTCGACTTCATCTCATCTATTCACATTTGCTGGAATGTACTAGGGTACCTTGGGAATCATCGACATCAATGGTGATTTCCCTTGCACTTGTTAACAGTTTACCTCATTGACGGGTAATCAAGTGGTTTTTTCCATGTTTAACATCAGGAAATATATTCACATGGTTATATTCATACTACATCAAGATCAGTAAGAGGACCCTAGGTTGAGTAATCACTCTGATATGTACTTTACCCAGGTTGTGATGGAGTTTCCCTTGAATATTGACACATATACTGTAACATAGATCCAATTTGTATTGGTCTGTGGCTATGCCTTATCATCTCATAGATCCACTGTGTATTTTTTGTGGCTACAATCAGTTCATGTCATGGGAGTATAGATCCACATTGTATTTTTGGTGGCTATACCTTTTTGTTAATACAATTATGGATCCGCAGTGTATCTTATGGCGGCCATACCTTGCAAGTCTTTATCACCCAAGCATAGGTATGTCTACCTTGGGTTTGAAACATATCATAATATTTCTTTGATGGTTGTGTGTAGATTCTTCCAAGTTCTTCGAATGCATACCCTTGCTTGAAAAAGTATACAAAGTACTGCAGTCATTAGTTTTCGTCTTCTAAGTTTGCACTTTGGGGGGAAATCTGTTACACATCAAAATTAATCACTTCAATGATGACCTATTTTCATCATTACAAATGTCGCAGTGTCGCAAGTGTCATAAATATCATACTATCATCTTGCCTATGTCATACCTCTAATGACACCACAAGAACACTTAAGACACCCTTTGAGACTGGTTAAAAGAAGGATATGTCATTTGACGAAGAGTGCAAATATTTTCCCATGAGAAATACTACTTGAAAACATTTTTTGAAGGGTAGCGCTCCCCTACCCACTAGCAGGGAGTATTAGTACTCCTTGACTTCCTTTGGGGGAGTGTTGCAATTCTCTGTGCACCATTCTGGGGGAGCATTATGTTGTTTGAGGAAATCTTGGGTTGTTGAGGAAAATCAGGGAAAGATCCCCCTCATCTCTGAAATCAGTTGGATTCAAATCTGAGGTCAAGGCTAGATATTAGGGAGGATCCACAACTGATGGAGAAATATCCTCAACCTATCCCAAGAATATGTAAGGTAGTTGGGTCTCTCCAAGCCTATATAAGAAGGCCTCCTCATGGTGAAAATGAATGTAGAAATTGAGAAATACCTAACGTATGATCTCATAAGGAAGGGGGAGACATTGAAGTCATCAAACTTATGATATCATAAGGGAGATAACTAGTGAATCATAGTCATTTTGTTTGTGGATAATTTGAGAAATGGGTTGGACAAGGAGAGATGGAAGAGGTTGTTGCAGCTTCATCAAAGTTCTGTAATATCTCTATTGAGTTCTCATTAATACATGTGCTTAGCATGTTTCCTTCGAGATTCTGTATACCTACATGAACTTGTCTTTAATGGATATATCTAGTTTCAAACTAATCGTAGTATAATAGGAAGCATGTTGTGTCTTCGATTGGATTGCAGGACTTGTTGAAGAGATTCAGGATCAGAGCTCAACTTGGACTAGGAGAGGACAAACATCATAAAAAGGGAACATATTATTCCTCTTCTCTATATATTAGCTTAGCTAGGTTTAAAGGGATGTCAGTGACCAAAGTTACCACCTTTCTGTCTTGATCTTAGATATTTAGGGTCCAAGAGGGAATCCACTTGTCCGCAGGGGGATTTTACTGTAACACCAGGATGGTTTGAAACACTGTGCCAATGTGTTTCTCCATCTCTTCTACCTTATGTTGTGCTAAATTTTTCTCCTTCCCTTCTTGGCTAATTACTTCCTTCAATGTGAAGTTCTCCTCCTACATTGTTTGTATGTATGTTGCATCTGACCTTGCCCTGGATTGGATTTCCTATGTGACATTGATCTACAATTTGTATAGTGCCTTTCTCAGGATCTTGGGAAACGCCAAGTCCAATGTCTATATATCCTTTAGAGGCTTATGTTTCACCTCCTCATCAATGTACAACACATCTGGTGTTATCATGAAATTTTTTCTCCCCTACACTATGATTTGCATTGTTTCCCCTGTTGGCATTCCTTCCATAGTTTTTCCTGGTGTTTCTTTTTGTCACTGCTCTGCCATGATATTTAATTGTTCCAACACATTTTTTACCTCCTGCACCTGCTCGATAATTGAATCCCTATGCTTCTTGGCATTCTCCCAATCCTCTGATATTATATCTTCAATGATTTTATCTACTAGTTCGACATCATCTATTGTCAATGATGTGTGAGGTGGTGTCCTATGGGCCTTCACCTTCTTCCTTGAACAAATTTCTTTCTTTCATGTTCTTTTATTTTGGGCATCTACTAGCTCATATGTCTCTGGCATGTCTGTATATACCCATGTTTCTTGTCTAACTTCTTCTTCCATAGGTAGATCATGTGTTTCTATTCTCACTTTTGTTGCATGCACATGTTCTCTTGTAACTCCCAGTGTCTGTCCTATGTGCGGTGGATCCTGTGTGGAACCACCATATGGTTTCTTATGCATCATTTTTTTATTTTGAGGTGGGTTTCTTCCTTCCACTTTGCCTTGTGTTGTATTATTCTTTTTTCTCGTGTCATTTTATGTTTGTCTGTTGCATAGGGACTGTTTTGTCCTGCATTTGAGTCTGTATTGTTGGCCCTCTCCTTGGAATTGTTGGAACCTTCCATTCATCAAATCATTCATGCACCTGCATTTGGATATCCTGCATTGTCACACATGAGTTCATTAGTAACCACTCCTTTGTTGCCCCCCTCTTCGTGTGCAACCACACATTGTCACGTGTTGCCTGAAAGTTAGCAATATGTCCAAAATCTTGGACTATCTCAGGAGAAATCCTCCACGTGTCAGCTAAGTGGTCCTGGATCTCTGAAATATATATCACAAATGTATCATTGTTCACCTTATTCTTCTTCGAGTATTTTGTTCTTCTTAGGGAAGTGTATCGTGTTGCGCCACACTTTTTGACTCTCTGAAGAAACACAGTATACACTAGTTCTTTCCAACCTACTAGTGCAATGAGGATGAGTAACCACGAATAGTGGAACTCATATCCCCAATATTTTGTATCCTTGTAGTCTTCCAGGAAGGAATTCAGAAAATAAGGGGCCTAGCTCATTGAGCTACCCTTCACGCACTGTGTTGCAGCTGCTACCACCCTTTTTGGTGCATCTTCCTTCTTGCATTTCCTCATTAACTTACATGATAGAAACCTTGTATAAAATCTTGTAGCCAGATCATTTATGTCATTGATCTTAATCCCCCTATTCCCTATATATGTGCCATACTTTTCCTTGATTTCATCAAAAATGGCCTTTGCCTTAGTATTATCCTCCAGATATTGTTTTTTCGTCTCCCCATCCGTGGGCATCCCAACAATTGCAGATATTAAGTCCACATTGATATGCACTGTCCTATCCATCCATAATAAACCTCCATGCACCCTCGCTAGGAGTTGTTTCACACATCCATTGATATGTTTACCACACCAAAAGTGCAGTATATATAGTAAGTTCATGATCCATCTGTTGTAGAGCCCCTACGATCCACTACATAAGTTCCAATAGTGGCGCACCTGATGAGCCCTCTCCTTTATATTCCATGTAGTTTTGTTGCACCAAATCCAAGAATTTGACGGTATCTGCTACATCGTGGTCTGAGTATTTCATATTTTTCATACCTCCTATCATGTCATCATCCTCTTTCACTCCATCTGGGATTTTTTGCCTTACTATTGTCAATTCTTCCTATGTGTGTAGTATCCCTTATGCACTGCTTTCATACCAAACTTTATTTTTCCCTCGTGGGGATGATTCCTCGACCTCTGATGCTCCCTCTTTCTTTGTTTCTTCTTCTTCTTCCAGCTATAAGCCTTGCTGCACTAAACCCATGTCTATTTCTTCATGTTGTGGCCCTTTTCCTCTTGACGCGTCGGACTTTGTTCTTTTTCACGTCTTCCTCAGGATGCCCGACCTCCTGAGATGGGTTTTCTTCCTCCTCCACCTATGTGTTATGTGGCTCATACTCTAGCTTATGGATTTCATCCATGTCAACTATTATTGGCATGCCCTGTGTCACTGGTTTTGTCACCTAAGTTTTTTTTCTCGTGTTTTGACTGTCCTACTCGATGCTCCAACTCGCAGTGGAAACATCTTACTAAATGCTATATTGTTGTGCTACAAATCTCAACCTGTTGTCAATAATTATCACTCTCTCCCACTTAGGGTTCACTCTTTGTTCTTCTCCTTAGATAGAAAAACAAATTACTTCATTTTCCCCCTATTTCCGACTTTATAGTGGGACAGTGTACTAACAAGTGTTATGCACTGATAGTTTTCATTTTTTTCCTGTGCGTTGCACTTTTGTACCTAGCAACTACTTTTGAACGCGCACTATCTTCAACACTGGTTTTTCTCTAGCACATTGTTAAATCTAATAATTCCCTTACATCAAAACCTTCTAGTATTCTCCTATCTTTTTATCTTTTTGTTACATTTCTTCTTTTTATGGATTTTTATCTTTTTCTTCTAACATCTACTATATACAATATGTACAATCATACCTCCTCTTTCTATTTTTACCTCAGGTTGTTAGGTCGATTGTCTTGATACATCTTTAGTCAACTTCCATTCACTATTACTCTGAGGTTCTTCCCTGCAATATCTTTCAGTTGCACAGAAACTCCATTTATGATGGCCTCTACCTGATAAGGCCCTAACCAATGCATCTTGAACTTCCCAAGGTGTTGTAGATACTTGTTGTCAAAGAGGAGAACTATATCTCCTTCCTTAAATATTTTCTTATTTATGTGTCTATCATGCCAAGATTTGACCTTTGCTTTATGTACATCCCGGTGAAATCCTACTAGAATTATGTCTTCTTCTAGCTCCATCAACTCATCCAATCTTTCCTATGCAACACCTTCTTCTGTCATGTTGTTGATCATTGCAATGCGCAAACTAGGTACTAAATAATCCAATGGAACCACTACTTCATGTTGATACACTAGTCTAAATGGTGTTTATCCTATAAGATTATTGCATGTAGTCATATAATCCCATAACTTTGTTGATACCTTCAAATCCCAATCATCCTTATTGACATTGAAAATATTTGTCAATGCATTTTCTAGAATCTTTTTAAAATATTATACTATACCATTTTCCTGGGGATGGTAAGTGTTGGTTTTATTGACTCCCTTCTCAGGTTATCTGAGTTATTGACCCAGGGTTCATGTCATTCGGGGTTCCAACAAAGATTCTAACTATTGGACCTCCTGGTAAACCAGAAGGCAGTGTAGCGCCCGGAAGGTACTGTGCAGTCTCACCTGAGATAGCTAAGGATGGTTGACTATAAGACTCAGGTGTTTATAGCCTAGGATGGAGTAGGAGATAAAGGGTTTCTTGATTAAGGCCTTGTTCTGCGAACTGTTACTGTAATCTACTTGTTCCCAGGAATCGCATGCATATGACTCAAAATATAAACAAATTCTAATAATGTGTTTGGTTATTCATCAATCATAGTCATCTATTTCTTGAAAGAAGTTAAAGATATGAAAACATTCAACACATTACATAGATGTTACCATCGTTCACCCCTCTTGGGATACATCCACAAAGATTTGGCTCTTGTCTCTTTTATTATAGTAGTTCTTGATCTCCCTGCGCCACACGCTTACAGTTCTCTGCAAAAGTGGGTAAGATCTATGTCAGGAAAACTAGATCGCACCAGGCTCTACAGCCTGTGGTCTAATCCTCATATCTACCTTCCCTCATATCTTTCTTTCTCAACTTCTTACAAAACTTGGTTCATGCAATTCAAAAGCCTCATGTATCGCCAACATCCATACTCAAAAAAATCACTCAATAATAATCGCAATCTTCATAAAAACTAACATAAAATCAACAACAACAAAAACAACAACCAAAACCTCCCTTATATGATACTTTTGTATCTATATTTATACATTTTGGGCTCTTCAACCACTTACAGAATATTACGAAAACCCTAACCCTTCTTACGCTAGGTTTTTCTCCCATGTGCGTGTTGTTCTTCCTCCAGCTGTCACTTCCCTCTGTGCATGCTTTCTTGCATTCGTGTGTGCTGATATTTTGCTAGTTGTCACTTCAATTTCCTGCACGCTTTCATTCCCATGATTGTCCTTCTTTCCACTTCGACCTGGTGCCAAGAGGCCCCCAACACTGACATGTGACTCATATCAAGTCACCTAATTGCATTGTACTTCCTCAATCTCCCTAGTGATCATTTGGAACTTCTCCTGCAATTCTACTGCTTTTGTCAGTGCCTGCAGGATTTTCTCCTTGATAATATCGATTGTTTGCGCTGCTACTTCTTCACTTATCAGTCCTGCACATTCCAGTTGAGTCTGTGTTGACTGTTTTCTAGCTTCTTCTGCCTTCTCCATTATTGTTGCTATCTGTTCCTGCAACAGTTCTATTTGAGTCTGACGCTCTTGTTTCTATGTTTGCGCAGTGAGAAGTTATGCATGTAACTTGTTTGACTCTTGTGTCCCCTTGACCCATTCTGAGATTGGGATGGTTTTCTATCGATGCTTGAATTCTTGGATCATTGCATTGATCCTTTCCTCCTCCTTGCCCCATTGTTGGACCTGTGGGTCCTCTTCCAGCTTTGTCCAAACTTGCATTGCTTTATCTAGCAAGTCGGATGTTGTGCTGACCTGTTTTTCCAAATTCTGTAGTTGCATTATTTCTTCCTTCTTCCTCTGCTCCTTTACTACTGGTGGAGTGGTTAGTCTAATCTATCCACAGAGAGTCTTGATCTCCTTCTGATACTGATCCATTGCCTACGCAATTTGATCGATATTTACTACCGCTAGGAGTTCACTTCCTTGCGCAGTAATTGGAAGTTTCCCAAAAATTTCTTCCACTCTACGTTCTAACTCATTCCTGTATTCCTTTTCCTCCTGCGTTTCATATTTGGCCTACGCACAAACCATTTCTAGTGTTTCCTGCTTCTTTGTTTCTTGTTGTAGCTCAACCACATTTTGATGTGCTCCAGACTATATCTCAAGGTCAACGCTAACCTGCAATTGGTATAAGGTCTTTGCTGGCATCCATGTTAGGACCAATTGGATCTGATCCAAATCCTTTAATGGTGTCGATCCCAAAATCTCATCCATTTGTAGCATGATCATCTTTATGTAAACCATTGAATGTGGTTTCGGAAGAACTGAGTCGCGTTCTCCTAACTCTATTCTTTTTGTAGTCTGTGCACTCGATGGATTTATGCCTCTACTACTACTTGTAATCTTGGCTTCTCTGAATTTCTTCAGGAGTTGCCCCATTTCTTCCATCTCCTTCTGTAGTTTATCCCTGTGGTGTGATAAATGATCAAAGTCCTCTACGAGACAATCCTAGACCATTATGGCAATCATCTCTCCATCATCCTCTATGATTGTGTATTTTGGTGGTGATATTTGTGCCTTTGATTTCTTGCACGCACCTGTTTCCTGTACCGCTGGTCTCCTAGTTCCCCCTGGTTTCTGTGTGATGGGGTTCATCATGGTTTCCTATGCTCCCTCAGTCAGGTTTTGTTGTTCATTGGTTTTCTGAGTGGTTGTTTTTCTCCCCTTCTGGGTCCCTGGCTGGTCTGAGCCGCCCTTTGTCTAAGTCGACTTGATTTGGCCCGTTCTTGGTTTCTTGGGTACTGGGACTTGTGGAGGTTGTGTTTTTGGCTGCGGAGCCCCCCCTTCTATTATTTGTCCCGGTACTACTCTGGGTATGGTTGGGATCTTCCATTCATCTGGCCACTCATGGATGATCATGTCAATTTCTCCCTCGGTGACGCAATAGCACATCTATAGCCACTATTTATGTGGGTCTTGTCTTGGTTGTATCTACATGGCTTGTTGTCTATCCCAAAAATTGGTGATGCCCATGAATCACACGACAGCCTCTGGTGTTATCCTCCATGCTCAGTTGATTACTTCCTGCATTTCCCATAGGTAAGATTCAAATATAATTCCATTTTCCTTCTTATGCTTGGCCAGTGGCATGGATTTCAGGACGTGATATCTTACTCCTCCTGGATGTGGTGGGGTATAGAAGATGACGTGGTATGGTTCTTTCCATCCCATGAAAGCGATGAGAGTAACCAGCCATGAGTAGTGAAATTCAGTACATGCTTCTTATGCATCTTTCAGTCGATTTGGAACAAGTTTGACAGATATGGCGCCCAACTCATGAAGGTGCCTTCTGCACACTGAGTTGCAACTACGATAACTCCTATCGATACTTCATCTTTACAATATTTTCATAGCAGTTTGCATGCTAAGATATTTTCTCCCAATTGTTTCATGGCATCGTTAATTCACTTGATTATAATGCCTCTTGTTCCCCTGTCAGTGCCATATTTTTTCTTCATTTCTTCTACCAATGCTTTTCCCTTAGACTTGTCATCCAGTATCAGCACGGGATCCATACCCTGGATGGGTAGTCCTATAATTTGCGTAATAATTTCAATAGTTATGGGGGTGGGTTTGTCCAGCCATACATCCCCTCCATGTGTAACTGATAACAGTTTTTTTGATGCATGTCGACACATATTGGCCTCTGTCAAAGTGTGGTATCTTCAGAAATCCTAGGATTTCAGTCCTGTCCAGTCTGGCTACCCACTTGCATGGATTAGTGATAGTTCCTCTGAGAGGGTTCACGGCTATTGTCTCAGAAAATACTTGTGCTATAGATATTTTATTTCATCCGCTATGTCATGGTCGAAAAACTTGAGCTTCCTCACGTGCCCCAATAGCTGCAAGTCCACCTGTATGCCTTCTGGTGTGTGAGGTATCACAATCTCTACATCTAGTTTCTTTCAAGGTGAGCTTGGTATCTGAATCCTATCTTTCAGCTGTGTTGGCTTGTTCAAAGTTCCAGCAGCTTCCAGTTTCTCCTTCGCCATCCATTCTTCCCAAGATTTTCCCATTTCGCCAATCGCCTCGTCTGAAAAAGAAAATTTTGGGATGGGTATTTGTGGAAAATCCGGTTGGAGATCTACTTATGGGTTTTGTGTGCTTCTATTTATTTCCATGGATGATTCAGTGTTTTCTAGCTATCCTTCCTGATGAGTTCCTACTACTTGATTCTGAAGCTTCTGCGCTACTGCTGGAATATCCTATTTCATGGTTTCCTCTTGGGGTTGTGGGATATCTTCCTGGATCAGTGTTGATTTGATTGGAATATCCTCTGACGACAGGATTTCATCAATATCAACGATCTCTGGTGGTTGTTTCTCGTTTTCTTACCATGTTCCTCGCGACCTAGTTTGAAACCTAGTTGATATGACTATCTGGCCTAGTTCTGTGAGATTTTGTGGTGCCATACTAGCTTCTATCGAACGTTTGTTTGGTTCAAATAGATCGGATAATATCTGTGATCTCGCTCTGTGCATTCAGGCTGTTATTTCTCTTTCTCTGTTCTTCTTTTGCGAATAAACTAACTATTTATGTGCTTGTGTGTTGTATGGGTGTTCCTTGAATATTGTTGAGGGTGCCTCCTACCTTGTGAGATTAATGTACCATAAGTATGGTTTCAATGCATCCATGGTGGTTTCGTACCTGCCCTTATGGTACTTTGTCATCGCCAGCTGGCACATTTAGTTGGACATCCCATCCATCCTTTCCTTTCTTTAATTTTTCCTCATGCTATCTTGTCAATGTGCTTTTGCTAACTTTCCTTTTCCCTCTTGTTTCCATTTCCGATATGGTTGTTGTCTTTTCTCTCACTAGTTTTGTGTTTCGTATGCGGATTTTCCATCATGCCGTGTGTTATTTTTAGTCTCTCTTCTTTTTTTTTCTTTTTTTTTTTTTACTGCGTGGTGTACTGCACGATGGGTAGTCAACTATCTTTGCATAGCTTCAGTTGGCTCCCGTTGATCATTCCTCTAAGGTCTGCGCCTGCTAGATCTTTCAACTGTACAGCTCCTTTGTCCGTGACAGCTTTTACCTCGTATGGTCCTAGCCAATGCATCCTCATCTTCCCTGGGTGTTGTAGCACTTTATTGTCATAGAGTAATACTAGATCTCCTTCCTTGAACATATTTCTCTTGATGTGGTGGTCGTTCCATGCTTTGTCTCTCACTTTCTGTACTTGTTGATGGAATCCTTCCAAGATTCAGTCTTCCTCCATTGATAGTAATTGATCCAGTCATTCCTGGACTGCGCCTTGTTCTATCATTTGTGTGATAGTTGCTACACGTAGACTAGGTATTAGAAATTCTAACGGTACTACTACTTCTTGACCATAGACTAGTTTTAATGGTGTCTGACCTGTCAACTTTTTGCATGTGGTTCTATATGCCCATAGTACTGTTGGTACCTTGAGATCCCAATCTTCCTTGTTGACGTTACATATCTTCATTAGGGTGTTCTCTAGAATTTTGTTGACGGCTTCAACCATGCCATTAGCCTATGGGTGATATGGTGTGATTTTTTGGTGATGAACTTTAAAATCTTCAAGCATCACTCAGATGGTGTTGTTGATGAAGTTCGTTCCTTGGTCGCTCATCAGAAATCTTGGGCACCCAAATCTAGTAATTACCTATTCGAAAATAAAGTGGGCAGTTGTCTCTGCACTGCAATCTTTTACTAGTGCAGCTTCGACCCATCTTATTAAGTATTCCATTGTCGTGATAATGTATCGCGCCCCTGTTATCATGGCAGGTGGGTTAATGGGTCCCACAAAGTTTATTTCCCATTTTTCAAATGCCTGAAATGTCACTTGCGGTCATAGTGGCATATCGTCCCTTCTGTTGGGTTTGTCGACCCGTTGACAGACATCACATTGATGACAATATTCTTTCAAGTCTCGATGGATCATTGGCCACCATAATCCTACGCATAGTACCTTTTGCGCGGTAGCTTTTCCTGCATAATTCCCTCCTGCTATTCCTTCATGGGATTTTGCTAAAATTATTGGTTGTTCATGGTCTAGTACGTATCATCATAAGATGTTATCTGCACCCATTTTGTATAGATGCCCTGTGATTAGTTGATATTCAGTTAAGCGGACTACCAAGTTCTTTTTCTACGTAGTGGTATATCCCTACGGTGCAGTACCTATGCTCAAGTACTAGATGATATCTACGAAGTTATCATCAGCAATCTGTAATGAGAAGAGTTGTGCATATGGAAAGTTGCCTTCCAAATTCATTGATTCCTCTCCATGTGTGACCCTTGATAAGTGGTCAGGCCCTGCATTCAATTTCCCTAGTTTGACTATTACCTCTAATTCAAATTATTGAAATAGCAATAACCATCAACAGATTCTCCCCCCCAACACTGGCTTGTTAACTAAGTATTTCAGGGCTGAGTGATCTGTAAACATATTAAAGTGTTTTCCCAATAGGTAATGTCTGTATTTCTGTAGTACATAAACCATAGCTAAGCCTTCTCTTTCCATCATGTTATAATTATATTATGATTCTGATAATTTCCTTCTTGTGAACGTTATCGGGTGATCCAAGTCTCCTGCTCCTAGTTGTGCTAAAATAGCTCCAACTGCTACTATTGATGCATCCACATGTACATGGAATGTCTTCTCCCAGTCTAGAAATACCAATATTGGTGTGATGACCATATTTTCCTTCAGGGTATCCAGACTGTGTTGGCACTCATCGTTCCATTGATACTTGGTATCCTTCCTTAACAGTTTTTCCATAAGCATTGTAATCTGCGCGTAGCCTTTGATGAATTTCCTGTAGTATCATGTATGTCATAATGTTTCTCTTAGTTGGCAGACTGTTTTTGGTGCTAGTAGGTTAACAATGACTACAATTTTGGTCAGATCCATTAATAAACCTTGTTTGCATACTATGTGTCATAGTAGTATCCCAAATGGTTTTCCAAATATGCATTTCTTGATATTGAGTGATATCTGGCACTATCTGCATCATTCTAACATCAGGCATAAACATTCCACATGGTTTTTTAACAAGCTATAAACCATCCAATCATCCAGGTAGACCTTGAGAAATTGGTGGATGAATTCCTTAAATGTTGCGATGGCCACTCTAGATAATATCGCAGGTGCATTCTTCAATCTGAATGGAATGACTGTGTACTGATAAGATCCCCATTCTGTCGCAAATGTGGTCTTTTTTTTGTCCCCTTGTGTTATCTTAATATGATGATATCTAGAGAATCCATTACTGAATGAATAGGCTTCGTGTCCTCCTACATTCTTGAGTACTTCATCTATGAATGGTGTGGGGAATGGGTCGTGTAAGCAGGCATCGTTCAAATTCCTTAGGTTGACACATATCCTAATCCCTCTTCCCTGTTTCTTGTCCTGTACTACCATCGGTCTTATCCATTATGATTCTTCAACTGGTTCGATGATGCCATCCTCAAGCATCCTAACGATATCATCTTTGACTTTTTGTTTGTAGATGGGGTTCAGTCTGTATGGTCATTTTTTAATGGGTCTCGCATCAATTCTGAGTGGTATCTTCATTTCTCCTAATTCTCTGGCTATTCCTTTCATCTCTGTAAAGGTTGTGGGAAAAATTTCATTGTATTCGCACAACAATTATGTGATGCTTTCTAGTGTCTGTTTGTCCCAATAATCTCCAATGTTGGCCATTTTGGGCAGCTCAGTGGTCCCTATGTTAACCTTCTTGATCTTGATTGGTGCAGAGATGACCTCTAATTCTAAAGGTGGTCCTTCCACCTCTCTCTCACCTTCGACTTCTTCAATATGAATATCATGTTGATCATCTTCATCTGGTGCTTCTTCCTATACCTGGTAGCATGATAGTAGTTCCTTGACTGTTTGCTTATTCCACTATTGTACCTATGTGATAAATTCCACTTCAGATTCTGTAATGAATATGACATCTTTGATCTGTTTCAGGGTTGTGTCTATGTTGGGGTTCTCATGCTTGAATGAGAAAGTGACTGTAAGGTTTTGTTGGAGTGTCTCCCATGTCTTGGTTCCTTTTTGCATTTCCTGGTCTATATACCAATTCACTGGTATGCCTTCTAAAGTATGACTGAAGTGGTGAGACCATTCTTCTGGTGGCATCATTTTCCATAGTGTTTTACAAGCCTCCAAGTGTTCTGCTGGCATTCCTAGTCCATCATATTTTTGTCAGTTGTTCCATATATGTTTTGCATCGAACCTTATGTACAGTAATCATTTGCATTGGTACCAATATGTGATAGTCTCTTTGTGCGCGCCCCACCATCTTGCGGGTGTAGCCTTTAGTGCTAAATCTAGTGCTAATATTCTTTGGTTCTCTAAGACTTCATCTTCGTATTGTGTCAAGAAAGTTTCCAAATCATTTAGTCCATGAAAATTGGGTGGTTCTATGATTTCTACACCAAGACATCTTACTATGTGGTCTATTATTTCACACCTTCTTGTGGATACTTCGTGTAGTCTTTGTTGCCAGTTTTCTAACCCAGTGTCTGAGTTTGTTGTGCATGAAGTAATGCTCTGCCAACTGAATATCCCATGTGTAGTTGGGTTTATATAGTCTGCATTGTGCGCAATTGTTCTATACAACTGGTCGATTTCATTTAGATATAGAAAGTGGGTTCTATGAATCTCTCGCCTTCGGATGTGTCGAGTGGGGATATAACCCTGTAGTCTCCTAACTCAAATGTCATGTTTTTAGTTTTCAAGTTAATTATGGCCTGGTTGTCGAACGCCCAATCCAAACCAAGTAGAATTGGGTAAGGTGTTGTACTATCTACTATTTTGATGACTTCAAAGTCTGCCTTAGTGTGCAAACCATCCAGATATACGGTTACTCTTTTCAGTCTACCTATTGGTATGACTCTATGTTGATTTTCTAGTTTTATTTGAACAGTTGAGTATCCCAGTGTAGGTTCTCCCATGCATTTCCATGTGGTTTTTGGTAGTACGTTCACTTCGGATCCTAGATCTAGTATAATATCTCCCATGTTGAAATTCCCAATATTAGCATTGATTCTAAATTCTCTACTTGTTCTTCTTCTTTTGTGTAGGTGGTTGACAGTTTTCAGTTATGGATTTTTTTCTGTCTCACTGCTACATTTCTCTAGGATGTTTTGCAATAATTTGATAGATAAAGGATCACTTAACATTTTGATGCATGATTGCAAAAAGTCTTTGATAGTACTTACTTGTTCCTTAGGTTGTATTTTGTTGGTATGGTCTAGTGATGGTGGCATGTCATATTCCAGAGCTTCCTTGTTCTGCTAGGCAGTCAACGTTATGTCCTCCATCTAGAATTCTTGTTGGGCTTCTGTAAAGATCTCATTTTCCTTTTGCACGTCGAACTTCTTCTTGGGGTTGGGGTTCTTCTTTACCCATTGGTTCTATGCTGGGTATTATCGAAATGCGTCGTTTACTATTTTCGTTCCTCCTTGAGTGACTATGTTGATGTTTCGTCCATCATTCCTTGCTTCAGATAAAATCCACTCAACATTCTGGTTATTTTGGTTCCTTTTTCCCTGGATATTTACGAGTAGTGTCAGACATTCCTCTGTATTGTGGTCCGAAGCGTGACAATACATACAGGTTGCTGGTGGTAGTGAGCATTCCCATGCATAATGTTCTGGTTGTTGGCAATTATGACATGTGACTGGTCCTCTTCCACGTCCAAAACCTCTTATGGATCATCTTGCCTCTCTATAGGTTGCACGTTCACCTCGTGGTGCATTATATTGTGGTCCCTGATTATACTGCGCGGTATTGTATTGGGGTTGTGTTGGGTTGTACTACGGCTACACGTTATTATAAGGTTGTTGCGCAGTGTTGTATGGTGTTGGGGCTTGAGTGAACTATGGTGTTTCCTGCCCAATCATCATTTATGCCTGTACGCTGTATGTGTCTGAGGTTCTTTCCCACATCAGCTCCATAGTTCAGCATTCTTTGTCGTCATGGCCAACTGACTTGCAAAATGTGTAATATGAGTTCATTGGGATTGTTTAGTATTTCTGCATCATTGTGCAATGGTAAGGGTCATGACCCGGTTTCTTGCATATTTCACACCATAATCCCCCCTGTGACAGCAGGTTTGGCATGTGTATTTCCATATACTATGCGAACGTCGGACATTCATTTTTGTGGTGTCCTTTTGTCCTACATGTGGTACACCAAACAACTTATCGTTTGTCCTTGTTCTTATTCTAGTTCAGCTAAAATGTTAAGTTCTTTTGATCCTCCTTCAGTTCTTCAATAGTCGGGTCCATCTACTGGTACTGATTCTCTTCCAATTGCAAGGCTGCCTATAGAGCCTTTGCTTGTGTTTGAAACTTCTGTTGTCATAGTGGATATTTTAAGTGTGGGATTAGTGAGTTGAAAAACAGGTGTCTATGTTGCATCTTGATCATAAGGTATTTTAACTTCCCTTTAAATCGCTTGAATCTTTGATCAATCTCCTATACAGATTCTCCTGGCTTTAGTCTTATCTTAATCATCTCGTTCATATACTGATCCTCTGTGCTCGGCTTCTGGAACTCATTAATTAGTAGTTTCTTAATGTCATCTAGTTTCCTTGTCATCCCAGGAGCATTTTTTGTGTCTAGAATCATGTACCAGTCTAGTGTGCGGTCTCTTAGCGTGATCTCTAGCTACGTGATTTTGGTGTTTTCATCAGTGATCTTCTTTGCTTCCCAGATCTTAGCGCAAATGAATATATGCTTCTCAAGGTCTTTTGTTGCTTCTCCTCAAAACTCTGGTAATCTGATAGTAGGGTTGTGTCATGTCATTCTAAGTAATAAGATACTGCCTCCTCCACGCGATGTGGATACTTGACTAAGATTACCTGAACTGGCTCCTCCAGTTGTCGCTCCTTGTGTAGATGTGCTTCCTGTTGTCGGACTTCCTCCGAATTTTGGTTGCCTAAATGGTGGTGTTCTCTATGGTGTATTGGTCCCACATGGGTTTATGGGTTCCACACTGACATTGATACGAAAGGGGTGGTTGTCTTCTCCTCTCGTTATTGGGTCTCTTGTTTTCCTCTCATTGGTGGCACGTAGGATTTCCTCAATCTACTCCACAGCCTGGAGATTCTCTACTTCTTCCTCATCGCTTGCCAAGCCCTCCATTTCAGCTATGGCTCTCTTCTTGGTGTTTATCTCATATTTGTAGGGTGCTCCGCTACGCGTCATTCTTGATGACGCCAAGATCCACTTGAGCTGGTTGTCATCCATCGAGATCAGGTCCAAGGGTTCCTCTTACTTCTTCTCTTTATCCTACCCTCCTTCCATTCCTCCTCTTTCTGTTAGTGCTTCCCCCCTTCCCCCATGCACGCAGGGAAGTCTAACTGTCTGATTCCATTGTCATTACACCTTTGTTATATAGCAGTGTCTTGATATAAGCTTACAAGGATCGAATGTACCTTCCTCTGGGTCCTCGTAGAAATTCTTTCTTGGTTGTGCTGTATGACTTTGTTGTGTCTACCGTAAACCCTATGATGAATCCTACCACAATACTGTCAAGCCAAAAGTCTATTGCATGGGTGAATTTGTTGTTCATCTATTAGAGTTGTTGAATCTCTACTAGAGACCAATATAGTTGTCGAATCCAGTTCATCGAGTGATTATCCATTAACCTTAAGATCCACTCCTATAGTAGATGTGGAAAATCACAAAAAATGATTCCGTGTAAATCCGTAAACACGTATTTATCCAGGTATACATGTGGTGTGATTCTAGGGTTTCTATTGTCTTTGTGTGCAAATTCTAGCTCTTTAGTTCGCAACCAACCCTCGATTTCTTCTCTCGTGGGGCTCCAAGGTCTCCACATTCCCTTCTAACGACTCATTGCTTCTTCGATGGTTCTTGTCCACTCTATCTCATCTACTCAGTCCTATCTTGTTCCTCTTAATATGGCAATTGAACCATTTTTTGGTTTTATCGACTCCCTTCTCAAGTTATCTGAGTTGTTGACCCAGGGTTCATGTCATTCGTGGTTCCAACAAAGCCTCTAACTATCGGTCCTCCTAGTAAACTAGAAGGCAGCGCGGTGCCCAGAAGGTACTGTGCAGTCTCACCCAAGATAGATAAGGATGGTTGACTATAAGACGCAGGTGTTTACAACCTAAGATGGAGTAGGAGATAAAGGGTTTCTTGATTAATGCCCTGTTCTTCGAACTATTACTATAATCTACTTGTTCCCAGGAATCGCATGCATATAAATCAAAATATAAACATATTCTAATAATGCGTTTGGTTATTCATCAATTGTAGTCATCTATTTCTTGAAAGAAGTTAAAGAAATGAAAACATTCAACACATTACACAGATGTTACCGTGGTTCACCCCTCCTGGGCTACATCCACAAAGATTTGGCTCTTGGCTCTTTTATTATAGTAGTTCTTGATCTCCTTGCACCACGTGCTTACAATTCTCCAAAAAAGTGGGTAAGATCTATGTGAGGCAAACTAGATCGCACCAGGATCTGTAGCTTGTGGTCTAATCCTCAGATCCACCTTCCCTCATATCTTTCTTTCTCAATAGCTTACAAAACTCAGTTCATACAATTCAAACCCCTCACATATCGCCAACAACAATACTCGGAAAAATCACTCAATAACAATCACAATCTTCATAAAAACTAACATAAAATCAACAACAACAACAACCACAACCCCCCTATATGATACTTTTGTATATATATTTATACATTCTGGGCTCTTCCGCCACTTACAGAATATTACCAAAACCCTAACCCTTCTTATGCTAGGTTTTTCTCCCATGCGCATGTTTTTCTTCCTCCAGCTGTTGCTTCCCTCTATGCACGTTGTTACCCATGATTTTGGTCATCTTGATGGTGTATTGATGATGGTGTACTCAAGCTCCTAACAAGAACTTTCTCCTGAGAAAAGTGATATTCATCTCTTCCCAGAAAACATATTTTGAAGAGAGTTCGCAGGTTGCTTATAGCCTAGGGTGCGAGAATGACCCATTCTCGCAGGCTACCTTCAGCTAGGGTGAGAACTTCTTTCATTGTGCTATATAGATAGGGTGCGAACTTGTTCTCAAGCTTGGAAAAAGATGAAGTCTCGATGGTTCTAGAAGGGAATCTTCTAGAGAATGGGTTGGCATTTGAATGGTTATCATTTTACTGGTTTCCCTGATTTGGTGGGATCATTCTCATCCAAGTAACCATCTCATCCTCTCCTATATATTGATGGGATTCTCATGGAAAAGGTTAAGCAAGATTAATTGGAGAATCGATGAAGGAATTGTGTGAAGGACCTAGCTTGAACAGGAGCTTAGAGACTCTAGCAAGTCTATCAAGAGGAGTCGGATCTTCTTCATGCAAGGATCAAGCAAGTGTGTGTGTTGGAACCAAGATTCACCGAAAGGAAGTTTGCAATATCAAGGTGATCAGGTTGTATCTTCTACTTTCGATTAATATGATACAGCGGCATGTCCTTTTCGCATAAATTCATTCTTACTTTATTGCATAATTCCTTGATCATACACATAAGTTGGCGATTCAATATATTTTTCTATCTTCACTTTGGTCAGTTTGTGTTGTCTTGGTCTTGACCTCACGAGAGCACCGGAGCGAAGCAGGAGAAACAAAGACCCTAGGAAGAGATACAAAGGTATGTCACTTGTTCCTCTTTATTATCTAATTCAATGGTCATAACTTAGGGAAAGAGTCATGTCATGTCCTATTTTGTTCTAGATCCAGGTGGATCTAGGGAGATCTATTAGTGTTTGCACCTATTGATTAGTCCGATAAAAAAATTGGCGACTCCACTGGGGATGCAACCGAATTTATTTGTGGTTTTTGGTGTTTTTCCTTTTCCATTTTCTCTTGCCTTACCTTTCTCCATTTCTATCAATCTCTGAGTCTTCAGGACACCCTAATAGACCCTCTGGGTCCAGAAATCCCTTCGAATTTTTTTTCTTTTTCCAAAAATTTTCCTAGTTTCAGACATTCTCGCACTGAACCCCATAGTGTCCTGCGAGAATACTTTGAGTTCGCACTTTGATTTTAATCCCAGTGTGAGGTTCTCGCACTCTTCTCAAAGCTAGCCTATGAGATTGACCCATTCTCGCTCTGTGTAACACTGATATCCTGCGAACCCTCTTTTCAAAATTTTGGATTTAAGATTTTTGCATGGTCAGCTACCCAGATCAGTATAGGTGTCTAAAAAGAACTTCTTGGACCATTGGTTGATGTTTTCTTGTCTTCAGATTTTGTGCATGATCAGTCTTCAGAAATCAAAGGCTCTTCCTGTCCATCTTTTCTCGACTCTCATCTCTTGACTTGTCTTGGCCAAAGATATACTCTCTGATTTTGGAATCTGAGTGCTTGTTTGGTTAAGAATCGGTGATCTGTTGAAAGTTGGGATTCTTTGTCTTTCTCATTTGCTCATTATTTGGAAGATTACTTTTCTCATGCAATTGAAAAGACTAGTTTTGTCTGCTTGTCATTTTTGTTTCCATTGAAAGATTGGTTTGGATTTTTGTTTATTTCTTTTTCATTAGTTTTTGGTTTTCCTCACTTTCACCATAATGGTGTAGATCCTTTTTGAAAAGTAAAAACATCTTTTCCTTTCAAAAGCATTTTCGTCTTTGAAAATTTTGAAAATCCATTGTTGAAATTATCGAAAAAGAACCAATAGAGAATTGTCACTATTGCATGATTCGTTGAAATTGCATTTTAAAGGAAATTGTGTATCATAGTTCAAGATTGGTCCGAAAAAAATCTCTTTCCCTCCCATACATAAGATTCATCGAACGAAAATTGATATATTTCATTCCTATCTATTGTTAAGGTCCTAACCCGCACATAGGTAGATCAATGTATTCAGATGTAATAAAGGTCAATATTAATAAGGCCTTTCAATAAAATAGAATAAGGCAGATGTAAGAATACCTAATAGAATCTTCCACTTCTAGAAGGATCTTCCTCTAGATGCTTCTCTTAATAGACATATTTAGTATAAATAAGGGTCGAGGGTATGAGAACCCTAGCTTGGAGATTATTGTAACAGACCGTTGCTTGATTGGACGTTGCCCCCTCGAAGAGGCCTGTGAACATTGCTTTCTGAATCAAAGTGCTATTTTTATTGCTCTTGTTATATCATTTATGTGTATTGTGAAGATTATGCTGGATATTTTACTATTATTCTGCCATTTCTAGCATTTTATTTCTGTTCTACATATTTTATATATCTGGTATCTTGCAAGTGGTATTAGAGCACTTTCCTTGGCAGAAATTGTGGGTATTTTTTTTCAGGGTAGAGAAGTATTTTGGCATCTTTAAGCCACAGATATCTGTTGTTACGCGCATAAACCCGCGGTTGAGGGATTCATACACGCAGGAAATACAAGTGGTTCCTAAGCGCACATCTGTTGGCCACCCTTGTAACCCCTGTTGGTACCCCTTTGAGTGGTAGAGCATTAGACAGCACCTATGTACGGATTGGCCTAGATTTCTTGAATCCCTCTTTAGATAAACCTATCGGTCTCCGAACTACTATAGTGTCACCAAGAACAGCACTTGGGAAGATACTCTCTAGTACCTGGGTAGTTGGGTAGTACGACTAAGGGTACGGTCTATCCTCCTTAGTTAGTGCCCTGAGATATTGGGTCGAGTACTACTATTGGACCTCGCACGTATATCATAGAGCTATAGCACAGAGCAAACCCTTATTTGTAGAACCCTTGAATACCTAACCCTTGGGGAACATAAACATAAACATAAACAAATTAAACCGACGAGATCTATTGCCGCACATCTGTGTTTGGGTTGCTAAGTAAATACACATTTCTCTCTGGTTCATAATTTGGGGA
>ML780580.1:1056850-1097341 GCA_009831015.1 Picea engelmannii
ATGTAACCAAATTTGATGGCTCAGACCCCACTGGTTGGGTCACCCAAATGGAACATTATTTCTCTCTCTACAACATTACAGATGACTTGGCCAAACTCTGGTATGGTGTTCTCCATCTAGATCAAGAACATTGGCAATGGTGGAAATGGAGAAAAACTTCCCGTCAAGGGTATATTGCTTGGACCCAATTTGTGACTGAGCTTTATGAATGCTTTGACACTGACACCAACCATTTGGGTTGTTTGACAAAATTGAAGCAATCAGGCACTATAGAAGACTTCATAATTGCATTTGAGTGACTGGCTTTTCGAACAAAGGCCATGAATGATGCTTTCTTTCGAGAGTGTTTTATTAGTGGCCTCAAGGAGGAGATTCGGGCCCATGTTCTCATGGCTCGACCTACGACTTGGGTGGAGGCTACCAAAAAAGCTAAAGAAGCACAACAAATTGTTTCCTCTCAAAACCGTCAGCCTTCCTTTATCCCTCACCCTAAACCAGTAAACCCCACTACACCCTCCGCCCCATTAAAAATCCAAAAATTGACCAGGGATGAAATGGTTGAACGCCAACTCAAAGGTCTCTATTATAATTGTGATGAAAAATATTTCCCAGGCCACAAATGTAAGGAACAAAATATTTTTATGGCCATCTCTGAGGATATTATAGAAGAGGATGTTGACACTCCCCTTGTGCCCGAGTCACCAGAAATCACTGACATAAACCCTCCCTCCGACCCTCCCGAAGTGGAACTGATCATTTCCCTCAATTCTCTCACCGGCTTCTCTATCCCCCAAACCCTCAAGTTAATTGGTTACATCAAGCACCGAAAGGTCATCATTCTGGTTGATAGTGGCAGCACCCACAATTTTATTCATTGCTGCATTACCCAAGAAACCCATTGCTACATCCATGTTGTCAACAATTTCCAAATCATGATTGCCAATGGTGGTTCTATGAAATATGGCAGGCATTGTGAAAATGTGCATCTCCAAATCGGTGACTACCACCTAAAATCCCATATGTTTTCTATTGACATGGGCGGTTGCGACATTATGTTGGGTGCAGACTGGCTAAGGAATTTGGGTCCCATTCTCGTGGATTTTTAGAACTTAACCATGCAATTCGACCAAGGATGCCACCAATATAAATTTCAAGGCATCACTGTTGGTTCACCTGAGGTCATCAATTCTCATCGCATGGAAAAACTGCTCAAAAAAGGTCATTCTGGTGTCATTGCCCAACTCCACGCCATACAAGCCACAGAGACCCCACCTGTGCCCCAAGACATCCAAGCCCTCCTTTATAAACATCAAATGGTATTTTCCACTCCCCAAGGACTCCCTCCTTCCCATGGTGTCCATGATCATTCCATTCCCATTGTCTCGGGAAGCCTTCCCCCCAATATGCGTCCATATCACCACCCCTTTGCACAAAAAAATGAAATTGAAAAAATGGTCCAAGAAATCCTTATTGTCGGCATCATTTGTCTTAGTACGAGCCCTTACTCCTCTTCGGTCATCATGGTACTGAAGAAAGAAGGTTCTTGGAGAATGTGTCATGACTTCCATGCTCTCAACAAACTAACCATCAAAGAAAAATTTCCCATTCATGTCATTGATAACCTCCTGGATGAATTGAGTGGTGCCCAATTATTTACCAAACTTGATCTTCGCTCGAGCTATCACCAGATACGTATGAAAGAGGCTGACATTCCCAAGACTGCCTTTCACACTCATGAGGGCCACTATGATTTTTTGGTCATGCCCTTTGGTTTGTGTAATGCCCCCTCCACCTTCCAGATCCTAATGAACCATGTCTTCTGCCCTTTTCTCCATCATTTCATCTTAGTTTTCTTTGATGATATCCTCATCTATATCAAAACCTGGATAGACCATCTTACTCATGTGGATCAAGTTCTCCACCTACTCTCTTAGCACCAAATTTTCCTGAAATAGTCCAAATGTGCTTTTGGTGCCTCAGAAGTAGAATACTTGGGTCATCTCATGGGAGAGGATGGCATCAGGGTGGACCCGAAAAAGATTGAAGATATGCAAGACTGGCCGCACCCAAAGACTCTCAAAAGCTTGCGTGGATTTTTGGGCCTCACAGGGTATTATCGCAAGTTCGTTAAGAACTATAGAAATATTGCATCACCTCTCACGGCTCTCCTAAAAAAGAACTCTTTCACTTGGACTCCAGCAGCTTCTCAAGATTTTCAAACCTTGAAGACAGCCATGTGCACCACTTCATTTCTATCCCTTCTCGACTTCACAAAGACCTTTGTGTTGGAATGTGATGCCTCAAGCAAAGGAATCGGCATTGTCCTTATGAAAGAGGGTTGACCTTTGGCCTTCACTAGCAAGCAACTGTCTGAAAAGAATCTAGGAAAACCCATTTATGAAAAAGATATGTTGGTGATTCTGCATGTCATTGAGTTGTGGCGTTCGTATCTCTTAGGGAAACGCTTCCAAATTAAGACAACCCATCAAAGCCTCAAGTACTTTCTGGAACAACGCATTTCCTCCCAAGAACAACAAAAATGGGTGACTAAGCTCTTTGGATATGATTATGAGATCATTTACAAGAAGGGAAAAGACAATGTCATGGTGGATGCACTGTCCCGAAAATATGAAGATGAAGGATCCCTTTTTTCTCTTTCCTTCATTGTACCCGATTGGCTCCAAGCTGTGCACCAGGAATGGATTCAAGATCCCAAAGGTTCGCATCTGATCCAGCAACTATAGAACAAGGCTCTGGCTCCCCTAGGGTACTCCTGGCTCCAAGATGAGCTTCGATACAAAGGTCGCTTGTATTTAAGTAAACAATCCAAGCTCAAATCAACGGTGCTTTGTGAGCTTCATGCTACACCCACAATGGGGCACTTAGGGTTCACCAAAACATATGACCAAGTCAAACGTTCTTTTTTCTGGGATGGTATGAAACAGGACATCCGTAATTTTGTCGCTGAATGTGAGGTGTGTCAATGCAACAAGGGAGAAATAGTCAAATCTCCAGGCACCCTCCAACCACTTATGATTCCGCCTACTATTTGGAAGGATATCTCTATGGACTTTATTATAGGCTTACCCAAATCGGGGAATAAATCAGTCATAATGGTGGTGGTGGATCTCCTTTCCAAGTATGCTCATTTTTTCTCTCTTCCCCACCCATTTACTGCATCCACGATGGCTCAAATTTTCATGGACCAGGTCTTCAAGCTTCATGGCATGCCGCACTCTATTGTTTCCGATCAAGACCCAAATTTCACAAGCAATTTTTGGAAAGAGTTGTTTAAGCTACAAGGCACACAATTGCATCTCAGTTCAGCTTATCATCCCCAGACAGATGGTCAAATGGAAGTTTTCAACAAGTGTTTGGAAACATATCTGAGGTGCTTTTCCTCTGAAAAACAACACCAGTGGGCTCAATGGTTACCCCTCGTCGAATGGTGGTACAACACTACATACCATATAGCCACTCGCATGACTCCTTTTGAAGCGGTATATGGAAAAAAGCCACCTTCAGTTCTCTCATACTTACCAGGTACCTCGAAGGTCCAGGCAGTTGACCAAACACTTACAGTTCGAGAGGATATCCTCCATACCCTTAAAGAGAACTTGGTCATGGAACAGAATATAATGAAGTAGCAAGCAGATCAAGGCCGCTATGAACGTCAATTTGCAGAAGGGGATCAGGTGTTTCTGAGAAGCAAACTTCCCTCAAGTCCTTGAGGGAAGTTTGCAGAAGGGGATCAATTTGGGTGCTAGCTTATGACAATGCTCGGTCTTGAGAGATCGAGTGTTTCTGAGAGTTAGCTAAAGAAGGATCCATTTGGCTATAGCTAGAAGTAGTTTTGGACCAGCCTGAGCATCGCCTGCGTCAGAGAACCATCAAGGAAGTGCTAGTGCGGTGGAAAGATATGACTCCAGCAGATGCCACTTGGGAACCAGCTACCATTCTGCAGCAGTTTCCACATCTCAAGCCTTGAGGACAAGGTTGTTTTTAAGGGGGTGGACATGTTAAGGTCCTAACCCGCATATAGGTAGATCAATGTATTCAGATGTAATAAAGGTAAATATTAATAAGGCCTTTCAATAAAATAGAATAAGGCGAATGTAAGAAGACCTAATAGAAGCTTCCGCTTCAAGAAGGATCTTCCTCTAGATGCTTCTCTTAATAGACATATTTAGTATAAATAAGGGTCGAGGGTATGAGAACCCTAGCTTGGAGATTATTGTAATAGAGTGCTACTCAATTGGAGGTTGCCCCCTCGAAGAGGCCTGTGAACATTGCTTTCTGAATCAAAGTGTTATTTTTATTGCTATTGTTATATCATTTATGTGTATTATGAAGATTATGTTGGATATTTTACTGTTATTCTGCCATTTCTAGCATTTTATTTATGTTCTTCATATTTTATATATATGGTATCTTGCATCTATGCATTGTTGGGTCAGAGTCTCATACAACATCAATTTCATCTCCATTTCCTTTGAGTAACAACAGCCATTAATAACATTGCGCAAATTTTAAAATTTAACTAGTAACTCTTTTCTAGGGCTCTATTACACCAACATTTAGCTAGGCTAGCGCTTTGGAATAGGTAGAGAGATACACTCTCCAAAGCATGAAACACACAATAGCATCTTGTGTTAAGGAGTGTCAAATTCCATTTACAACATTTTATCCTGGGAAGCCCTTCTCACACAAGGGTCAAACCCAAGGTTGCATTGATATTGACAGAGTTACTCACCCTGCTTTGTTGATATCGGTGTAGAGATTGCATGTATTATGGGGGTCACTTGGAGGTATACCCACAATGATGAGTGGAAGCCTCTTGAGTTTATTTTGGGCTAGATACCCTACCCTTGCGTGTGGATCGTACTGTCGACTGTCCCCCTAGGCTTTATTGTTGTCGGTGGTAACCTTAGTGGCCTATCTTTCTAGGGTCTTACACAAGGTGACTTTGAATGGGCAAGTCTTCATGGTACCTAGAATCGACATTGGCCAAACTCACTCGGGATCCTTGGAGGGTATACCCATGATTATGTGTGGGAGCTTGCACTAGGGTGTAAGTCCATTAAGCAGGTCATCAGTGTAAATTTTCCACCCTAGCCCAGCCCCTTATCATCTCATTGTTGCGATGTTGGATTTCATCACCAACTAGTGACTTCAGAATTAGAAGGTCTTGTTTGCTTGGTATTGTTTCCTAGATTTTGTTTACTAGCGCGTGTTGTTTGTTTTCCCAATTTGACCATAACATTTTCTTTGTAAGTTTGTAACTCGTTCACAATAGATCCTCCACATCATTCACGTAGGATGCAGGGTTTATCTCTAGAGCATATGGAATATTCTCAACCCCTTCCTACAAGCTCACCTAAGGGCTCTCCTCAATAGAGTGAAGTCCAAGACGTTACCACTCCACAAGTGGAACGAACTGACTCTCTAGAACATTTTTGAATTACCAATACTCGAGAGGACTTTCGACTTCACCCTAATTCTGAGAGACACATTATGTGAGTGAATTCTTCCAGAGACTTAGTTGTTGTGTCTTCTAGATCACTGATTGGACCCTTTCCAGGCATAGACAGCCAAGATCCTTTTTGGTCTACGGGCATTTCTAGATGGGACCTTTTTGGTGTAGGATCAGGCATTGAAATCACTGTCTCACCTGTGCTCTCTGAAACCTCTAACCCAGACACAATACCGTTTACTACTGCCTATTATTTTCCTAGTACGGACGCCCCATGATCTGACCACATCTTGACCATCCCTATAGAAATGGTTCATTACACAGATACTATGAGTATTTACACCGGGATTATCGTGGTTATTCAAGCCCCCATCAACACACCTCTCTTGCCCAGTGTCACCCCAACACTACCACCCAGGTATCATGCATTGAATGCTTCCATTCCCACTCCTACAGAAACCCCATCCGGCACTCCTGGTGGTCCCTCTTCTTTTCGGCACTCTCTTCTCGGTTTCATTCCGACACTTCCTCGACCCCCTTTTGGAGGACCTTTATCATCCTCCACTGGAAGCATTAATCCTAGTGGCACTATTCTATCATTCACACCAAATTACCAGATTCCTATTGGTGGATAACTTCACCAAGGAGGTTTGAATCAACCCCCCCTTGGTGGGAAAATTCCTATTGGAACACAAATCCCAATTGGAACACAACCCCCAATTGGAACACTACCCCCAATTGGACCACAACCCCCGATTGGAGGACAACCCCCACCGACCCCACCTTATGGACAAAGCATACCTCCATCCTTGGCCCAATATTGGAATCATCTGATACAACATACTCCTCAATCAACTGGGGGGCAACAGCTTCCAGCTGCATCCATTATACCCCCTAGTATAGGCCAACCATATCCAGGTACGTCCAATCCTATTTGGGGAGTGAATGCTCAAACTCACGTCCCTGTTCAAGGATACAATCCCATGAGCTACTTTCCTCTACCACCACCACCGAATCTGCCTAGGTCTTCACATTATATGCAGACTTCTTATGGTCCTACTGGTTTGTCGACGGGGCTTCCTCCCCAAAGCCACTAGTACCTGCACGTGAATCGACAGTTACCCTTCTTGGCCACTTTGGATCTCCTGGACTTGTCAAGGATTTTAAATGATCCAATTCATCACTCTCCCCAATGGCCCTCTATACCAGCCAAGATACCATTGGACATCCCTAAATTCGATGGAAAAGAGGGAGAGGACCTGAACAATCACGTCATGACTTTTCACCTCTGGTGCTCATCCAACTCGTTGATGGATGACTCTATTCGTTTATGTCTTTTTCAAAGGACCCTCATGGGTTCTGCTGTGAAGTGGTATATAGAATTACCACAAGGTTTCTTCATCGACTTCAACACCCTAGATATGGCCTTCCTCACCCACTACCATTTACCGATCCTTTATGAAATGGGAACCAATATTTTGAGTTCTTTCAAACAAAACAAAGCCACTCATATATACGATCACATTCATGAGTGGCGACGGAGATGACATCTCATCAAACTTGAACTTCCCGATCAGTTGCTGGTAGAGTGGTTCACAAAATCATTTGTGAATGACATTGGTCGTGACATCGCCATGGGTGGAGTGGTCACGGAAGAGCATACCATAAGTCGTGATCAATACCTTGACCTCATTTACTCACAAACAGGTACCCTTTAAGACTTACTACCCGACGCACCTCGTCCTTCCACTTCCACCACTTCAACTACTCCAGCTACTTCTCATGCACTTGACGATGTGATTGGCACTTTCCATGTCCAACTACATTCTGCCTCAAGCACCAACCCCAAACCTACTTCTTCTAATGTTCAAAATTCTCCGCCTCCTGCCCCTCCCACCGACAAGAATTTTGAGGTAAATGTGGTTCAATCTACCCCAGCCGGTAAAAACAAATCCAAAAAGGGAAGGGGTAAGAATAACGAGGAAAAAAATACCTCTCAAGCAGAGTGAACCAAAACTCCACCTATTGACGATAGGGATAAGCACAAACCTCGATACCCTTGTCTTATATGTGGTGATGATCACTACACGAAGGATTGTCCACGACGCGCCGAGGTCACTAAGTTCCTTCAAGGAGCCCCAAAACCACCTGCTCTTGTCGTTTTGTCCCAACCCTTCCTGTCTCAACAACAGGCCCAATTGGTCATTCATGACCAACCCTCCCCGTCTACTACATCCTATGTATTGATGTGTATTGGTGATTCGAAGCAGAATGACATTGCACTCACCACTCAAGCCAAAGATTATTCTCCCTCTAAAGAGAAGGTTGATGATCCACCTCCTTCATTGGTACAACCCTCTCCCTCGACTCCACCTACCTCACTGACTGGGTTTCCAATCTTGTCCCGATCGACAAGAAACAAGGCACAATCCGTGTATGCATTCATTATAGGGATATCAACAAAGCTTGTCCCAAAGACAACTTTCCTACCCCCTTCGTCGATTAGATTTTCGATGATTGTGCCGGAAGTGAAATATTCTCTCTGATGGATGGTTTCTCGGGGTATAATGAAATCAACATTGTTCCCGAGGATCAACATAAGACTGCTTTTATTTGTCTTTGGGGCATTTTTTCCTATCGGAAACTCCCCTTCGGTCTCAAGAACGCTGGTGCAACTTTTCAACGCGCTATGTCTTGTGCCTTCCATGATATCAAGCACATCATGCAACCATATCTGGATGATTTACCTGCTCATTCTATGCGCCGAGTCGATCATCCAATTCAACTCCAAGCCATTTTCATCCACTGTCAGTTTTACCGCATATGCATGAATCCTCATAAGTGTGTTTTCTGCGTGGAATCCGGCCGACTTCTAGGCTTTATTGTTTCTCTTCAAGGGATCAGGGTAGATCCTTTAAAGTTCAAGGCAATCCTTGATATCCCTCCTCCTTCTACACTTCATCAGTTACAAATTTTGCAAGGGAAAGCAAACTTTCTTTGTCGTTTTATCCCAAACTACACCGAGATAACTCATGGATTTACATAACTCCTAAAACAAGGATCTGAGTTCGTATGGGATACTATCGCAAACAAAGCCTTCGAAGCTTTGAAATTGTCCCTAACACGTTCTCTTCTTCTCTTCCCCCCTGATTACAGTCACGAATATTTCCTCTACCTTGCAGCCTCGAATTACACCATTGGTATGGTTCTCATCTAAGAGGATGATTCTAACAACAAACATGTTATCTATTACTTGAGTCGAAGTCTAACACCTACCGAAACCAAGTATTTACATGTCGAAAAATTGGCCTTGGAAGCCGTCCAAGCAATCCAATGCTTCCGGCACTATATCCTCTCTCACAAGACTACAGTGATTTCTAACTACAACCCTATGCAACACATTCTCACACGTCAATTGCTAGGGGGGAAATACTCCAAATGGATCGTGATACTCCAGGAGTTTGACTTGGAATTTGCACGAGCCAAGTCCAAGAAGTCCTTAGTGTTTGTTGATCTGATATGCGACTTTCCCTATTCTAAAACGGAAACTATAGCATTCGATTCATTACCTGATGAATCCCTTTTCCTCATTAGTTTTGATGATTTTTGGTATGGAGATATCATCATATATCTCCAAACCCATACTTTTCGACCAAATTTGTCTAGTACTAACCAACGTCAAATATGCTACCAAGCCCGTCAATATATTATCCTCAGGGATACTCTTTATCATCAGGGGATTGACTCAATTTTTTGATGCTGCCTCACATTCGACGAGGTTGCGAAAGCCTTAAATGACTGTCATTCTAGAGCTTGTGGTGGTCATATGTCTAGGTATGCCACTACCCAAAACATCTTACGCACAGGGTATTTTTGGCCTTCTTTATTTAATGACTGCATAATCACTGTCCAAAAATTCCATGCTTGCCAGACCTATAATCATAAGATCTGGTCACCTCCCACTCCTCTTTACCCTGTGGTCTCTATTGTTCCCTTTGCGAAATGGGGCATCGATTTCATGACATGTCACCCCCACTCGACTGGGGGGCATAGATACATTATTGTAGTCGTAGATTACTTTATGAAATGGGCCGAGGCAATGCTGACATTTGACAACATTGGAAAGACCGCAACATTATTCATTTTTAATCACATCATAGCTTGTTTTGGTGTTCCCCAGGCTATCGTCACTGATCATGGTAGCCACTTTAGAAACTTCATGATGTCTGAACTCACTGAAAATTTGGGTCTTCGCCATGAAAACTCAATGCCCTATTACCCACAAGCCAACGGCAAAGTCAAAGCAATTAATAAAGTTCTCATAACTATGCTCCGACGAATGATAGGGATTCACAAAACAAGTTGGCATACAATGTTGTTTTCGGCATTGTGGGCTTACCGGACATCCGTCAAGTCCACTACTGGGTTTACACCTTTTTGGTTAGTCTATGGTTTGGAATCCATTCTCCCGATCGAATGCGAGATACCCTCTTTGAAACTAGTTGTTGAACTCCTACCAAACACTTCTGCTGAGGAAGAACGTTTATTGTATCTTATGTGATTAGACGAAACTCGACGCGATGCTACCCTAGTCATAGAATCTCAGAAAAAATGTGTCAAGGCCCAATACGACAAACATGTCAACCCTCACATTTTATCCGAGGGAGATCTCATTCTCCTCTATGAACAAGATCGAGATATGATAGGAGCTGGAAAATTTGAAGCCATGTGGCAAGGTCCTTATATCGTTAGATGAGTTTTGGAAAAAGGGGCTTATGAGTTAGTAGATTATGATGGTATCCCTTTGAGTGAGCCCAGAAATGGGTTGTACTTGAATAAGTACTCCGCATAAGATCACCAGTACACGAGTACCTATATTTTATTGTATCATACTTCTTGTGTGTTACTGTAGCTTTCTTTTTTCGTTATCTGGTCTCTACCTTTATGTGGAATTGTGTTTGATTTCCAGATGTCGGAGTCTTAGCTACCCTACATTGGCTTCGATAATGGCGCTAGCCGTAGTACTCAAAACCTTGCTTCCACTACATGGGAAATTTATGCCCATACAAACGAACTTGTCTCTTTACGAGGTGTGTGCCTCAGTTGTGTGACCAACAATATTGAAAAGTATAGCGTCATTATCGAATTGTTGATTGATGCTATCTCACTCGAAATCCGTCATTTGGTTGTGTGACTCGATTCATAGCTCGTAGTACTATAGTTAAGTAATGTCTATACTATTCAATGTCCTACTTTGTTACGGGTGTATTTGCGAATTCGCCTCTTGGAACATTATTTTGATTATATTGAATATCAACATATTCTTAGGCATCCAAATACATTAACTTATGCATTAGCTAACTATGTATTAGACAGACATTTGGGTCATTTATAACTCAATCAAATCAATTTTCACACAACACAAGATAATCCGATAGAAGCCATATGTATATATAACAATCAAAAAGTTTTTACAAAAAGTTATGTCTGAGGACCAAAATTTCAAAATTTAAAGCTCATAGCCTCTATAGAGTTATGTCATGGATGACTTTCACAGTAACACACGACTTCCCGGGAAACCCTATGAAGCAATCGGCCAATGGACTCTGACACTCCTACTGTATGACGTTGATAACATTGTGGAACCTCTCCAAGGGGCATGTCCGGAATGTCTGCTATCAAACCCTCTAGGTTTTGTTCCACCACTTGATAATCTTCGACGTCCCATCGTGGCACTGGAGCCACCTCTCCTCGTCACTGAATAGGAGAAGTACCAGGAGGTCGATAAGGCCCCACGTCTATGTCATCAAAAAAGAATTTTGTATTTAGACCTTGGACGAACAGAAAAAACATTTTCATATGATAAAATTCACAAAAACATTTAAAAAGAAAAATGTGTACTTCTTACCAAGATCCCCCCACTGAGCTCCCTCGGGCAGGACCAAGTCCATATCTCCTCAAAATTCCAACCCAGCGTAGGCATAATCATCGACCATCAGCATCTACGGTCGCAACTAATCGAAGAAGGCATCATTATATTTGATAATTGGTCTAGCTACATGTCGGGCCATGAGCTGACACCACCTCAACATTCTTATATCTGTTGGAGCTGGTAAACCCCACTCAACTTACAGCCTCAGCAAGGGAACCCTCTCAAGAAAGAAGGACACCAACAAAGACCCGTACCCAAATTTCTTCAGTTCGCCTCGCCTGCATTTGATCAAATGCCTCTTCATGCTACAAAGCACTATGTCTACCCAGTTAAAAAACCGAGGCTCAGTACACTCTATGGCATACTAAAAGTATATCTGGAGAGCCATGTGAGGAGCAGCGCTCCCAGCCATGTGAGAAATGGTGAAAAAAATAGTGTGAAGGGTCAAATCCTGCACTCCCCAAATGGCTACTTTCCCTTTGCTCCTCTCTACCTCTAGAACACAGTGCAAACAACAGTACTCACTCATAGGCAGCCCACCACCTTAGCTACCAGTTAGGCTCGCATGGTACCCACGCCATGACGGTCCTATCAAGAAGTAAATTTCCTCGATATCCAAGGACAATGTGTGGACCCCTACATGGAATACTTGTTGGTCGGGTCCCACATATGAACAAGGTACTCTAATAACCTGACTTGGGCCCTCATACCTGGGATACGAAAGAATTTCAGGAGACCATAGTCTCATAAAGCAGCAACGGTGGCCGGATGATTCCCAACAATGGCATCATCTTCTTCATTCTCTCTTTCACGCCATTCTAGAACCATGGTGATATCCAAATACCTGCATAAGAAGCATAAGAAGAAAATTAGTAACTCTATTCAACATTTGGTATCTTTTTCATTGAGAAAAACTTTAAAACATTTTCCACTTTGTGGTTCTCGCAAGTGCCCTTTAGGCACAGTGTGAGGTTCTCACAGGTGCCTTTGGGGTCACCTGCAATAATTAGGCATTCTCGTAGGCCCCATGTGGCTGGCCTGCGAGAATGGTTGAGCGCAACTTTAACCCCCAAAACAAACTCAAAACTATGATTTTGCCAATGAAAATGAAAAATCAAACCATGAAAATATAGAGGACAAGGAGCTTACCTCACTTCCAGAGACGGTTTGTCGAATGGATGCTCATAACTCCTGCAATCGAGCATCGAAATTCAAGGGCAAAAGAGGGGTTTTGGACTCAAATATTGGTAAAGATAAAATGACTATGGTAAAACAAACTTTTACCCCTTTATATTTACTTTTACCATTTGTTATTGGATTTTATAATTGTTTATTTATTAAAACCTATTTCCTAATACCCTTATGAGTACGAATTTTGCATACATAACGACCTCGATGTTCATGCACAGGGATGCAGATATTTTTTCTTCTTCTTTGCATGTTTTGATTGTTTTTTATGGTTTTTGTACAAAACCTCGAGCTTGGTCTTTGTCTGTTCTCACGCTCAAAAATACATGAGAATGCGATCGAGCACACTTTTATCACTTTTTCGGGCTCAACAAGGTTATACGAAAAAGGAACCCCCTGGAGTCCTCTTTAAGCTCTTTTCAGACTCTCTAAACATGAAAAGACTGTCGAGCGACCTTGTTATTTTCACGCTCATTAAATTATTTGAATAAAGCATCTGTTGGGCGATAATTTATCTCTTTTTCGGTCTCATTAGACTATTTTATGAAAAAGGAACTGAGAGAGTTCTCTTTTAAGTGCTTTTTCAGACTCTATAATCATGAAAAACGTTCAAGTTTTCTATGTTTGGATTCATTAAACAAACATCGACAGACCCGTAATGGGACTGAAC
Organism: Picea engelmannii; assembly: GCA_009831015.1. Classification (NCBI taxonomy): domain Eukaryota; kingdom Viridiplantae; phylum Streptophyta; class Pinopsida; order Pinales; family Pinaceae; genus Picea; species Picea engelmannii. Next base: position 1,070,114 of record ML780580.1, read on the forward strand.
CACTCCTTCCTAGGGTTCATTAAACATACTCCGAAGGACTTATCTAAAGGATGAGCTTATATCAACAAGCATATGTTATCCTCCTCAAGCTTGTGTAAAAATAAAGAGGTACTCACCAAAAATGGTGGGGGGGAATTTGGGAAAGGGATGTGTTCTCATATTCATATTAATTGGCAGTAAGTGTCACTCTTGAACATGACACCCCCTCTATTCATTATTGGAAGTCAGTTTGGGAAATCCATTTGTCTCTCATTCGATTTTCTATAAGGTCATACCCTGTGTCGTCTCTGAGTCAATGCTGCCAAATCATTGGTCATGTCATTCATATGTTCAAGAGAAGTTCATATGAAACATTTATTGAGTCGGCCATCTATAGTTGTCCATTCTCTCTATGTCGGCCTTCCCTGTGTCCAGTCCAACTTACATCATACTCTGTTTCACCTTCAAACTATGTTACTCATTTAGTGTCATTGATGGGGGATACATCAAGGCCCTCCTGTGACAAGTTTTGTTTCATTGACTCCATCTCATTATCCGGAAACAAGACTTAGAAATTATTTGGTACCTTGGAACTTGCATGCCTCAATGGCAGGTTTCCTCGCTTTTGACAATGGGTTTACATCATTGACCCCTGATCGAAATATTCTGTCGGATGTTTGACCTCAACTCATTCATTCACATTCAGTGGATTGTACTAGTGTACCTTGGGAGTCATTGACATTAATGGTGAATTCCCTCACACTTGTTAATGGTTTTATCAATGACTGATAATCAAGTGGTTTCTACCATGTTCGACTTCAACACATGTAATCACATGGTTAGATTTGTACTTTCAAGCGACGGGATTGAAGACCCTGGATCTCATCTCTTTTTTCCAGGTTGTGATGGAATATGTATAATTTGCAACACATAGATCCACTTTGTATGTCTCATGTCTATGTCATCTCAATTTGATTTTTCTTGCATAGATCCACAATGTATTCCTGGTGGCTATGTGATATTTTGACAGCATGGATCCATAGTGTATCATTGGTGTCCATGACCTATGCTTATAATGTCATCCATCTGTGATCTGAGTATGGGAATGCCTACCTTAGAACTAGTATGATATTCTGCAGATGCTTGGTTGTTCGCAGGTTTCCGATTAGGTGTGCTCCTAGTTTCCAACACACACACGCAGTCTACAAAGTATTTTGGTTGTCATTGATTTCAGCCTCATACTTTGGGGGGCATTCTGTTAGCCATGATTTTGTTCATCTTGATGGTGTACTCAGGCTCCTAACAAGAACTTTCTCCTGAGAAAAGTGACATTCATCTCTTCCCAGAAAACATATTTTGAAGAGATTTCACAGGTTGCTTATAGCCTAGGGTGCGAGAATGACCCATTATCATAGGCTACCTTCAGCTAGGGTGGAAACTTCTCGCATTGTGATATATAGCTAAGGTGCAAACTTGTTCTCAAGATTGGAAAAAGATGAAGTCTCGATGGTTCTAGAAGGGAATCTTCTAGAGAATGGGTTGGCATTCGAATGGTTATCATTTTACTGGTTTCCCTGATTTGGTGGGATCATTCTCATCCAAGTAACCATCTCATCCTCTCCTATATATTGAGGGGATTCTCATGGAAAAGATTAAGCAAGATTAATTGGAGAATTGGTGAAGGAATTGTGTGAAGGACCTAGCTTGAAAAGGAGCTTGGAGACTCTAGCAATTCTATCAAGATGAGTCGGATCTTCTTCATGCAAGGATCGAGCAAGTGTGTGTGTTGGAACCAAGAGTCACTGAAAGGAAGCTTGGGACATCAAGGAGATCAAGTTGTATCTTCTACTTTCGATTAATATGATACAGTGGTGTGTCCTTTTCCCATAAATTCATTCTTACTTTATTGTGTAATTCCTTGATCATACACATAAGTTGACGATTGAATATATTTTTCTATCTTCACTTTGGTTGGTTTTTGTTGTCTTGGTATTGACCTCACGAGAGCACCGGAGAGAAGCAGGAGCAACAAAGACCCTAGGAATAGATACAAAGGTATGTCACTTTTTCCTCTTTACAAGATAATTCAATGGTCATAACTTAGGGAAAGAGTCATGTCCTGTCCTATTTTGTTATAGATCCAGATGGATCTAGGGAGATATGTTAGTGTTCGCACCTATCGATTAGTCCGATAACACACGCTTTCTTTCATTTGTGTGTGTTGATATTTTGCCAGTTGTCACTTCAGTTTCCTGCACGCTTTGTTTACCATGATCGTCCTTCTTTCCACTTTGTCCTAGTGCCAACAGTAAGGTGTTCTCTTCTGGTGATGTATCTATAATTATTCTTCATAGCTTTGATTGTACTATTAATAAAATGAGTCTCCTTATTACTCAAAAAAATTATGGTACATCTGAATCTTCACACCACATTATCAAAGAGAAACCGTGTTGCAGTTTCTACGTTGCAATCCTTCACTAGGGATGCTTCTACCCATCTGGTTAAGTATTTTTTTGCAGTGATGATGTATCTGGCTCCTAACCTCCTTGTTGGTGGGTTAATGGGTCCAATGAAATCCACATCCCATTTATCAAATACATGTAAATTTACTTGGGGCATAAGTGGCATTTCATCCCTTATGGTGGGTTTTCCCACCCGATGATAGACATCACAGGTCTAAAAGTATTCCTTTGCATCCTTATGTATTGTAGGCCACCATAATCCTGCACGCATCACCTTATGTGTTGTAGGCTTTCCTGCATAGTTCCCTCCAGCTATACCTTCATGTCCTTCTACTAACACCATGGAGTGTTCATGCTCCATCACACATCTTCTCAGAATTCCATCTACACCTAACTTGTATAAATGACTTGTAATCAGTTGATAGTATGCATCATGCACTACCAACTATTTTTTCTATATGACAGTAAATTCCTTGGGAGTCATTCATGTGCTCAAAAATCCAACAATGTCAGCAAAATAAGCATCAGCAATCTGAACAGAAAATAAGTTAGCATCAAGAAAAATTCCCTCTGAATTCTTTGGCTCCTCTCCATTAGTAATTCTTGATAGATTATTTGGTCCTGCATTCCACTTCCCTATTTTTACTATGATTTCAAAATCATATTCCTGAAACAATAACAACCATCTACAAATCCTCCCCCCCCCGGGCTTGTTAATTATATACTTCAAAGCGGAATGATCTATAAACATATTGAAATGTTGACCCAATAAATAATGTTTGAACTTATGTAGGGAATATACCATAGCCAGACCTTCCTTTTATGTAGTGTTATAATTCTTCTCAGACTCATACAATTTTATACTATAAAAATATATTAGGTGATCAATGTCTCCTTCACCTGGTTGTGCCAAAACTGCTCCAAGTGCAATGGATGAAGCGTCCACATGAACATGAAATTCTTTTGTCCAATCTAGAAATCTTAGAATTGGTGTTGTCACCATATTATCTTTCAGTATGTCCAATCTCTCTTGGCATTCATCATTCCATTGGAACGTGATGTATTTATTTAGTAACTTCTCCATGGGAGAAGTAATATTTGCATAGCCCTTCATGCAGGGATGATTTTAAGGATGGAAATTTATTTTAAAATGTAGAGACCTTGGTGAATATTACTAATCCTTCATATTCCAACTATAAATGTTTAGCGATATTTTTGTAAAAAATTCAAATTTCTAAGGATTTTATATAGTTTGTATAAACTTTTGGCAATTTTTAAGGTAAAATAATTTTATCCTATAGAATTTGGGACAATCATTTTTAGAATAGCGAATCTTTTTTTGGGAAAAACCTTTGAAAATTATCCCATGAGAGAAATTTATCCCCTAAAATCATCCTTGCCTTTATGAATTTCTTGTAGTAACATGTGTGGCCAAATGTTTCTCTCAATTGGCACACCGACTTTGGTGGTGGTAAATTAACAATAATAGAAATCTTCACAGGGTCTACTATCAAGCCCTGTTTGCATACAATATGCCCAAGTAGGATGCCAAATGGTGTGATGAATATACATTTCTTAATGTTCAGTGAGATGTGACATTGCCTACATATTTCTAACATTAACCTCGGAATTTCTACATGGTCCTTCAATAAACTGAATATTGTCTAATCATCCAAATAAACCTCTAAAACATTATGTATAAAATCCTTGAATGTAGCTACTACTACTCTAGAAAATATTGTTGGTGTGTTATTTAAACCAAATGGAATGATTCTGTACTAATATGACCCCCACTATGTTGCAAATGTAGTGTTGTACCTATCTTCCGAAGCAATTATGATCTAATGTTAACCTAAAAATCCATCTGTGAAAGAGTACACTTCCTATCCTCCCACATTCTCTAAAACCTCATATGTAAATGGAGTAGGAAAAGGATCATGTAGGCATGAATCATTTAACTTCCTAATATCCATACATATCCTAATCCCTCCAGTCTTCTTTTCCTAGACCACCATTGGACTAATCCACTATGATTCTTCCACATGCTCTATGATTCTTGATTCTAGCATCCTGTCAATTTCTGCCTTAACCTTCTGCTTATAGATGGGGTTTAATATGTATGGTATTTGTCTAACTAGTCTTGCCTCTGGTATGAGGGATATATTCATTTCCCCAAGTTCTCCTGCTACCCCTTTCATATATGAAACCGTGATTGGGAAGAATTCACTATACTCATGAATTAATTTAGTTATCTTTTCCATTGTCTCATTGTCCCAGTAATATCCAATGTTGGCTATCTTGGGTTTCTCTTCAGTCCTAATATTAACCTTTTTTATCTTCATAGGTGCAGTAAACTCTTATGATTGTAACATGCATCCTTCCAACCCTCTTTCTCCTTCCCTTTCTAATATATGTATGTCACGTGGGTTTTTCTCTACTTCTTCATCCTCTGTGACCTGATAACAGTAAACTAATTGTTCAAGTGTTTCTTTTATGTAATATATGCCTACTATCACTGTATCTACCCCATAATATTCAAACATATTCCCTTTGATCCTCTATAATGATAGATCCACCCATTTATTCTCACTTTCAAATGCAAAGGTCCTAATAAAGTTATGTTGCACTGCGCCCCAACTTGCAGTTTATATTCGCAGTTCCTTCTCCTTGTACCAATTGCTAGGTATTCCTTCTAATGTATGAATAAAGTAATGCATCCATTCCCATGGTGGTACCAATATCTACTTATTAACACAATCCTTAGTATTAGAATCTAACATTTCAGAATTAATACTCCTCCAATTGATTACTCCATCTGCAATTGGATTCACATAGTATTCATCTCGCGCAGTAGTCTTATACAACTGGTTCACATCATCCTCTAGAACACTGTCAGGCATAAGTTATACATATCTTTCACAATCTGAGGGATACAAAAGTGATATTACCCTAAATTTCGTTGCTTCAAATATCATATTTATAGTCTTTAAATTAATTATGTCTTGATTGTCAAAGGCCCAATCAATTCCTAATAGTGTTGGAAATGGTATAGACTCATCCACCATATCCATCACTTCAAATTTTGTTGTGGTGCACACACCATATAGATCCAGTGTTGTATTTTTTAATCTACCTATGGGAATCACTCTTTTTTGGTTTTCTAGCTTCAATTGGATATTGGAATACCCTGGTGTAGGTTATCCCATTACTTCCCAAGTCTTCTTTGGCAAAATGTTGACATCTGATCCTAAGTCTAGGATAACATTTCCCATCTTAAAGTATCCTATATTTACATTCAATTTTAACTCTCTGCTAGTTCTTTTCTTTCTATGGACATGATTAATATTCTTTGGTTATGTTCCTACCCCTTCATCCATGCTATATTTCTCAACCATACTTTTAAACAAATCCATGACATTCTTATCATTAAGTAATTTAAAGCAAGATTTTAGGAAATCCTTTAAGTTACTTACTTTCTCTGTTTCTTTCCTTTGTAAGTATGATCCATAGACTGAGGAATATAAAAAATAGGAGTATCTTACCTCATCACATTATTCAATGTGGAGGCTACATTCTCCTTCAAGAACTCCTTCTTTTCTTCTTTGAAAGTTTCCTTCTTCTTCTTTACATCAATTTTTTGTTGTGGCTGAGTGTTCTTCTAAAACTAGCACTGAGATTCCTTCTTATGATCATGTTCATCTTCTCCTATCTTCACTCCTCTTCTAGTTACTATATTGATGTTCCTCTCGATATCCCTTATTTCTGCAACAATCCACTGAACATTCTGGTTATTTAGATTCATCTTCTCTTGTATCTTCGTCATTAACTTTGGGCAATCTTTTGTCGCGTGATATACTATGTGACAGTACATACATGTTGTTGTTAGTTGAGGAACATCTCTGGCATAGTTTCCTTGCTGCTGAAAATTATGGAAGATAATAGGCCCTCTACCTCTCCCCATTCCTCCTCTTCCTATACCTTTGAATCCTCCTTTTTCCCATGTGGATCCATGTTATGTTTATGATATTGTGGTGCTTGATTATACTATGAGGGTTGTTGAAACTGTGGAACTACTTGAAATTATCATGCATTGCCAAACTATGGTGTAGTTTGTCCTTCCATCAACTCAACTTGCATCATGTATGCATCTGAGGTTCTTTCCTTAATTAAATCCAGAGTTATACAAATTTTTTCTTCATGTCCCATTGAATTACAAAAGTTACAGAAAGTACTCTTTAGTTATGTCTTGTACTTCTGCATCATGGGGCAGTGATAAGGATCATGCCCACGTGTCTTTCAAATTTCAAACCAAGTCCCTCTTGTAGGAAATAGATTTGGTATCCCTACTCCCAGCTACTACACAAATGTCGGACACTCATTCTTTTGATGTCCCTCTGATATACACAGGGTACACCACATTTCTTCTCTTTTCTCCCTACTTTTATTCTAGTTTAATTGCACTACCAAGTTCTTAAGGTCTTCCTTCAACTCCTCTATAGCTGGATCTGTTTGATTATATTGATTCTTATCTAAATGCATCGTTGCTTGCAGTGACTCTAGCTAGGTTTGAAATTTTTTTTGTCTCAATGGATATTTGAAATGTGGTAATAGAGAATTTATAAATAATTGTATGTGTTGCATGTCAGAAATGGGATACTTCAATTTACCTTTCAATGTCTTGAACTTCTAATTGATGTCCCATACAGATTCTCCTAGTTTCTGTCTAACCTCAATCATCTCATTCATAAATTAATCCTTTGATTATAGCCTCTTAAAATTAGTGATCAATGCCTTCTTTATCTCTTCTATTGTTCCCAATGCACCTTGTGTATTGTTTACTGCTAGATTCATGTACCAATCCAGCACGGTTTATGAACATTATTTCTAGTTGCGCTACTTTTGTTGCCTCATTAGTGACTCTTTTCACTTCCCATATTCTCTCACACATGAGTAGGTGCTTCTCTAGGTATTTTGATCCATATCCATGGAACTATGCTAATATTATCATTAGATCTACACCTGCCATTGTAGAATGTGTTGTACCTGCTATGCACGGTACCACTATTTGTGTATTGTCGTTTGGATTTGTACTTCCACTTGTACCATTACCTACATTGTTTTTGGTACTTCCACTTTTACCCTCACTTATATTCTAATATCCTATATTCTCTTGACTATCAGTCATTGGTTCTCTAAACAACTCTTTCTTTTCTAATGTGTTAATCATACATGGGGTTGTAGGTTCTACACTAATTTGAATCTGGACAGGAGTACTTGCTTCCTTATTAGATCTCGCTCCTCTGTTATTTATTTGATATGTGGCATGCAATATTTCTTCAATGTGATCCACAACATGGAGATCCTCTACCTCTTCCTCATGACTCTCCAATCCTTCCCTCTCAACTACTTCTCTTTTCTTCCCATTGAGCTTATATTGGTCGGGTCTTCCACTACGTGTCATTCCTACCTTCTGTAGAATTTCCTAGATATCATCTTGCTCCATAATAATGGTATATTTATATTTACTGCACTCTCCTCTATCTATTCCCCCCTCCATATCATACCTTCCTCAGTGTTTCCCCTAACTCCCCCATGCATGCAAGGTATTTTAGTTGTTTGATTCCATGGTTAATATCCCTTTATCATGCAATAATCTCTTGATTGAAGTGTACAACGACCTAATGTACCTTCCCCTTGGACCATTAATAAAATCATTCTCTGCTACACTATAATACTTCGATTTATCTACTGCAAACTCAATTATATACCCCACTACAATGTTGTCTAGCCATAAATCTATTGTGTTCGTGAATTTGTTATTCACCCTCTTCAACTGCAAAATATCCTCTTATGTCCACTCCACTAATCTAACTATATTTGTCATATGGGTATGTTTCAACCATGCTATCCACTCCTGCAATAGCATTGGAATATCACTAAAGAAACGATGATGTATTTCACTAAATACGTATCTCTCCAAGTACTGTCTTGTCTTAAACCTAGGTCTTCTATTATCTTTGTGGGAAAACTCTAGTTCCTGAATTGTTAACCATATTTCAATATCTACTTTTGTGGGATTCCAACCTAAAATCACCCCCTTTCTTAAACCCCCGTGCTATATTGTGTGATACATACACCCCTATCTAATCTTCTGAGTTCCAACCGACAACAGAACCATTGTTGGGTTCCTATGGGATGACCCCGGTTCTAACTACAGGAATACTAACTTCCCTTCAACCATTGGCCCTTCTGGATACCAAAAGGAAACATAGCACACAGAGTGCATTGCATTGTCTCACCCGATATGGGTTCAATGGGTGGTTGCGGAAATCAGGTGTCTACAACCATGGGATGGGATGTGCTTCTCTCTCAGGGGAATTATATCTACTCAACTTCTCACCCTCGAATACTCATTTCTTATCCTAACCCTATTTGGATCTTAGTTCTAACCAATGACACAACTATTCCAATAGAACTTCATTAACCATTATAATATCATATAAAAAATGACATACATTCATTTACTACAACATAAGATTTAGATCTGAATACTAACTATGGCATTCATCCATTTAGTGCTATTCTACAGATTTCATCAGTTTATACTTAGTGCCACAGTATTATTTCCTTTATCATTTTAACATGTTCATCATAAAACTCATTAAAGAAAATATAATCACAAGTACTGCAAACATTCACACATAACCTAGATATATCATGGTTCACCCCCTCCTAGGGCTACGTCCACAAGGATGAGTCACGTCAACTCTTTATTAATATTCATGCAAACTCCAGTGTCACGCACTGTACAATTCCTCCTCCATTACAATCGATCTCCACAGATCATGATATACTTCACCAAACTTAGACTACCAACCAACCTATGAATGAACTAACTCCTTCCACAGTCCAATACATTCTACTTATACCAAAAATGGGACAAGCCCTTACAAAAACCATAACCCTAAGTGGATTAGGTTTTTCCACTTTCCAACTGACTCAATCTTGGTTGGTCCACAATCCAACCACTCTCCAAGTCAGCGCTTGTCCACTTTCCAACTACTCTGCAGTAGTTTGTCCACTTTGTAACTGCTTTTCCCTGGCGTTGGTTTTCCTTTGTTTTTGGCACTGATTTTCCTCTATTTCTGATGCGCTCCCCATTTTCTGGTGTTGCCTTATCTTTTCTTATTTTTTCCTTGATTCCTTCAAAACTTCCTTGATTTTCTCCCAAAATTGGCTTGCGCCAACAACTAATCACTAAAAAAGAAATGAATAAATCCTTCCAAGGCTATCCTACCATATCCATCAACCATAACCAAGACATATCCATAAACAAAATCACAAGAGAGAGAACTAGACAAAGATAGCGAAAATTTCAATCCAAGAGCCTCTCACAATGGAGAGTTATGATATGAAAATGAGATCTTATGATTTCTATTTATAAAAAATGTAGCGAACATAGTTTGTCCACACAATATTAGGGAAAAAACAAGATTAAAGGTCAACATCCATAATATTTCCCTTTTACAAAGATAATATTTAAAAATTCTCTTTAATTTCACTTTTGCACAAAGAAAACCATAAAACAAAGGTGACACCATCCCTTGAAAGAGGACATTTTGGAAAATTGAGCAAGTCGTTGGAGATGGGCTGCTAAGTAGGGCCTCGAAATTCCATGTGGAAATCATCTAGAGCCTCTCCACCTCAAAATTCCATGTGTCATGCTTTGATTCATCATCAACCACCATATGCCCCTCAAATGTGACATCAATCCCCTAGGGAGTGATGTTTTTTCCCTTCTGGGCAAGTCGATTGGCATGCAAAGGGTGGGCTATGTCTATCCAGCTATCTCCTAGGCCTCTGAAAGAATCTCTCTGTCATCTAGAATGTAGGCCTATGTCATCCATCATGTGGGTTTCTTGCCTTCATCGAAGCCCAAGCTAGGCTTGTTCTCCCAAAATTGTCCACTAACCTATACTTGCAATACAAATGGATATGCCCTCTAAGTATCTCAAGTCAAATCATCATGATGGGTGAATAAAGTCAATAAAATAGCCATTAAAGAATGTATACCAGGACTACATCATACAAACATGTGCTTAAGAAACTAGATGTTTTTCCAAGTTTGGTTGTGGGTATGTTGTCATGGTACTTCTTTTCAATGGATCAAACACCCTAAGTCTAGGAAAAACCTTATCTCATTCATGTGAACGAAATGAAATAGATGGGGAAAGTACTCAGTGGGCATGGATTTCATGATATGCAAAGGTCCATAGTATCTCATTTATGGTTGCCTTTGTGGAGGGTGTGTCACACCTTCGTCCATAATGCATTTTTTCCAAGCCCATCAATTTCCTTTTATCTTTCTTTCTTTGTATTTTCTTTCAATATAGCATAGGGAGAGTGCCCTGGCATGGTGACCAGATATCGACATTGTCACCCACAAGTATTTTCATGAAAATGAGAAGGTTGGCTCATGATGAGACCCCCTTTCCCTCAGTCATGCAACTGAGAGCTATTACCCTGGTGTGATGGCCAGAAATGGTAATTTCATATTGTTAGATACCCATGGATGTGATATGTTGTCTCATGATGAGACTCCCTATCCTCAATTGATCCTTTAATCATTTTTATTTATTCTTTTCATGGGGTCCTTATTTTCTTGCGAATAAGCTTTTCATTTCTTTCTCGGGATTCCCTGAGCGAAGCATATGGAAGGTTCTTTCCTTAGGATTTTATCATTTTCCAACTAAATCCCCTCTTATCCTTTAGCCCCTTCTTCCCATGAAATGAGGAATGATCCCTTCTAGGGTCAGTCTACCCCAAAATCCCAAGAGATGATGTCATGAGGGGAAATAATGATGGAAAGTGGTAAGTATGGCCGAGAGTGGCATGATGACTCATCAAAGGAAGCTCCCATAAATACCCCATCTTAAGGGTGGTCATCTACTTGAGTTCCCCAAGAAAACCACCAACATTTAAACATAGCTTCCAAAGCAAATGTCTCATAATAAACAATAACCTCTCATACACAAGATAGAATGCCTCAAATATTAAAATGATACCCACCATCATACCTAACTTGTATCGCATGGAGAAAGACCCAAGTGACCTGTGGTGGAAAGTTGTTGTGGACGATGACCAGGTGCTAGATCATTATGGTGTCAATGCAGGTCTGTGACAGCGCAAAAGGGATATTGTTGGTCAAGTGGCCTCTCGACACTCCATCTCTACAACCTGAGGGACTTGAGACGTACTATCCTTAGTTATCCATAAAATGGGGATAACAGCCCCTGTTTCCATAATGGAAGAAATCAGACTAATAATATCTTATGCATGCTTCAAGAATGTTAAATTGTATCATATGGACGTGAAATTAGCATTCCTAAAGGAAAATATCTAAAATAAGAAGTCTACATTGAGCAACCAGGAGGATTTCAATTATCAGAAAAGGAAAGTTATTTTTATAGATTGAAGAAGGATTTATATGGTCTCAAACAAGCCCCTAGAGCATGATATTCGAGACTGGAAAGATATTTCCATCAATAAGGGTTAAGGAAAGGAAACATAGACAACAATCTCCCCATAATATGGATTGAGTCAGTATATTGATTGTTGAAGTTTATGTAGATGGCATTATCTTCAGAAGTGGCGATGACGGGATGAGTACAAAGTTTTACAAAGACATGTAGCATGAGTTTGATATGTCCTTGCTTTGTGAGTTAATATTATTTTTGGTACTACAGATATGTTAGAGAAACAAAGGTATCTTCATCTCTCTAGAAAATTATATCATAAAAATGTTTAAGAAGTTTGGAATGACATATTGCAAACTAGTCAGTACTCCTATGCATAAAAGTTGCAAGTTAAGTAAGGATGATGATTCCAAGGATGCAGATCAGAGACAATATATATCAATGATTGGTAGCTTACTTTATGTAAAAGCTTCTAGATATACAAGTAGTTGGATAGGTTTCAAGGTTTCAAGGTTTCAAGAAGCACCAATGGAATCACATATTATGGTCGTGAAGAGGATATTCAAATACCTCAAAGGTATAGAAGAATGTGGATTATGGTATCCAAAAGGGAAGGACATATCTCTTGTTTCCTACACAGATGTAGATTGGGTAGGTTGTATTGATGATAGAAGAAGTACAAGTGGGGCATATTTCTACTTGGGTGAGTGTCTAGTATCATGGTTAAGAAAGAAATGGTCATTGGTATATTTGTCCACAACAGAGGCATAATACATTGCAGTAGCATCTTGTTGTACTCTGGTTCTTTGGATGAAGAATACATTGCAGGATATGCAAGTAAAGTATGATGAGCATATTTCAATACTTTGTGACAACACCAGTGTCATTAGTATTTCAAAGAATCTAGTGATGAAATCCAACATGAATCACATTCCGATCAAGTATCACTTCTTACAGAAATAGGCTACATAGAAGAACATCAAGCTAGAGTATGTCAGGACAAAGGAGTATATTGCAGATATCTTCACCAAAATGCTTGCAATGGAACCTTTAAAGTATCTGTGACAGAAACTTGGAGTAGTTTCTTCCCCACACTTATCCACTCAACATCAAGCTTAACTAGATAGAGGAATAAAAGAAGAATTCTTGAAGGTGTTTAACAAATGAGAATTTTGAAATCTTTTCATATATACATCAAGGAATTAAATGAGGAAGCACCATTAAGAGAAAATTATATATAATTAGCAGAGGCTTGTAGATAGGGGGAATAGCCACAGATCAGGAGTACCCTTCTCCACTGATGTCAAAGGGGGAGATATAAATATTAAGGCATGTATAGATAGAGACATGAAATTAAGGGGAGCACGAACATAATTATTATCATGCCTAAGTGTTTCCATCAATGTCAAAGGGGGAGATTGTTGGACAGCCGGTTTTCATTGATGTTAATGAATATTGGATTGATGTCAGCTGATGTGATGGGTGTATCTGGAGAAGTCTCCAAAGTTGTTCTCTTATGGGGTTTCTCTAATCATGGCCCTCATAGCAAGATGCTTTAAATAATTCTACACGAAACCCTTAATCATGGTTAAGGATCCCCTAGTTGAATGCGGAATTAAGTCATGAAGGATGGAGTAAATGAAAGTAACTCACTCATGTTTGGATGGTACTCATCATGTCATTTATGGTGATATGCAATGTCTTCTTCATCCAAAGAACCTAAGTACAATTTTTTTTTGATGCAATGTATTATGCCTCTGTTGTGGACAAAGATATTGATGATTGTTTCTTGCTTAACCATGATACCAGACACTCACCCAAGTAGAAATTTTCTCCACTTTTACTTATTCTATCATCAATGTAACCTGCCCAATCTGCATCTTTGTAGGCAACAAGATATACATCCTTCCCTTTTGGATACCATAATCCAAATTCTTTTGTACCTTTGAGGTATTTGAATATCCTCTTCATGCCCATAACATGTGATTCATTTGGTGTTGCTTGAAACCTTGCAACCTGTCCAATTTCCTGAATCACGATAGGTCTAGAGGATTTTACATAAAGTAAGATACCAATCATTGATCTGTATTTTATATGATCTGCATCCTTGGAATCATCATCCTTACTTAACTTGCAACTTGTCTGCATAGGAGTACAGACTGGTTTGCAATCTGTCATTCCAAACTTCTTCAACATTTCTCTGGTATACTTTTCCTGATAGATGAATATACCTTTGTTTATCTGACATATTTGTAGTCCCAAAAATAAGTTAACTCACCAAGGAATTACATCTCAAATTTGTGTTGCGTGTCTTTGGAAAAATTATGACTCATCCTGTCATCATCACTTACGAAGATAATGTCATCTACATAAACTTCAATAATCAATAAACTGTCTCAATTGTGATGGGTATATTTGGATAAGTCTCCAAAGTGGTCATGTCGGTAAGGATATATCTCTTGTTTCCTACACTTAATTTGTATTATGGTATCTAAAAGGGAAGGATCTATCTTTTGTTTCCTACACAGATGCAGATTGGGCAGGTTGCATTGATGATAGAAGTACAAGTGGAGTCGCTTTCTACTTGGGTGAGTGTCTAGTATCATGGTTAATAAAGAAACATTCATCATTATCTTTGTCCAGAGGAGAGGTAGAATACATTGCAGCAACAACTTGTTGTACTCAGGTTCTTTGGATGAAGCACAGATTGGAGGATATGCAAGTAAAGTATGATGAGCTTATTTCAATACTTTGTGAAAACACAAACGCCATTCATATTTCAAAGAATCTAGTGATTCACTCCAAGATGAAGCAAATTATGATCAAGTATCACTTCTTTCGGGAACATGCCATAGATAATAACATCAAGCTAGAGTATGTCGGTACAAAGGAGCAGCTTGCAGATATCTTCACCAAATCACTTGCAAGGGAAGCTTTCGAGTATCTGCAACAAAAACTTGTATTATTTTATTCCCCACACTGGTCCACTTAGCATCAAGATTAACTATATAGGTGAATACAAACATAAGTCTTGAAGATGTTCAAGTAACAAAACTTTTGAATTATTTTCATGTATACATCAAGGAATTACACAAGGAAGAACCATGAAGAGAAAAGTTTGCAGAATTAGTAGAGGCTTGTATATATGGGGAGCATACATGGATGAGGAGTAACATTTTCCATTGATTTAAAAGGGGGATAAATAAAGAGTAAGGCATGGAGAGATAGACGTATGCAGTCAGGGGGAGCATGAGGATAACTATTATCATTACTAAGTGTTTTCATCAATGCCAAAGGGGGGGATTGTTGGACAGTTGATTGTTGTTGATGTCAACAAATATTGGATTGATGTCAACTAATGTGATGCGCATATTTGGAGAATTCTCCAAAGTGGTCCCCTTATGGTGTAGCTCTAAGCATTTCCCTCACGGGAAGATGCTTTGAATATTCTACAAGAAACCCTTAAGAATATTTAAGGATTCCCTAGTTGAATGATAAATTAAGTCATGAAGGATGGATTAAATGAATGTAACTCACCCATGTTTGGATGGTAGTCATCATACCATTTTCAATGATATGAAATGTATTCTTCATCCAAATAACCTAAGTACAACATGTTTTTGTTGCAATGTATTCTACCTCTAATGTGGAAAAAGATATTGATGATTGTTTCTTGCTTAACCATGATACAAGACACTCACCCAAGTAGAACGCTACTCCACTTGTACTTCTTCAATAATCAATGCTACATGCCCAATCTACATCTATGTAGGCAATGTTGGTCCTACGGTCTGTACCTAACTACTAAAGGGAAAATCCATGCCACCTATCAATTTTGGAATGATTATTCTTTAATAAGTTTGTTTTGTTGGTTAGCTTGAGGATAGGTTTTCAAGGATGGTACTCTGGTTGGACAGGCCACTTAGTATAAAAGTAGGTTCTCCTTTGATAATGGTATGGTTTTTGATAGATAGTTGGGGATATGAAAAGACAAACACAAGAAACAATAACAAGCAATGAAATGAATCACTTGTTGTGTGAAAACTAAGACTTAAAATAATATCTCAAGACTTAGAAAAATATCTAGATGCAAATCATCTTACAGGTTGTGAAATAGTGGATATTTCACTGAAACATAGTTGTATAACAAGTTGCATAATGAGAAAAAGATAAACTAAAACAATAGCTAAAAGAATAAGGAAATGTACATTGCACACATCACAAAATCTTCCTTTGAGATAAGAATCAACACATAAATATTTGAGTAAGAGAACACAATTGTCATCAACATATATTCACTGGGTATAAAACTTTACAATTAACTGAAAAGGTCCAACCCTTCTGCTTCTTTTTCTTCCTTCCAAAAACTCCCATACCTTAAAACATACAAAGACTGCATATTTAACAGAGTTGCAGAGGTTCTCGTCCATCTGGGACTAAGACCTAACTCTAGATAACTGATTGTAGAACAAATTATCAATTAAACTAAAACATTACATGGAGTACAAGAATGTGCGCTTCATACTTAATTTAACCAAGAGAGTGGTTCTTATCACACATAGAAGACCAATTATTAATTTAATATAAAATAATTATGGAATTGATTAAATAAAAATTGTTATTGTCTCTTAGACTGAACTAAGGTATGCGTTGGATGAACTGTGATTGGAAGAAAAACTAAGAGTGATGAAACAAAGTTTTGTATCGAGCCCTGGCATTCTTGAGAGTTGTTTGATGCTTCTGGAGGGTAACTGGTTGTATGGGAAGATATTTTGCTTCTTCACTGAATTTCTAGATCAATCTGTAACTGAGACAAAGACATAACCCTTTGTCTACAACAAATCTCTCGGTCGTTAAGTGCACTTTGTTTCGACTCATCAGCTGCCATCAGTACTTTTGAAAATCTTTGCTAGAAAGCTCATCGGCCCAACGGTCATGGAAGGAGACATGGTTTCAAGAATCCAATAGGGGATGATATGAGAGGATGTGGATTACATGGAGGTGATAGGTGGTATGGAGAGTAGTTGAGGGAACAGGGGGCGAAAGTTGAGTGGTAGCGGGAGTGTGAGTGGAGGTGAGTGGAGGTGACGCGGTGACCTGATGTCATATAAGCACATGATTACGGAGGTTGTTGAGGGTGGTTTGGGTACACACCACTCCGACCTCCATAATACCCCATGAGTTGCCACATACCTTTCCAAAAATACCATGGTTTTGATTGCGGGACCGCTCAAGGATGTTAAGGTTCGAGCATTTCTTGTCCCCGCAATGAAGTGTAGTCGTCGATCTTGTCACAATATGTGATCTGTGTGGCCCTACTACTTTATCACCCCTACTAGAGTTTTATCCCTATGCCATATTAGAACTCCCTTATTTGATTTAGTGATGGTGCCAATTTAGATGCAAAGTTTGTGTAACTCTCAAAGTAGTACAGGCTCGGAGTGACGTGGTAGTTTCTCGATACTTTGACTGATATCACTTTATTACCTGCTGCAAATATCAATGGTATGAAATTATCCTTTTCAATGCATATTTCTTACAATCCTCTGCAGTGTCGTATTTCCGAAGTGAGAGATATACCTCCACGCGGCTTCTGGATTTGGATGGCCAAGATTCACTTTGGGAGTTCGGGCTTCAAAAGTTTTCTTCTTCTTTCTCGCAAAATCCTATAAAGTGTCTTATATCTGAAGTGGGAGATTTTCCACCATGTTTCCTTGTTGACGGATGGTCAAGATTCACTTTGGTACTTTGGTTTATTTTTTCTCTAGTGCGTCGCAAACCTTACAGAGTGCTAATTCATCAAAGGAAACATCTTCCTCCATGTGTCCTCGTTGATGGGTGGTCTGCAATTACTTTGGGAGTTCGAGCTTCAGGAGTCTTCTACTCACTCATCTTATGTGTGTTTCCTCCCTAAGTACAAGATCACTTGACACATGTCCCTTGCTTGGATATCAATGACCACGACTGATTGAGGAGACTCAACTCACTCATTCTTTAATTTCCTTCCCGATCCCACAATGACTCCCCACCGTTGATCTATCTCCAATGAAATATGATGTTTGTGACTTAATATTTGCTTAATCTGACGGATGAAAATTGAACCCATTTGTTTTCTTGTATTTCATGCCTGACATGGCCTGCTCTGATTCATTGTCAACTCTCTGGGAGTTTATTGAGCTTTCAAAATATTTTCCAAACCTGTTCATCTCCTGCACACACACAAAGACTTAGAGGATTTTGGACCTCGACCAATATTTTGAGAACCTTGGTCGTGTTTGACTATTTTTGGGACTTCAACAGGCAATTCAAAGATGGAGCATACAGGCGAAGCGAAGATTGTGGGATCTCACCCTATTTTTGCAGGCTTTTTGGGTTTAGGGTTTATGTAACAGCTATGGGATGTCGGCGATGGGTCTTACCCATGTTTAGGCACCTTTTGTAATGTATAAATAATTATATAGGTGATGTAAGAAGGATTCGGTTGTAATCCATTGAGTTAAGTGCGATTAGTTTTAAAGGCTTTGTGCATAGTGTGTGTTGAGAACTTGCAAAGATAAGTGCAAGTGATTGTAAGAAGGCTCTGTGTTGTGCCAAGCTCAGGGAAGGAGGATTTGGTGAGGTGCACATAGATATCATGTCCTATGCGGAGTTGGTTTTGTGGCTTTGTGCATGTAAGAAGATTGAAAGAAGATAATAAATAAGAAGAAGAGTTGGTGGACGTAGCCCCACGCTAGGGGTGAACCACGTATATCCTATGATTTCTTATTTCTATTGATGTGATTTATGCTTAGTGTTGATTCTTTATGTATTTTAGAGGCATATAATGAAGTAGCTTAGTTCTTAGTGATATGAATGAATGCTAGATCTGATCTTTTTCTATGTGCTAAGTGCTTGGATTTGTTAGATATTGTTGAATACTGCGTTGTTCTGTAATTGGTATTTGAATCTACGATGTGAATAAGGGTAAAATATAATGAATGTTAACTGCTAAGTTCTCTATTAAGTATTGTGATCACAGATCTGTGTCCCATATAGGTTGTAGACACTTGAGTCCTACAACCCCCCTTCCTCTACCTCGGGTGAGACTTCATCTGCTTTGCAAGTGTTGTCAAAAGGGCCGATAGTTAGGGTTTTGTTGGTGCATTGTTGAAGCGTTGAACCCTGGGTTTTCCCCTGTGCCAACAGATGGTTCTATTGTTGAGACCTGAAACTGTGATTGCTGGGAACTAAGGAAAAGAGAAAGCTTTGTGTGTAGATATGTTACTCTAGTGCATAGTACTCTACTTGAATTTTGAAGATTCGTGCCAAGAAGAGAAGCCCGATCTGAAGAAAAGAGGTAAGATCTTAAAGATTTTTTCTCTAATAAAGGTAAGATAAGTGGAAATTTTTGTTTCGAAAGAATGGATCTAGGTATATTTGATAGATGTTTTCCTAGTCTGAAAACTAGGGCACAACTAGAAGAAAGAATATGTGATATGAATAGATCTGATAGAAATAGTGATAGATATGTTATTCCTATGCATAGAAATAATTTTTGGACTAACAAGTGGATGCAGGATCCTAGAAAGAATTTTTTGCAGGTCTATCACTATGATCCTAGTGCCCAGTACAAGAAAGGTTGGGGATCGTTTAAGAGAAAGAGAGGATTGACATTATGTTATAGTTGCAGAAGACCAGGACATCTTGCTAAGGAATGCCCTGGTAGAGGTCCTATTTTCCTTTGTTGTAAATCTATTGGACATGAAGTTTTAGATTGCGCTAGAATGATTGCTAAAGTTGAAAATATGAACATGAGACAAGAAAATCATGAAGAAGGTCAAGAAACTAAGGCTATACTAAAGAACCAGAAAGAATCTGAGGCTGTATTATTACAGATGAAAGAAAATTTGAATGATCACAGAGACATCATCTTATCAGTGGATTTAAAAGAGAAAGAGTGCATAGAAACAAGAATAGGATACTTTGACATATACTGTGTATTGGACATAGAAACACACGTGAACATTATGCCAGAAAGTACTTGGGAAATTTTTGGAAAGCTTGTTATGATTCCTTCATTGGGAGGAATAGGATTGTTTAAAGGAAATATGATAACTCTATGTGGAAGACTTACTCATGTACCTATGAGTGCTCATGAAACATCGACAGAAGAAGAATTTGAGTTCATTAAGTTTGTTGAGAATAGCACCCCTTTTGCAATGTTGTTAAGAAAGACTTGGATTGAGAGAGATCAGATCTGAAGGAGAGAAGAAGAGGAAGCTATAGAATAGAAAAGGAAAGAATTAAGAGATTTCATGGCTAAGAGAACAACATGCTTAATAGAAGAACAGGAGGACAAGTTGAAGCAACTAAGGGCCAGATACTTAGCTATCGAAGTTGAAAGAACACAAGAAGGCTTAAAGAACTTATCCATGCAGGAGAGTAGAGCACCTACTCCAGAAACAATAAGAGAAGAAGTATTATCCTCGAACCTTGTGAAAGATCCTCAACAATAAGAAGTTAGTATGCTAAGAAAATATAAGAACAAGAATGGAAAGAGGAATCCAGAGACACATATCATAGGAAAGAGAGAAAGAAAGCTCAGTAAGAATAAAGAAAATCTAGAGAAATTTCATAAGGTTCTAGAGAGGACTTCGCAGAAGGAAATTTTGCAGAACCTGAACCTCGTCGGAATAGTAGAACAACATCAACTAGCACTTCGCCGTGGTGAAGAAATATGACCGTTGGAGGTGTCCCAACCATTAGAATGACACTCTAAAACATCTAGATACACAGTTATTTCTAGAAAGATCACCATTGGACCATTGGGACCACACCAAAATAGATGAATTTGTATTGATTGAAGCAATCCTGCCCATTGGAGGAGTTTGTTACGACATTGTCTATTTATCCCATTGAGTGTTGCACCAAGGACACTTTCACGAATTTTGATTATCCGAGCCCATAGAGAACTAATTGCTTTCGTGCAATGCTTATTGAAACCTCACAACCTGTTCCTCTTACCTTGAGCATTTTTCCACCTATCCGAGACATTTTATCATGAGCGTGCATGTTGAACAACCTTAACACAATAGAGAAATCCATTGAAGAGATCCTAATAGACCTCATGGCTGAGAAGGTCCTATCCACAGGAGTATAGGCCTCCTTGATGAGAGGAGTGCAAGCATCCTCATCGACTGCACGTTGATATGGGCCATCCCAAACTGTGACAGAGAAACAGAGCAAGAATAGCGACGACTTGGAAAACGTGAAACTCATCCCATAAATCATGCTCGACTATATCCCACCTCTGGTTGGCGCGGTTAGTCGTGATAGTGTCCCTAGGGACTTCGACTATAAACTAGTCATTGCATACCTACCGAAGGGGATATACTTAGTTGGACTCCAATTAGGACAGATTATGACGCTAAAGATCAGTGAATTCAACTTAGGAGACCACAAGAACTATGGCATGCTCACACCACACAAGTACTTGACCAAGAAAATGGGGAATAAGTCGAAGATAATCCCCCAATCATGGACCATGGAAATCACGAGATCAACTATCTTTAACGTGATGAAGATACCACACTTCGAAAGACATCAGGAGGTTAACGGGTGCATTAAACTCCTCCTATCATGCTACCATGGTGGTTACCTATGGTTGGATTGGCACATCACTGTAGATCCAACGTTGATCCATTGAATCACCGAATTAAGCATGCAAGGACCTGACCCTCAATATTTTTACCCAGGGAAGGTTGTAGATCGTGCCCTAACGCAGCGTATAAAAGAAACTTATAGCAATGTAGAGAAGGGGAAGTGGGGCTACAAGGTAGCCTCCATCCAAAATGGAGCAGTGTGCCTAGCTTTCCAGTTGATCATTGGTAAGCTCGTCAGGAAGAACAGACCAACACAGTTCACGGGGTTCGTTGTCGACCTCGTAGGCAAATGCATTGAAGGGATACAAATGAACTGGGCAAGCTACCTTGTCAACCAATTGGAGAAATACTGTCGCAAAGCATAGGACGAAGGCTACAAGTTTCATTTTAGTTGGTTGTTGATTCTCATTGCCTTCATCACTTTGGAAATGTCAGAAGGAGAGACATTCCCTGAAATTGAGCCATCTAAACTATTGGCCGTGAATTTCACTACGCTCTGGTATTCGAGCGACATATAAAAATAATGGCAATCCAATGTGGTGTTCAACACATATTATTTACAGCTGAAGAGGGACATTGAATCTTTCCCTCGCATGACGTTGAATACTATACATAGGTTTAGGCCACTTGGGAAGTTCCACGTAGATAGTCATTTTATTTACATCATTGTGTGTGGGGACGAACACAAGGAAGAGATCCAGTCCTATTAAAAACTCACAGACGAGGACATGGAAGAAATAACCAAGGAATGGTCTGCAGATTTCCTTGTACCAGTCGAGCAGACAGAACTCTCCGACCCCGACCTCATCGAAATTCATGTAGTCACTCGAGAAGAGTATGATGGACCCAGTAGCAGCAAAAGGAAGAAGAAGGAAGAAGTACAGGAAATGAATAGCGCATCAAAGGAAACTACACCGGATTCACTAGGAGGAGGAGGCGATGACGAAGTAGACCAGGAAGAGAATGAAGGGGAATAAAACAAACAGGAACATGGTGAAGTGACACTTCCTAAGGATTCTATCACGAAAGTTGATACATTCAATAAAAGAAAGGTTTCCCCAAAGAAACCATCAGCATGAAAGAAATCACGAGAAAATAAGCCTCAATTACAGACTGTGCTCACAGTGGATGATATTGATCTCATCATCTTTGTTGTATCAGATACCCTCAGAGGAAATTTTGCAGTGAAGCAAATCCAAATAGGAGACAATGTTCAACAAGATGGAGGTGGAGCTCAAAGGGGTACATCAGAATCTTTATTCGAGCCATGCAGTGTCTACTGCATCATTGTCATCAAGGGGAATAGAAGTAGGAGATGAGTCTACCCAGCTATGCAGATTAGCATATTCGACCAAGACTCACCTTTGTCAGGTCCAAGAGGAAAAGGAATAGGCCACAGAGGCATTAAAGTAAGCAAATGAGGAAGCCTTAGAGAAACGTCAGGTTGTGAAGCAAGAGAAAGATGACCTCCAGGTGAAGTTTGCAGAGGATAAATCACAGACCCAGAAGGAAAAATAACAGTTGCTCACAGAGCAGATGGGAGTCAAGGAGGAAGTCACTAGAGAATTTATCTTTGTGCCAGGCCTCACTCATATAGAATAATACACAGTGGATAATCAAGTGGAGAATCTCTTTGAAGCTATTCAGCAGCTTCAAGAAAGAGTGGCAGAACTGGAACTGCAAGAAGTTTCAATCACTCCACAGGAAGTGCAATACCAGAGAGAAGAAACTACTCGGAGATTAGTAGAATGAATCAAGGTGTTGGCCTCGGAATTTAAGCTAATCAGCAACTGCAGTGCACAGACCTATGAGTGCCTTGCAAAGGATCCAAAACTAAGGACATTGGAGTCACATCTCCAGGTAGTAAAGCAACAAGCAGCGACAGTGCAATCACAATTGAAGGTACTGTCAGCATTTGAGAAGATGAAAATGTCACAGGAATAGCGTGCAATTCAGCAGCAGGTCCATGCCATCTAGATTAAAGTCATGGAAGTTACCCAGAGACTTCAGTCGATACAGGACGAAGCCTGCACACTTTTTGAGGAGATCGAAGGACAAGGCACACAGATGGAACAAATGGTCACCATAGTGGAACAATGCTTGGAAGGACCTGTCATTGAGACAGTCATTTAGGAATTCACCGAGAAGGAGGCTCTGGCACAGCAACAAGTCGAGGCAGCTCGAGCCAAGATCGAGGCTTTCAAAGTAGATTTTCCCAGATCAGAGTGACTCAGGACAAGTCACGGGTGAGTGTTGGGGACTTGTTGGTCCTCTACCAAGATTTGGAGAACCTTGTTCGTGTTTGACCATTTTTAGTACTTCGACAGGCAGGTCGAAGATGGAGTTCTTAGGCGAAGCAGAGATTGTAGGATCTCACCCCATTTTGTGGGATTTTTGGGTTTAGGGTTTAAGTAATGGGTATGGGATGTCAGCCCATGAGTCTTACCCATGTTTAGGCCCCTTTTGTAATGTATAAATAAGTATGTAGGTGATGTAAGAAGGAGTTAGTTGTAATCCATTGAGCTAAGTGTGATTAGTTGTAAAGGATTTGTGCATACTGTGTGTTGAGAACTTATAGAGATAAGTTCAAGTGATTGTAAGAAGGCTTTGTGTTGTGTCAATCTCAGGGAAGGAGACTCTGGTGAGGTGCACGCAGATCTCCTATCCTATGCAGAGTTGGTTTTGTGGCTCTGTGCATGTAAGAAGATTCAAATAAGATAATAAAGAAGAAGAAGAGTTGGTGGGCATAGCCCCACGCTGGGGGTGAACCATGTATATCATGTGTTGTGATTTCTTTGTGCTATTGATGTGATTTATGCTTAGTGTTGAGTATTTATGTATGTTAGAGGCATATGATGAAGTATCTTAGTTCTTAGTGATATGAATGAATGCTAGATATGATCTATTTCTATGTACTCAGTGCTTGGATGCGTTAGATCTTGTTGAATACTGTGTTGTTCTGTAATTGGTATTTGAATCTGTGATGTGACTAAGGGTAAAATATAATGAATGTTAACTGCTAAGTTCTCTATTAAGTATTGTGATCACAGATCCATGTCCCAACTAGGTTGTAGACACTTGAGTCCTACAAACCCCCCTTCCTCTACCTCGGGTGAGACTTCATCTGCTTCACAGGTGTTGTCGAAAGGGCCGGTAGTTAGGGTTTCGTTGGTGTGTTCCTGAAGCGTTGAACCCTGGGTCTTCCCCTGTGCCAACATAGGACCTACATATTTCCATTAGTGGCAAAATATGACATGCATTTGAAACCCAAACCAGAACATGTGATCATTTTTTCAATAAAGAAAACAAAATGGTGCAAAGTAGGAAATGACAAACAAGGTTATGATGTTGAATGAATAAAAAATGGAGGATAACCTAAGAAAGAAACCAAAATATTTTGAATTGATGGATGGATAGGGTAAAGAAAGGAAAAAGGGCAAGGGTGCAGACCTAGGTTACAAAATTGGCTCCAACTAGGGACAACTTGTCCTTGTGAGGTGTTGAGAATTGTATATCAATGCCTTACGATCAAATACTTTTCTCTTACCTTCCATCACTTACCTCTGTTTATGTCTGTTAGTCCTATGTATCTGCTTGAAATGAAAAATACAACTACACCCGAGTGCCTTTTTTTGGCTATGGAATCTTTATTCACACACAAATAAGTAATCAAATGAAAAAATAAAAGGAAAGAATCTATGATACAAGAGGTACTTTCCCTCACCCTTAAACAAAATAGTGTTTCAGGAAGCACCCATTTACTGGGCCTCCGAAGATCTTTGTATCATATAGATTGTGTAGGATAAATGTGTGGTTGTCTAGGATTTCAACCACCTTAAAAGGGCCAAACCATAGGTTTTCAGACGTACCATGCTTGGACTTGTCATCCCTTCTGGCATCCCACCTCAAGACCAGGTCACCCTTTTGAAAGATTTCCTTCTTGTTTTTCTTATCAAAATTTGATTTGATCTTGTTCGAGTATGCTTTTGTCCTTTGATCCAAGGATTATCTCTTTTGTTTAAATTATACAATCTGGAAGATTCTCATTTGGATGTCATTTGGCTCCTCAATCTCTTCCTGTAAGAATTTTAGGACTGGTATACCAAGATGAGTGGGAAAAATAGTGTCTATGCCATAAACAAGATGAAATGATGAGGTTCCCAAAGACTTCTTTTTGTTGATTCGGTCATCCCATAAAGCATACTTGAGTTTAGAGTTCCGGGATTTCTTGTTTTCAGTCAACAACTTCTTGATAATCCTCATGAGAGTTTTATTTGATGATTTTGTCAGGCCATTTACCTAAGGGTAATAGGGTGTGGAATGTGTCAAAGAGATGTTATGACTACCACAGAAGTCAATCATGGCTTTGGAATTGAATTCTTGGGCATTTTCTGTTACTAGCTTACTAGGGTAACCAAATCTGGAAAAAATATTAGTTTCCAGGAAAATCATAATCACCTTATCAGTGGCATTCCTGGTGGGCATGGCCTCAATCCACTTGATGAAGTAGTCAGTGGAAGTGAGGATCCACTTGTGTTGTCCACTGGAGGGTGTATTTATCTCTCCTATGAAGTCTAATACCTATTTCCAAAATGGACCACTGGAAGTGATAGGTTTTAGGGGTAGTGATAGTAACTTTTGTTTTCTTGCAAATATTTGACACTCATTGTAGGCCCTGACAGTAGAAAATACATCAGAGAAAAGGGTGGGCCAGTAGTACCCTACCCTTAGGATATTGAGAGTTGTGGCCTTCCAATGATGGTTCCCTCCACATACTCCTATGTTCATTTCTATTATGACTTGTTTGGATTCATTTTCATCAAGGCATTTTAACAAGATGCCAGCAGGATCCCTCCAATACAATCTCTAGTTTGAAATGCAGAATTTGCTAGCCTTAAACTTGAGACACCTAGCCTTTTCCTTCTTGACATCTGGTGGACATTCCAAATTCTGTAGAAAATAAATTATGTTTTTATACCAAGGTGAAGAGGAGTAGTTTTCAAATACCTGTAAGTTATTTGATTCAGGTTGTATGAGGGGTGTATCTGATTGGGTGAATATTTGATGCAATTCCATCACCTTACAGTTTGATTTCAATAACAACTTGGTAAGTCCTTGTCCTTTAATCAGCTTGGTGGGATTTATGTGTAGGTCATACTCCAATAGTTTGACAATCCACTTCCCTCTTTTTCTCTCACTGTCTGGCTGGACCAGAATCTCTTTGACACTGCTGCTAAGAACAAAGGTTTTTAAGATAGACTGTAACACATAAACCCTGAAGGCTTTGAGTTCTTTCACCAGTGCATAAGATTACTTCTCTAGTATATCATACTTCAGTTTAGGATCTTGGAGAGATCTTCTAAAAAAGGATATGGGTTGTTCATGCCCTTCTTCATTTTTTTGCAGCAGCACAACAACAATGGTCTCCTCCGAAGCAAAGGAGAAGATGAAGAAATATTTGGTATAGTCAGGTCTGACTAATACAAGAGATTCAGCTAAATCTTGATTGATCCTTTGAAATGTTGATTTTCCCTCTAGTGACCATTTTATCACAGCATCTTTCTTCAACATGTTACTGATAGGCTTCATAATTTCAGCAAAATTTCGTACAAAACATATGAGGAAGTTTATCTTACCAATAAAAGATTGGATAGCCTTTTTTTTTTTTTT
>ML780580.1:1110117-1155550 GCA_009831015.1 Picea engelmannii
TTTCTGTTCAAGTGCTATTTCTGTTGCTATTTCGTATATCATTTCTGTGTATTGCGAAGATTATGCTGGATATTTTACTGTTATTCTGTTATTTCTAGCATTTCGTTTATGTTCTGCATATATTATATATCTGGTATCTTGCATAGAATTAGAATAGGATTGTAGATAGGGGGAACAACCACAGATGATGAGTACCATTTTCCATTGATGTCAAAAGGGGAGAGATAAAGAGTAATGCATGGAGAGATATAGGCATTCCTTCAAGGGGAGCATGATCATGACCATAAGTTTTATCATGCCTAAGTGTTGTCATCAATGCCAAAGTCGGATATTGTCAGACGGTTGGTTTTCATTGATGTCAACGAATATTTGATAGATGTCAACTAATGTGATGGGTGTATTTGGAGAAATATCCAAAGTAGTCCCCTTATGGCATATCTCTAAGCATTTCCTTCATGGGAAGAGGATTTGAAGAAGTCTGCAAGAATCCATTAAGAATGGTTAAGGATCCCCTAGTTGAGTGAGGAATTAAGTCATGAAAGATGGAGTAAATTAAGGTAACTCACTCATGTTTTGATGGTACTCATCATGCCATTTTTGGTGATATGCAATGTCTTCTTCATCCAAAGTGTCTGACTAGAACAAGTTGTTGCTGCAATTTGTTATGCCTATGTTGTGGACAAAGATACTAATGATTGTTTCTTGATTAACCATGATACCAGACACTCACCTAAGTAGACAATTGGTCCACATGTACTTCTTCTATCGTCAATGCAACCTTCCCAATATGCATCTTTGTAGGAAACAAGAGATAGATCCTTCCCATTTGGATACCATAATCCAAATTCTTTTGTACCTTTGAGGTATTTGAATATCCTCTTCATGGCCATAACATGTGATTCATTTGGTGATTCTTGAAACCTTGCAACCTATCCAACTGCATGCATCATGTCCAGTCTAGAAGTTGTTACATAAAGTAAGCTACCAATCATTAATATGTATTGTCTCTGATCTGCATCCTTGGAATCATCATCCTTACTTAACTTGCAACTTGTCTACATAGGAGAATTAATTGGTTTGCAATCTATCATTCTAAACTTCTTCAACATTTCTCTAATATACATTTCATGAGATATGAAGATACCTTTGTTGCTCTGACATATCTATAGTCCCAAAAGGAAGGTTAAATCACCAATCAAGGACATCTTAAACTCATGTCGCATGTCTTTGGAAAAATTCTGACTCATCATGTCATCATCAGTTCTGAATATAATGTCATCTACATAAACTTCAATAATCAATATATTGTCTCAGTAGTGATGGGTGTATTTGAAGAAGTCTCCAAAGTGATCGTGTCAGTAAGGATATATCTCTTGTTTCCTACACATATTCTTACACATAATTTCGATTAGTGTATCCAAAATGGAAGGATTTGTATCTTGTTTCCTACATAGATGTAGATTGGGCAGGTTGCATTGATGATAGAAGAAGTACAAGTGGAGTAGCTTTCTACTTGGGTGAGTTTTTGGTATCATGGTTAAGCAATAAATGATCATTAGTATCTTTGTCCATATCAAAGGCAGAATACATTGCAATAGCATCTTGTTGTACTCAGGTTCTTTGGATGAAGCAGACATTGTAGGATATGCAAGTAATGTATGATGAGCCTATTTCAATACTTTGTGAAAACACCAATGCCATGAGTATTTCAAATATTCTAGTGATACACTCCAAGACTAAGCACATTCCAATCAAGTATCACTTCTTATGGGAGCAATATACAGAGAATAAGATCAAGCTACAATATGTTGGGACAAAGGAGCTGGTTGCAGATATATTCACCAAACCAGTTGCTAGGGAACCTTTTGAGCATATGTGATAGAAACTTGGAGTAGTTTCTTCCCCACACTAATCCACTCAACATCAAGATTAACTAGATATGGGAAGACAAACAGAATTCTTGAAGATGTTCAATTAACAAAACTTTTGAATGTTTTTCATATATAAATCAAGGAATTACTTGAGGAAGTACCAAGAAAAGAAAAGTTTGTAGAATTAGTAGAGGCTTGTAGATAAGGGGAGAAGCCATGACTGACGAGTACTTTTTTCCATTAATTTCAAAGGGGGGGAGAAAAAGAGTAAGGCATGGAGAGATAGAGGCATCAATTCAGGGGGAGAATGAGCATAATTATTATCATTCCTAAGTGTTTCCATCAATTTCAAAGGGGGAGATTGTTGGACAGTTGGTTGTCATTTATGTCAATGAACATTATATTGATGTCAACCGATGTGATGGGTGTATTTTGAGAATTCTCCAAATTGGTCCCTTTATGGTGTAGCTCTAAGAATGGCTTATCCAGAATTGGATCCATGATCTTGATGGGGCTCAGAAAGGCCTAAAACTAAAATTTCTTATAATGGATTTAAAACATCTATGTGTGTAGGCCTCGTCGATATGAACCCAACGTAACTTGAACATGATCAAATAGACATTGTATGCTCAAGTTATGGTGATCTGTTTGTTTTTCCAAAGAGGCAAAAGAAATGTTGATTGTACAATCTATACAGTGCCACATGGAAGCTGACTATACAGGCCGAACGGATGTAAATATGATGTTGCAGGCATAGTTGGCAGGTTGTTTGGGTGTATAGATGCTAACATGGAAGGATGACTGTGTGTACGGACGCTACCGTGGACAGGTACAGGTGGACCACTCCAAGAGTGACACATGTCACCCTTGCAGTGGTGACACATGGCACATTTGTACAGAGACATGTGGCGCATCCGTATGATGATACGTGGTAGGTGTTGCACCTCTTTTTTCACCTAAATGAGAAAAATAGGGGTGCTTACAAGCCCAGTTGGGTCAGCTAGGCAAGACAACAATAGAGGAAAGAGTTAGAAGTGTAAAGCATAAAATATAAGAAAAGAATTAAACTAAGAATGATAAAACCAATTAAACTATAGTGCATAAGGACATTAGAACAAGAAACAAACAAGACTCATTGCCACCAATGGAAAGGATTATATTAGTGGAAAGAAAACACAAAAGAGAAAGGGAGACTTTGGGTCCTCTCTTCCTCCAAGGGAGGGCTCTTGGACCCCCAAATATTGATCTCTTCTTACAAGTGAGGAACTAAAATGAAATGGTGAAGAGAATCCAAAGCACATCCAATCTAGAGGTGATATGAATGGCTAACTGAAATGGTGCTAGCATGCTCTTGATGAGGAAAGAGGATCCTTCAAGAGAATATCAACAGCATAACAATACAAATGAATTCCTTGAAAATGTATTGCACCCATGGCCTCTTTTTATAGCATAACTTTGAGGCATTATTTAACCACCTTTTAGTGTGAACAAGGGGCCATTTAGGGCACCCTTAGGTATTTGACCAGCTAGCTAGTCGGATTCAACAGAGATTTGTATATCAAATTGACTTGGAAGTTGAACCAAAAGTGGGTGGGAGGCCGACCAATATCATAAATGCATCATTTTGAGGGATGCATGGTTTTTTGCATCCATAGTCGTGCATCATGCACATGTGCACTTTTTCTTGTGTTTCTGAATGGTGGATGTGTGTGCACTCGTTGTGTAGTCTTATCGCATGTTGATTTTATTACTGATTGTATAGTTTTGGGACTTTTGGAAATGCATTTTTGGTCATTTTTGGTCCATGGGTGAACTAATAGTTGTTTGAAGATGTTGGATTCCCGTAACCATTTGTGGATTAAATTTCAGTGATAACAGATGCCCCCTAATGTATGAGGTTAGGAGCATAAGTATAGTCAAAATACATCAATGTTTCTTCTACTGAGAGTACCATTGTAAGAAAGAGTGATGAGGAGAGTATCAAGACTAATCCATTGGAGGGAGAGGGGAACCTGTAGGACCCAAGCCTTTTGCAAGGCATAAAAAAAAAAAAAGTGTGTACAAATGAGGTGGGCATGCCCCATGCTCATGTCATGTAACTCATAAAGGTGTAATACAGTAACTAAAGTTGTGTGTTGTTGGAGATGATTGTAGCGCCCTCGAGGGCGGGTTTATCATAGAAGAGGACAATTATGATTGTGAAAGGACTCTTAAAAGAGGCGATGAAACCTATAAGAAGTGTCGATGATTCGCAAGAATTGATGGAATAACAATGTTCAGAGGTCTTCAGCAAATATAAAAACAATTGTAATAGTCGCAAAGTAAGACCCAGGGAAACATGAGAAAGTGCTGAAGTCGAATGTCGTGGGGTTCAACAACAACAGAAATAAATGATGGTTCTCTCTATGTCGTCCTAGACTCCTCATTGTGAAGGTAATGAGAGTCAAAATACTGTCGCCCATATGGAAACTGTGCTAATGTTGACAGAAAGGGAGACGTGACTCCAAGAAGCAGAGGGCTTCATGAAATCCATTGAATGAGATCTGAATTGATGAGTAACATCGACAGATTCAAAGAGTGGTGAGACTCAAGACTGCTCTTGGTTGGGGATAAAGGGGGTGTGGCAGTAACCGTAAAACTAGACCTAGCATCAAGGGGGTGACTAGGTGTGGGTTAGATGGTGCCAGAGGCATGAAAAAGTGGATAAACTCAGAGAATATGGGTACAGAGATGGTGAGATACTCGGTGTTTATGGATGATATCAATGGGAGTAGAATATAATGGATGCCCCAACCAAGGGTGACATGGGTCATTTTTCCAAAAGGAATAAGGTCGCCAAAGGTGACGACAGAAAAGATATGTAAAATGCTGGAAACAAAAGATTTATACAATTAAAAAAAGAATAAAAAATAGGTTGGCATAATTGTGCAGATACAGAAATGGGTGCCCCAGTGTAAGATGGCTTGGCCTATGATGGCACAAGTTTCTTGGGAAATAGGTGGAGGGTGGGGGCCCCATAAGTGGGTTTCTATATTAGGGAAGTGAAATGAAGGACAATCTGTAGATGGGAAAATTGAGTGTGGAGGAAATGGATGGAAAATGCTACTTCGGAAGTGTAGTCAAGAGAGAACCATGATGGGATATCCTGGGAGTCCATTAGGTAGATTAGTAAAATGAGGAAAAGGAGTTTGCGTCTTATTCTCAAAAAATGCGTAAGACTAATGAGACTCCCAGCCTTAGAGGGTGAAAATAGCATGAGTGTTGAAGTGCCAAAGGGGACTATGAATGGGACAACTCATGTGGGGAAAAGTGTTACCGGGTGATAGCACCAAAATGCAGCGGAGTTGACGGTACTGCAGAGCCATATATATGGACCCCCAAAGGTAAATGTCAAAGCGTGTTACTGGAGATGCAAATGATATTCAGAGGGAATGAATACATGCCAGTATCGATGATATACCTAAAGGGGTAGCACAGATGGAGGATGACCAAGTACCTGCAAACATGAAAACTGAATACCCGACATGAAAAATATCTGAAGATAAAGAACATATGATAGTTATTCAATAAGAAGTGAATGTGAGCACATGTACCTGAGTGTGGGTATGATAAAAAATGCTCCCCAGGGGAGGAGGATGGAAAGTGTCTTAGGGAATATGATTGTGTAGATGACGAGATTCTGGTCCCATGGCTGAAGACGGATCGAAAAACAGACGTTTGAAGCTCCCAAAATTTAGTCTGGAATGTTGGAAAAAAGAACTATATATAGTTGTAGGGCCCACAATGCCACCTCATTTGTACTTGTTGTCTTAGTGAGTGGACAAGCTATTTGAGAGGAGATTTGGAGATTCTGGGTGATCGAGGTAGTCGTTCTAGGATCTGTGAGTTTCAAGTTAGTTGTCGTATCCTCTTTCATAGGACTTAGGGTTTTGTTTTTTGGGCAGGGTTGTACGGGGGTCGTACAGGGGGTTTTAGTGAGTGTGGGCCCCCCAGTGTGTGGTCGATCAAAGGATTCCCACACATGAGTGAACGACTGTATCTTGGACATCTGCACATGGGGGCGCTCAAGGGAGGAAAATAGGTGCACATGGGGTGTGCGCCTGTGCGGATCACAGTTGTGAATGCATGCGCGGCTATGTTCCTGATAGTCGTGCATGTGCGTGCAGCTGTGTGACCAACATTCGCGCCCTAAAGCACATTTGTTTATATGACAGAGGCGCATGTGTGCACCCCTATATCTCCAATGGGCGTGCATGAGTGTAAAACTGTGGGATAAATAGGTGCACATATGTGCGCTCCTGTGGGGAAAAATATTCATGCCTTTGAGGCAAAGTTGAAAAGTGTAAATATTGGACTTTTTGGCTATTTTTAGATGTTTTAATGGGTTATGGTTGTTGATTGAGTATTGTATATGTGGATGTAGGTGACCAGGTTTGACGATGTCAATTCATTAGAGGGAGAGGGATTGGTCACACCTAAGGGAGGCAGTGACCAATGAGGAGCCAGCGGTTCGTGATACTTTGGCAGCTTGTGGGCTACTGAAGTTCTTTGAGTGCCCCCTGATACGGGCCCAAGAGTTTTTACTTCAGTTCCTGATTAGCATGTGGGATCCGGATCGGCATTGCTACATTGTGTGGGGTGAGGAGTTGGCCTTCACGTTATTGGAGGATATATACTTTCTAACTAGGCCCACGTTTCGGGGAACCCTGTTACCGGCGGATCTCGTGCTACCCGGCGATGGGCAGTTGGTTACCCTAGCTCGGAGGTATTGTCTAGGGGATAAATTCATGTCGAGTTCTATGGTTAGCACTGGGGTGATGGATGCCCTTTTACATCATTGTGTGGTAGCGATGGTGGTGAGAGTATACGGGTCTCTTGCAACTCAACAGATTAGTGGGGGTCAGTTGAGGGTGATGCAGAGGGCATTGGCGGGTGATAATTTTTCTTGGGGCATGATGTTGCATGGCAAGATGGTAGGGAATATTGATAGGTATCGTACTACAGACTCAGGGGAGTTCACCTTTGGTTCTATCTTGGTAGCGTGGTTTTTAGAGAGGGTGTCGATGTTGCACCCTAGAGTGCTTTTGGGTGCACCGGGGGTGAGAGAGTCGTGACTAAGGCGATGGGGGGCGATCTTGGTTTTCCACAATGGTGGGGAGGGTGGGCACTATTTTAGACCTGCGATTTCACAAGTGTGGCACAGATGCCATAGATTATTCTCCAATACTCGTATAGTGGGGTAGACTTCCGAGAGGACCCTGAGATGGTGCTTCCCCCTACCGAGGTGTTTGACTAGAGAGGTATGTGGATGTATTTTCTTTGATGATTTGATATTTAGATAGTATAGCATATATAGTTTGATGTATGGATGGATGTTAATGCTATCATTTGTTTGTTGTGTGTGCATATGTCGAACCATGCGGTCGAGAGGTTGAGTTGGTCAGGGCGTTAATGAGACCGCCACGAAGAGATCCACAAGATGGGGAGAGACGGTGGTGGGATGAGGGTGGTGCGAGGCCGGATGAGGGGGAGAGAGAAGGCCAGAGGAATCGATTTGATGACCCTGGGGTAGGGCCTTCCCATGCTCCTCTAGCGAAGGCCTAGGAATATTTTGGGGATATTCGTCGTCACTTGAAGGTGGTACTACAGGGAGTGCCCAAGGGCATGTGGTCACAGATCCAGGATGAGGGGGTATTGGAGCAATGTGTGGGTGTTTTGTTGGTGTGGTGGACCATGGTCTGTAGAGTAGTAGTAGGTGTTGCGATGACTAGGTGGTT
Source organism: Picea engelmannii (assembly GCA_009831015.1). Classification (NCBI taxonomy): domain Eukaryota; kingdom Viridiplantae; phylum Streptophyta; class Pinopsida; order Pinales; family Pinaceae; genus Picea; species Picea engelmannii. The sequence continues at coordinate 1,117,766 of ML780580.1, forward strand.
GACCCTAGGGCTAGAGGGATCGATAGTTGGTGGGGTACCGCCTCCCGAGAGAGGGTTGGGTGGTGGTGCTCTAGAGGAACCATGAGTGTCTCTATATGTACTTTTGTATTTTTTGGTATTATATAGGTCTGCGAGCTTACTTGGTGTGGTGACACCAGTTTTGTATCGATAAGGGTGAGGTGGTTCACCGGCCTATGGATGTTGTACATGTAATATATATATTTTTTGTAAACATTTTGATGGAACATTTGACCGATATATATATATGGATATACATTTTGGGATCTTTGTGATGTTCTCATGTGTTTTATGTTTTTTTTTTATGATGTCTAATTTATATGTTGTGATAGATTATTTTTGTTTGATGTATGCATACTGGTAGCTTGATGTGATAAATGCCAATCTAACACTAGGTTAGCCATGTTATCTTCTATTTGATTAAGTTGTCTTGGAATATGTGTAAATGTAATGGAATCAAAATGTCGAGCTAAAAGTCTAATTTGCAGGTATTTTTGAAAGAGGCAAGGATCGTGGACACGGTACACATTGTTCAGTTGAAGGACAACAAGTTGGGAATCTAGAAAGATGCTAAGGTGACGAATATGATGGTGGCTAGCCTCAGCGAGGAGACCAATGACAGTGGTGTATTCTACTTGGTTGTTGGTTGCTGAGCCCAAACATATGTCCCTAGAGTGGAGTAGTTCATGTGAGGTGGAATAGAGGGCCCAAGCATCTGATGTGAGATTTTTTGTCCAACGGCTAGCTCCATCCGCGTAACCGAAGTGAGATTTTGTGTCCAAGTACAACCTGTTGATGGGTTCTTTGAGAGGGTGTCCTTCGAGAGAGGCCATAATGTATGCACCTTTAGTGAGGCAATGTTGGATGATGTAAGTTCCATGCCAAAGTGACTTGAATTTGTCATGGCCGAGGGTGTCATGAGAAATATCATAAGCAAGGATGAGGTCGCCTTAGTTGAATGAGCGCAGGTTGACGTGGTGATCAAAGGTGGCCTTTGACCATTTTTTGGCTGCCTCATTGTTCTATAATGAAGATTGATGATCCTCATCCAAGGACTCTAAGTTTATAAAACACTGCTCCATTGGGGCAGTGTTGGATAATAGATCAATATCGGTGCATAAGGTGGGAATTTTACACTCGATGGGAAGAGTGGCCTCCACCCCGTGGACTAGATGAAATGGTGTGAAACTAGTGGTTGTTTTAACTGTCGTGCAATAATCCCATAGCGCGGAAAATAACATATGATGCCAATTGGTCTTATGTTTGTTAATTGTGTGTTGCAACATGGTTTTGAGGACCTTGTTGACCGCCTCTACCTGTCTGTTGGAATGAGGGTAGTATGGGGAGTTGAACTCATGGGAGAAGCCTAACTGAGAAGAGAGTTCAACAAAGATCTCATTCTCGAAGTGTTTCTCGTGATCAAAGACTAGCTATAGTGGGACTTCGATGTGGGAGATGACGTGGTTGAAGAAGAAGTGTGTTGCAATGTCAGCAGTGTTGTTAAATGTAGGCATGGCTTCATCCCACTTAGTGAAGTAATCAACTACGACGACAATGTATTTGTGTCCATTGCTAGATGGGGGGTTGCAAGTCATGAAGTCTATGCCCCATTTTCAAAAGGGTCCGGCAGTAATGACCGGGTGTAGAAGAGCAGGTGGTTCTCATACTTTGTTGGCATAAAGCTGACATTTGTCACATTGTTTCATAGCATGGATGCAATCGTGAAAAAGTGTAGGCCAAAAATAACTGCCACAAATGATTTTTTGAGTGGTGGATATCCCGGAGAGGTGACCCCCGCAAGTGTTGTTATGGCAGCCGTTCAAGACTCGATTAGCCTCATCGATATTCAAACATTAGTAGAGTACAGTGTCGACCCCTCACCGATATAATATATCACCAATAAGAAGGTAGTGGGGAGCCTGGTGATGAATATGTCAACAATCGTCTCGAGAGAGGTGGTTCTGAATTTCTTTGTTCGGAGGTATATGAGAATATCATCGTACCAAGGGTCATCCGAGGAGATCTAAAAGAGATTTTCATCGGGGAAGTCATAATTTATGGGGATATGGATGGTATCAGAAGGAAATGTCATGATGAATTCAGCGAGGGCAAGGGATTTCTTTCTCTTGGGTGTTGAAAATTCGAGGTCGTACTCTTGAAGGATGATGATCCATCAGGAAAATTTACCATTAATTTTCCAGTGGCTGAGCAAGTATTGCATGGGGTTGGAATCTGCTACGACTTTGGTAGTTCTAAGAAAGATGTAATGGCACAATTTCTGGACTGTGAGGACAACTGCAAGGGCCAATTTCTCTTTGTTTTTTTATTTCAAGGGTGTCCCTAAAAGATTTTTACTAATGTAGTAAATTACATGCTCCCGGTCATCGTCTCCTAGTTGGACAAGAACTCCTGCTATTGAGATGGTTGAGGCCAAGATATAGAGGATTTAGTCACGACTATAGTCGGGTGGGCTAATTAACGGGGCATTGGAGAGGTTTGTTTTGAGATCATCAAAAGCATTTTTTCCATGTTTGTCCCATTGGAATGGGATATCATGACGTAAGAGGCAAAGGAAACCATGTGCCCGAGTGGCATAATCGGGGACAAAGCGGCGTAAAAAGTTATCTTTTCCCTGTAGGCTCTGCAGTTGGCATAAATTCCATGGTGGGGGAATTTTCATGATGGCTTGGACCTTGAGGGGGTCGACTGTGATGTCATGTTGGGAGCATGGATGATTTTAGGGGCTAAGTTTTGCTCATGGGTTAATTTTCCATGGTTTTTCCAAAAACAAGATTCGCTATTTTAAAAATGATTCGCCCAAGTTCTATAGGATAAAATGATTTTAACTTAAAAATCGCCAAAAATTTATAAAAACTATATAAAATCCTTAGAAATTTGAATATTTTTACAAAAATATCGCCAAACATTTATAGTTGGCATATGAAGGATAAGTAATATTCGACAAGGTTTCTACTTTTAAAAATAAATTTCCATCCTTAAAATCATCCATGGTTGGGAGACGATGAATCTAAGGAGGCATCCAGTAGTGACACAAAATACGCACTTGAGGGGATTCAATCGGATATTGTACTAACGAAACCTGTGGAATACAATCCGTAAGTCATTTAGGTGTTGAGTGCATTTTTTGGAGCGAGCAGTGAGATCGTCCAAGTAGGTGAGAATGATTTGAGCCAGATCATGAAAAATGTATGTCATGGTGCGTAATTTGTCAATTTCAGCCTTGATGGCTACTACTTTGGATGGGTGTAGCAGGCATTGTTTTTTATGGATAGGTGTGATATCAGGCCAGATGTCTATACGATGTTCGACAATAAAGAGGTCAAGGCCAGGCATCTTTGTGTATGACCAGCAAAAAATGTCCCAGTATTCTTGGAAGAGATCTTTGTAGGTGGTGGTTTCTTCAAGAGAGCATGCAGCGCCAATTGTGATTTCCTCTACAACCCCATATTTGATGGAAATATCGATTTTTATGGTGGGGGAAATATTGGCCATATTTCCTTCTTCAAAAGCATCAGGGACAGGGATAGGGTTATTGAACCAATCTATATACCCTGTTGGGAGAAAATCTTTGGTTTCGACTGCGTATATGGGGTTTGGGTCAAGAGGCATGAAGGCTTCCTGTGAAGGAAAAAGCGTTCTATGGTGGAGCACGTCCCATGGGCAGTCGGGTTTAGTTAACTCTTCAAGGATGTCTTCATCACACTGAAACTGTCGAAAATATAGAGGATCGAGAGGAGTAACTTTGGTGACGGTTAGCATGGGGTTGTTTTCTAGTGGTGACGATGTAGAGGGGGTATCGCAAGGAGGTTGCGATGGTTCGCTTGACATAAACCAAATATTGAGATATGGTGTGTTGAAAATGGTAGTCAGGTGTAGAATTTTTGTGAGGAAATGAATTGGAGAATTGGGGGGATTTGGGGAAAAATCCTCATATAAATCATCCAGGAACCATAGGGGAGTAGGGAGTGCCTCATGTTCCGAAAAGAATATATGAACCACATCAAGTGATGGGGTAGGGGTATTCATTGGTCCTGCTGGAGGGGGGGTGTAGGATTTGGAATTAGGGCTAGTTGGCGACACATGTATTCAATGATCATAGGACATTGATATGTGAAATGATCAAGTGATTCACATAGAGAGAAGGGACATCTCATACGTTCGTTGACTGATTTCGTGACATAATGGATGTCAGTGACATGTGTTGGGTTGGGTTCTTGCTGAAAGGTCTAGCATACGGTTGTTAGTATCTGCCGAAATTGAGGCAACACTAGACAATGGTGTGTGTAATGGCCATATTATGAACAGATGGCACATGCAAATTTGGTTCACAATCCTTTGTTATTTATGTTAGGGGAGATAGCGGCAGTACTGGATGAAGTGACGAGTGGTGGTGGTGCTCGAGGGAGTTGAATTAGATTGCGTAGCTCAGGTAGAGATGGGCATTTTTTGGTGGGGTGTTCATCTTTCATGCATAGCGTGCAAGGAGGTTGGACACATGGGGGAAGTGGAGTAGTGGGATCTTTCTTTTTCTATCTTCCCCCAGCTATAACAAGGGTGCTAGTGAGTAGGAGTGTGGGTGGGATGGTGGGGGTAAGTATGGGAATCTGCATTGGCATTCCTTCTATTTGGGGAGGAAGGGATGGTTGAGGGGCCATCTTAGGGGGATGTAGAAACCATACTGGGATTTCCAACACCATGTTAGGAAGGGTGAGCATTGCAGCTACCTGGAAATCTTGTACACCTGGTGGGGGGTAAAAGAAAGGGATTTGGGTAATGGCTTGGGGGAATGTTTCCCAAACCGGGATATGGCCCTTGGGGAGGGGAAGATCAAGGATGGGGAGAGTTGAAAAAGTTCCAGGAGATTCCTGAGGGAGGTATTCTATGACTAGTGGGACGTTAGGGGTGAAAGAGGCCTCGGTGGGAGGGAGAGTATCTTTAGTTTTCATTTTGTTGGTGGAAATGACACATACTTGTGCTGAGGGATGGATGAGCGGTGGTGCTCTGTGGTATGTCCCTAGTAAGGATGGGTCCTTAAAAATTATGGGGCCCATCTCGATGAGTGGATAGGCCTCTATATTAGTGTGGAAAAAATGTGGATTTTTTTTATGTTGGATGAAGGGTTAGGCTCATAATGTGATACCTGATCGATGGTAATGATATTTTTGTTATGGGGAAACATCACAGTTCAAAACGTGGAAGAGGCGATGACCTTCATAGAATACATGTAGTTGAAACCAAACAAAATATTATAGTCGAGTGGGGCATCGAAATACCTCAATGTCTATAAGGATGGTTTTGCCCTTGAGTTTGACTGGGACATTTTGAAAGAGCCCCTTGGGAGACGAGGGTCGTCCGTCATAAGCCCTTAGAGTAATGGAGGAGGGTATTAGATCTGGAGATCCAAGTTTCTACCATATGGTTTTGTAAATTATGCAAGTGGATGCACCTTTGTCGATAATGCAGTGGTGGACTATGATATTCTAGATTTTAAACGGTATTTGAAAAGCAACAAGAGCGGGGAGACAGGGTTCCCCACTATCAAGATCAAATGTGTTGAGTCGAGTATCGACAGGGTCGACTACCCCCAGGGTGGAAAGTAATGATTTTCATTGAGTAGGACAGGTTTGAAGAATTTCTAAGACTGACATGGCAGTGGGGGATTGTGCCAAGTCATCGACTAGACTATAATTGTGGGTTGCCTTAGATTGAGGGTTGTGGACGTTCCTAGGTAATAAGATGTGAGGGATGCGAAGAGGTGTTTCAGTATTAGGGCACGGAATCATCAAAGGTGGGGAAGTCATGACTGGGGTGGCCTCCGAAGTAGTGGGAGTTGGGTCAGAGGGTGCATTGTATTGACGACTACGTGTTTGTAGAAGGACGTCTTCCTCACTAGTGAGGAGGATAGTTCGATCTGCAAAATTGCCTGGGTTGTGATATGGTCCTGCCTGTGGTGGGGAAGGTTGCATCTCTTGTTGGGTGTTCACCACCCCTTGATGTGGTATGTGTTTTTTCAAAATGGCTGGTGGTGGGTGCTGCACATATTGTTGTGGGGCCTATTGGAGGGTAGGCGGGGCTGGAAGACGTGGTCCATTACCGGATTCTTTCATCCATTTGAAGTCTGCAATTTGAGGGAAATGGTGGGTATAATGGCCATACTCACCGCAAAGGGCACAAGGTAAGTTTGTTCGAATATTTTTTTTTTCCCCTTGGCATTTGTTTTTATTTCCCCCTTGGGGATTCTGGTTCCCCTGGTTCTGGTTTCCCCCTACAGGTTGGTTCTACTTTCCTCCTGGTCTGAGATTATTATTATTTCGATTTTTTCCTTTCTTTCTGGCATTGTTCGACTGATGGGATGGATTATTCGTATTCATTTGTTCAAAATTTTGATACTGTTGAATGGAAGAGGGTTGAACAAAATTAACCCCAGCATGTGGTTGTCCTTGTGGTGAAGGAATGGGTTGGGGGGGACCAGGGAATCGAAAGTACATATTATGTTGTGGTAATTATCCATAGGATGCATAGGAAGGCGTGGTGATTTCACTAGTTCTTAGAGTGTAAGAAGAGGTGGAGGGGGTACCAGAAGTAGGTTGGGCTGCAGGGCGTATCGTGGGTGTTGGAAGTGGTCTACTAGTGGGTGGAGGAAAGGTCAAGGGGAATGGTTGTGGATAAGGGAGGCGATTATAATAAGGGGTCTTCCATATGATATTGGATATTGAGGTGTTCCATACATTGGTGGTTGTTGGGGGTGTGAATTTTGGTGTGTAGTGGTACCAATCAATCCATCTGCTGAGTGAGACATCCCAGGTTTGTCCTGGCCAAATGGCATGGGTCTCGGGGTGTCAGGTAGTACCATATACAAGTACCCTGACTGTGAGTAAATGATTTTGAACTGTTGGGCCTTGCTAATGAATTCTTCTTCAGACTGGGGGAAGGTGGTGGCCACATATTTGGCAAGGAGGGAAACAAGTGATTTGACGAACCAATTGAGACATTGTTGTGGAGTAGCTTCACCTTTGCAAAGACTATATCATCGACGCCATTCATGAATGTGGTCAGCGATGTGCATGGAGGAGGTTTGTTTAAATTCTGAGAGTAGTTCAAGGCCATTGTCATGATGAATTGGTAGTTGAAAGAAGGTCAAGAAAGATTTGGCCAGGGACTCAAAGGTCACATGGGATCCAAATTTGTCTTCTACATACCACTTAGTTGATGGGCTAGTGAGTGTATGTTAAAATAAACTTAATTGAATAGAATCATCTGTAATGTTGTTTGAAGAGAAACATAAGTGAAAGGTCATGATATGGTTGGCAGGATCGTCTCCCGGTTTTCCTTCAAACTTGGGTATGTCTGAAGGTTGTTTGGTAGGCATTGCAGGCCATGTGGAGTAGTGAAATATGGGATCATTGGTGAGTTTAGTCAGATATGGTATGTTGAGGGAAGCCAAGTATGGAATATGAGGTGGTGGTAGAGGATTAGTTCCAGCCATGGTGTGAGTGTTTTGCGTACCTGACCCTTGAGGGGGACTAGGTGGGTTTGTACTTCCCCCTTCAGAAGAAGTTGGCCCCCTGCTTCCATATAAAGGAGAGTGTGGGGATAATTGACCTTGGGAAGTGGACCCAAGCAAATTGGAACCAAGAAAAGTTGATCCCAAGATAGTATCACTCACAGGGGTGTGGGAAAGTATGGAAAATGAGTTGGCAAGACTAGGAAATCCCCCTAGAATGGGAGGGAGATTTAGCAAGCATATGGAACGATGGGGATTCTGTGGGTCCCCTATGATGTCCAACTAGCAAGGTGGATGTGTGAAAATGGTGATGAGAGCAATTAATGAGCAAGAAACTTTGTATAACTTGGACCTTCACAATATATCTCACAATAGTATCTAATCACAAGAACATACATAAATCAATTGATAAAGAATAATATATGTGGGTAGGTGGATTTTGTCTAGGTGGGAGAACAAAGAAAAAAAATGCTCATGTCCTAAAAGACGTAACATCCTTCCTCTCAAATAGCACTGGACCTTCCAATAGCACTCAACAGTGGGGTCTGAAGCCACCGGAAGAGGAACTAGTGAAGGATAATTAATCAGTTATAATGAGGGTTAGAGGGTGCATATCCCGAAAGAGCTGGCGATATTTCCCAATAGCCACACAAAATCTGATCAAGGTGCAATTGTAGCCCACAATTTCCACCTGGGTATATGTCCTAAAATTTGGTCACTAGGTACCTCGGTCAAAGTGCGGCATTTAGATTTTCGTCCTAAGAAATGGGTCACAGGCTGGATCTCGTCCAAGAGGTGGGTGCCTCAAGGGGGGATGCACAGAACAATTGGACCTCGGCCTTCAACCTTTCATGAGTATCTCCCTGCCTTATGGTGTTAGGAACACTTGATTTGGAGGATTTAAAGTTCCCTATTTGACAACTTCTATTGTTTGAAGATGTGAGAACCAGACAACAGGGAGTTATTTGGATGCCTATCCCCGAAATCCTACCTAGACTAAAAAATTTATTTTGGCACCTCCCGTGGAAGAAAACTTAGTGAGTTTTTAGAAGAATTTTAGATGTTGTTGTTTGAGAGATTGGGGGTCTGAGCCAATCTCGTTGAAATTACGGGTGAGTGGATAGTTTCATCAAGAAAAGGGTGGAGTCTTTCGGAATCCCTTTGGAGGAAACTTCCTTCAACCTCCATGTTTCGAGATGAAAAACTATGTGAGTGAGTAGGGACTTTGTGTGTGAACAAGTGAAAGTGTGCCAATATTTTTAATAAATTAGGTGTCACCTTGTTGCATGTGGACTTCGCTTGGTCCTTACAAGTCTTGATTACCTAATTAAATAAATGTCATTGGTACAACCTTGTGGAATTTTAAAGTCCCTAGGAAACTAGCATGTGGACATGTGGGTCCTTACTATTCCTTTAACTCCCTATTGTGATTTAATCTAAGAAATCTTTGAAACTATCCTAGATTGTGGACATGTGGGCATGTATGGGCCCATTACAAAACCTTTAAACTTCCCTAGTGATTTAATATAAGAAAGTAAATTTCAACCCTATCCTATCTTTGTAGCATGTGGGCATGTATGGGCCCTTACAATTTTAAAATGTCTTTGAAAAATAAACTAAGAGGAGTCTCGAGGGGGTTGTTGTCCTCTCCTAAAGATTTTGTCTTTTTAAGGGAGATGAAATTTTCCTTCGATATCTTTCTAATTCTCAACATCGCTTTAGGGAACGAGAGAAGAGCATACTCAACGATTGATATCCAATTTTTGGTCCCAATACAAGTTTTATATGTGATGTAGAATGATTCCAACTTAACTTTAGTCAAAGAAATCCATCCATGTGGAAAAATGAAAAAACAAAAAGAGGAAAAATAATGATTTTAACCCCTAAGTGCCTATGTTTTGACTAATCCATTTATATGGAGAGGAAATGGAAGTGTGGTGCAGATTAAAATATGCATGGAATCAAATTTAAGAAGGCTATGGACCCTCCATAGATCACAAAAATCATACAATGTGTGTTTTTCTGCACAAGTGTGTGGGTCTCAGAATAGACAGAGGTGTTGTGAGCACCAATGTGCGAACTGAATGTGACTTATGGGCGCAGGTGCGCATAAGGAACTGAGAAATATAGTGGTTTTCGTACACGTGCACTGAAGATGCGCATGTGGGCCAAAAAACCCATGCACATCTGTTACACGACCGTGACTAAAATTCTGGATGAAATTCTCTTAGCTCAATTTTGAATTTGGCTTTCTGCAGATCGACATGGGCCGGTTATGTTTCCTACAGGTTAAATAAATAAAAAGAAGAGCTAAAATAGCCCAAATGGGGTAGGAAATTGATACCTTTCCCCATTGGAGTCGTCAATCTGTTGCACCTCTTTTGTCACCTAAATGAGAAAAATAGGGGTGCTTACAAGCTCGGTTGGGTAAGCTAGCCAAGACAGCAGTAGAGGAAAGAGTTAGAAGTGTAAAGCATAAAATATAAGCAAAGAATTAAACTAAGAATGATAAAAGCAATTAAACTGTAGTGCATAAGGACATTAGAACAAGAAACAAACAAGACTCGTTGCCACCAATGGAAAGGATTATATTAGTGGAAAGAAAACACAAAAGAGAAAGGGAGACTTTGGGCCCCCTCTTCCTCCAAGGGAGGGCTCTTGGACCCCCAAATATTGATCTCTTCTTACAAGTGAGGAACTAAAATGAAATGGTGAAGAGAATCCAAAGCACATCCAATCTAGAGGTGATATGAATGGCTAACTGAAATGGTGCTAGCATGCTATTGATGAGGAAAGAGGATCCTTCAAGAGAATATCAGCAGCATAACAATACAAATGAATTCCTTGAAAATGTAGTGCACCCATGGCCTCTTTTTATAGCATAACTTTGAGGCATTATTTAACCAGATTTTAGTGTGAACAAGGGGCCATTTAGGGCACCCTTAGGTCTTTGACCAGCCACCCAATCGGATTCAGCCGAGATTTGGATGTCAAATCGACTTGGAAGTAAACCAAAAGTGGGTGGGAGGCTGACCAATATCATAAATGCGTCGTTTTGATGGATGCGTGGTTTTTTGCGTCCACAGTCGCACATCGTGTGCATGTGCACTTTTTCCTGCATTTCTGAATGGCGCATGTGCACGCGCTCCTTATGTAGTCTTAGTGCATGTTGATTTTATTGTTGATTGTATAGTTTTGGGCCTTTTGGAAATTCATTTTTGGTCATTTTTGGTCCATGGGTGAACTAATAGTTGTTTGAAGATGTTGGATTCATGTAACCATTTGCGAACGAAATTTCAATGATAACAGTAGGGTATAGTCAGTTGACAGGGTAGTGATGTGGCAGACAAGTGGACCATTGGGAGACTGAAACATGGTTGTGTACTCAGTAAATGGAGTGGTGCCACATGGCACCCAGGTATTAGCTGAGTAGGCCTTTGCAAAAAAAAATTTGGTCTCCATGAGGTTCAAGCGCATGGCCTCTCCACTGGGAAAATTCTTGGTAGGGTCGGGCTAGCCACCCCACCCTCACTATGGGACTTAACATTATATGGAGCAGATTTTATTTGAAGTTGGGTGCTAGTAGATTGGGTGGAAAATAGGGTTGGGCCTAGCCCCAGCCCCCAGTGGAACGCACTCCATACAACCTCGGCATGTAACCATAACCTTTTTATACACGGCACGGTAATGAATAATCATTAGCCCCCAATTATGTGGTGAGTTGGCATGTGACTCAGATCCACTATATTGGCGCAGTGGTTAAAGGTTTATCCTAGTCAGTTGGGCTAGCCTGCTGACTAGGGGCTAAACCATGGGCTAATATATCAGGAGCTATCCATTGTTTAGTGTGTGGAGTTTAAGATTGGCCACATGGCCACCACCATATAGCCAGGTGCCAAAGCAGCTAAGGGGCCATCACGCCCGGGTTATGCGCAAGGCCACATGCAGACACCTAATATGACCAAGGGATAGATACCCAGGGGGTTTCACCCAATATTATTCATACAGTGGGTTTTTTAACTTTATTAAAATATTTTTTAATGATTTTATAAGCAGTTTTGTAAATTTTTAGCCAATATTGGGGGATATTGGGCCCTTTTTAAGGCCAGATCTTGGGAGGAAGTTGGGAGATGGTAACCAACTTCAGATATATATAAACTAGGCCTTATTTTGGCCATGGGAGAGGTTCGGAATAGCTTTATGCTACATGATTTTTGAGCCAAATCCATTGTCATGCAGGGAAGCTATTGAGGAGCGCACCTTTACGGGCCATTTCTGGAAGCCTCGTTCATCTGATTTGGGTGCCGTCAGTTTTGAAGGGTTCATGAGATCTGGTAGACACGACCAGCTCATTGTTGTAACATTTTGGAAATATCACGATGTACTTGTAAATATTCGGACAAAAATCAGCAAAGCCCATTGGGACAAGGCCCAGAGACGTAGGCGAGATTTCCTAACTCCGTTATCACATTGTTGTTATGGCTTGTTGTTTTTTTATGCTTCATTTCAGTTCTTTACATGTTCATATGCCTACTATATTTATTCAATAATTCTTCCTCTTTCTTTAAGATTCCTAATTGGTTAATTAACACATGCATAGTAACTCAACCATAGTCATGTAAAAGATCTTTTTGGATCAAGTGGTATCGGAGCTAGTTGAAATTTGGATTTGAGTTTTGCATGTTAACTAGGGAAAAGATACTTTGTGGTGAAGGTGGTCTTGTTGCAGAGAATCCATTAATTGGATTGAGAAAGAGAACTTCTCACAGAAAGAAGATGGCATCGGAAGAGGGACTTTCTTAGGATGAGAAAGAGTTTCAAAAAACTTTATTTTCTATGTCGGAGATGATGAAAGTTTTGTACGAGGATTACTTGGAATGGAAAAGACCAAATCTAGGTGAATATTCAAAGGGAAAAAGTGAACAAAAATAGGATCCTCCTCAAATACCTCCTTCACCTCCATCATCACCTCCTTCTTCTCCTTCTTCTTCAAGTTCAATTTCTAAATCCAATGCAAAGAAACATGTTCATAAACATAAGAATGAAATGCCTTTATTAAAACTTGATGTTAAATTCAAATTACCTATGTATGATGGTGAATTTAATGTAGAGAGACTTGACAATTGGGTCAAACAGATGGAGGTCTATTGCAGTGTGCAACAGATCAAGGGTCAGGCCACACAAATCAAGTTGAAATCATTGAGACTTGTAGGCACAACACTCATCTAGTGGTAAAGCAAGTTGCAAAATGGAACACAATAAGTGGGTAGTGTATTTCCATCATGGCAAAGTTTTATTTCTTCACTTAGAAAGAAATTATATCCTTTGGGTTATAAAGAGAAAGTGTTAATTGAATGGTAAGATTTAAAACTAAGAAAAGGACAAACCGTGCAAGAATACACAAATGGCTTTTGTAAAATGACATTAATGTTAGATATTCCTTTACATACCCAATAAAACCTTATGAAGTATATATGAGGTTTACCTACACATATTCTAAATACTATATTCATATTTGGACAAACTAATCTTGATGAGGTTTCTATTCAAGCGACACACATTGAAGCAGGGAAAACATGTGTTGTTCTATCAGGGGAATCGTCTTCAAGGAAAGAGGACAAATGGAAGTGGCATGGAAAAAAGTCAAATGTAGTTACGAGAAAGGAAGATAATCCTTCTTGCAAACATTGCAAGAAATAGGAGCATGATGAGGACCGATGTTGGCAATTTCATCCTGACAAGAGGCCAAAGTGGTTCAAGAGAAAGCTTCAAAGAACAAAAAAGAAAAATAAGGATTGAAGGAAGTTCCTTCTACATCTATTTCAGAAAACATCTATGAGCTATGCAGTGAAGGTCATTCATCGAATTCTCCTTGTTCCCATCAAGATGGTTTTGGTGCATTTGAAAAACATACAAGAGATATAAGTTTGAGATTGCTAACCAAGATGGGTTATGAAGGAAAGGGCCTTGGAATAGAGGGGCAAGGTATCGTTAATCCCATTGAGGTTGTGTAAAGGCCTCAATATTTAGGATTGGGATATGGAAAAGTGAATATTGGAGCATCCTCCAAGATGGGTTCCAAAACTTCAAAAGCAAGTAATGCTTCAAATGGCCAGCCTAAGAAATTGCAGGAACACTTCACGAAAGGTAATGGTGCATCTCTCCAGGATTGTGATAGTGAATGAATTCATATCCAAATCAAATTGAATATCAGAAAGGAAGGTCTAATGGTCATGTTTTTATCAATTCTCTTTTTTATTATAAAAAACATAATAATGTAATCCAAAACTTGCGGAATATGTATCCATGTACTTTTTGTCATTCACCCAAGCATTGTGTTGCCAAGTGATGGAAGAGACAAACTTTGTACAGTAAACCTATGTTGAGTAGGAAGGAAACATGACATAAAGACTCAACTCCACAATGGAAGAAACATAAGGATAAACAGGTCTAGATGCAAAAAACTCAGTGCACTTATTGCAACAGGAGTGGACATCAAAAGACTAATTTTTGGAAGCTTAATCCGGAGCTTCGTCCAAAGAAATACGAAAGGATTGTGCATGTACTCATGAAGGAAGAAGGATTACCAGTGAATCAAGAGGAACACCATGAACGAAAGAAACCAGCCACTTGGATTTTCCAGAAGTGGACGTCACAACTTCATTATATTTTTCTTCCATTAATGTAATCACACATGTTGAAATTATGACATGTTATAACATCATTTTTGTACAACATAGTGTTTTTTTTTTGTCCTTATGAGTATGTAATCAGTCAAAGTAAATTTTTGTAACATTTGGGGGACCAAAAGGACCTTAGTGGGGAGGTGTGATCCAGAATTGGATCCAGGAGCTTGATGGGGCGAAGAAAGGCATAAAAATAAAAGTTCTTAGAATGGCTTCAAAACGGACATGTACATAGGCGTCATTGATATGAACCAAACACAACTTTAATGGGATCAAAAGGATGTCATATGCTCAAGTTATGGCGATCTGTTTGTTTTTCCAAACAGGAAAAAAAATATTGATTGTACAGTCTATATAGTTCATACAGTTCCACGTGGAAGTTGACTATATAGGCCATACATATGTACAATGGACATGGAAGGAACAGTTGGCAGGATGAATAGGTGTATGGATGTTGACGTGGCAGGATGAATGGGCATACAGACGTTGATGTGGACAGGCATAGGTGGACCACTATGGGAGTGACACATGTCACCCTTGCAGTGGTGACATGTGGCACATTCATACAGAGACACGTGGCATATCTGTACGATGATACATGGCAGGGTATGGTCAGCTGACAAGGCAGTGATGTGGTATCCAAGTGGACCATTGGGTGACTAACACGTGGCTTTGTACTTGGTAAATGGATTGGTACCACGTGGCCTAGATGTGGAACCCAGGTATTGGATGAGTAGGACTTTGCAAAAAAAAAATTGGTCTCCATGAGGTTCGAACACATGACCTCTCCACCGATAAAAGTCTCAGCAGGGTCGGGCTAGCCAGCCCACCCTCACTCACTATGGGACTTAACATTATATGGAGCGGATTCTATTTGAATTTAAGTGCTAGTAGATTGGGTGGAAAATAGGGTTGGGCCTAGCCCCAGCACCCAGCAGAACGTACTCCATACAACCTCATCATGTAACCATAACCTTTCAATACACGGCATGGTAATGGATAAGAATTGGCCCCCGATTGCATGGTGAGCTGGCATGTGACCCTGATCCACTACATTGGCGTAGTGGTTAAAGGTTTAGCTCGGTTGGCTAGGATAGCCTGTCGACCAGGGGATAAACCACGGGCTAATATATCATGAGCTATCCATTGTTTAGTGGGTGGAGTTTAAGATTGGCCACATGGCCACAACCATATAGTCAGGAGCCAAAGTAGTTAAGGGGCCATCGCGCCCGGGTTATTCACAAGGCCACATGAAGACACCTAATAATACCAGGGTGTAGATATCCAGGGGGTTGCACCCAATATTATTCATACAATGGGTTTTTGAACTTTATTAAAATATTTTTTAATGATTTTATAAGCAGTTTTGGAGATTTTTAGCCAATATTGGGGGATATTGGGCCCTTTTTTAGGCTAGATCTTGGGAGGAAGTTGGGAGATAGTAACCAACTTCATATCTATATAAACCATGCCTTCTTGAGGCCATGGGAGAGGTTCAGAATAGGTTTATGTTGTCGGATTGTTGAGCCAAAGACAATGTCATGCAGAGAAGTTATTGAGGAGTGCACCTTTGCAGGCCATTTCTAGGAGCATCGTTCATTTGATTTGGGTGCCGTCAATTTTGATGGGTTCATGAGATCTGGTAGAACATTACCAGCTCATTGTTGTAACCTTTTGGCACTATCATGATGTACCTATAAATCTTCGAACAGAAATAAGAAAATCCCACTGAGACAAGGCCTAAATACGTAGGCGAGATTGTCGAACTCTGTTATCACATTGTTGTTATGGTTTGTTGTTGTTTTATGCTTCATTTCAGTTATGTACATGTTCATATGGATGCTATATTTCTTCTATAATTCTTTCTCTTTATTTAATCTTCCTAATTGGTTAATTAACAAATGCATAATAACTCAACCATAGTCATGTAAAATATCTTTTCGGATCAATGGACCTCACGAGAAGACACTTTGAAGGAGTCTACAAGAAACCCTTAAGAATGGTTAAGGAACCCCTAGTTGATTGAGGAATTAAGTCATGAAGGATGGAGTAAATGAAGGTAACTCACTCATCTTTGGATGATACTCTTCATTCCATTTTTAGAGATATGAAATGTTTTCTTCATCCAAAGAACCTGAGTACAACAATTTGTTGTTGAAATGTCTTATGCCTCTGTTGTGGGAAAAGATATTGATGATTGTTTCTTGCTTAACCATGATACCAGAAACTCGCCCAAGTAGAAATTTGTTCCACTTGTACTTCTTCTATCATCAATCCAACCTCCCCAATATGCATATGTGTAGGAAACAAGATATAGATCCTTCCCTTTTGGATACCATAATCCAAATTATTTTGTACCTTTGAGGTATCTGAATATCCTCTTCACAGCCATAGCATGTGATTCATTTGGTGTTTCTTGAAACCTTGCAACCTCTCCAACTTTTTGCATCACATCTGGTCTAGAAGTTGTTACATAAAGTAATCTACCAATTATCAATTTGTACTGTCTCTGATCTGCATCCTTGGAATCATCATCCTTACTTAACTTGCAACTTGTCTGCATAGGAGTATTGACTGGTTTGCAATCTGTCATTCCAAAATTATTCAAAATTTCTATGATATACTTTGCCTGAGATATGAATATACCTTTGTTTCTCGAACATATTTGTAGTGCCAAAAAGAATGTTAACTCGCCAACCAAGGACATCTCAAACTCGTGTTGTGTGTCTTTGGAAACATTTTGACTCATATTGTCATCGTCACTTCTAGAGATAATGTCATCTACATAAAATTCAATAATCAATATATTGTCTCAGTTATGATGGGTGTATTTTGATAAGTCTCTAAAGTGGTTGTGTTGGTAAGGATCTATATATTGTTTCCTACATAGATGCCTACATATATGCCTACACAAAATTTGGATTATGGTATCTGTTAGCACCATGATTTTCATAGCTAAGGTTAGAGGTTTGTCAAAAATTTGCAAATCCATGCCGGTTAGCACCCATATTGTTTTTATGTATGGAATCATCTAACATCTCCAAGGGTCAGTTTCAAAATGAATATTATCATTTATTATTTCCATTTCCATTTGCAACTGTGCAGTGCAAAATTTGTTAAGTGTTGCGTAGAGCACTTCATCACACAGTGGATGTTGTCGCGCATAGGATGTTATCATGCAGTGGATTTCGTCGCATAGTGGGATGTTTTCATTCACAGTGGGATGTTTTCATGCATAGGATACTTTCATTTAGTGGATTTATTTTCACAGTGGTATGTTTCTGCACATAGGATGCTTTCTTGCAGAGGATTTTCCTACGCACAGGCTACAAGTCGCAATGTGAAAATGACTAGTTTAGTGGTCAACTTCAAGATCACTTTCTTACCATTTGGGGAGGAATTATGAAAATCCCTAAGATTTTTTTGTTGAGGAAAAACCAAATAATAAAAACCTCTCTCATATTTGCAACAGGTGTCACGGATTGGGATATTCAAACGAATCTTTGAGCCCTATTTTCCAGCTTTCATGATTTCATGTTTGAGACATGTTTTTGCGACATGTATTTCGTCTAGATGGGGATTAATTTCAAGAAACCGAGAGAGTTTTTTCATTACAATGAGCTTAAATACATAAAACTCTCTCATTTTCTAAAAATATTTTTTTATTAGTGATATATGATGTCACAATTAACGCCTATTTGCCTAGTTTGTTGTGCAATCTGCTGCATTTTTTGTTGTAGGTTATTATTGCGTAGCAAACTTGTTGTGCAGGCATGACAGAGTGTCCAATAGTATGATGACTTATCACAACCATAGGGTCAAATTTTTATCATGATAAATGATTTTAAAGAATATCTCGGTTACGATTATGATTTGGAAAAGTTGGGTTTCCTATTTTTAGTAAATACGTTGAAGTTATTTCTCTCTTTCAAAGAAATCGGGTCCATGATTCCAGGAGAGAGTATCTTGACCCTAATAGCCAAGGGTGACATTATTTTTTTATATATGGGGATCATTTTCATTTAAACATGGTTTGTTGGAAAATTTGGTAGACAATAGCTATTGTATGTAATATGAAGTTTTGACCAGAATTTAATGCAAAGGTCATGTGACTTGATGAAAAGATTCTAGTTGTAATTGTTGGATATATTGTGCTTATTTATTTGTGTATGTTATTTCATGTTATATTTATTTCATATCTCTTTTTGTCTATTTTGGAACGAATTATCGAACCTGCGTATTCATTGTACAGTGCCCCTTGTTCGTGCCACTTAGACAAAATGTTTTTCTCTAAATCTAACTCTGAATTCATCCACAGTGGCTCTCCTGAGTTACTTCCTGTAATTTCTCCCGCCACACATTACAGTTTTACACTAAAGGTTGTTGCTCGCCTAGCCTTATCCTCTCGAGTCCAGTCACTGAGTCATTTTTCCTGTCTTTCCCTCAGACCAACTCCATATCTCAAGTCTCACTTTCTTGCGCCAATATAACCAAAACCCATCATATTTAAAGGTTTTTAAATATAGCCATTGTTTGCAAAGTCATATCCTGCACGGATACCATGCCATTTATGAGAGAGCCCTCTCCAGATCCAAAAGGATATTTTTGGGTCTCAAAGTTGGTTTGAAAAAGTTACCTTCATCATATGCTTATTAGTCGAACGAATTTATGTAGTGCTAACATTTTGGCACCATTGTTGGGGATGGAATTGAATGAAACTTTCCTTGGGAAGAACGACATTGTTTTAGTTCTAAGGTCTGAGAGCATCAGACACTTCGACACATATTAGTTGTATTTTTTCTCTGGAAACTACACACATCACAAAATTAGTTGAAGGTGATTCCACTAACAGAATAATCTATAGATAAGGTTTTCATGGCGACTCCAATCAAGCTTCAAATGCGATTCAAAGACTCCACTAGAGAATGAGACTTGTTCACATAGATATGGAAGAGAATTATGGAAAAATAAGGTACTCGAGATTAAGTTTAGTTCAAGAAGTACTTTTTGGTTTGATCAATATCTTCTTGTCCTTTCCTGAGTTTTTCAAATGAATATTTCTTCACTTGAATGAAGCCCAGAGATCTACCCTTGTATATCCTTCATTGAAAATTGTAGGTATACCTCCTTCTTCTTGTATAACCGATATTCACCAAGCTCCTTCCTCTGAGCCATATGACCTTCA
Source organism: Picea engelmannii (assembly GCA_009831015.1). NCBI lineage: Eukaryota > Viridiplantae > Streptophyta > Pinopsida > Pinales > Pinaceae > Picea > Picea engelmannii. The sequence goes on from ML780580.1 coordinate 1,137,180, forward strand.
TGATCATTCTTGTGAGATTAATGAAACCAAAGTTGAGATTGTACCTTTTGTTCTTAATCCTACACCCTCCTAGATTCAAGAAAGATATAGTTCTCTTAAATTTCCTTGCATCCTTCATGACATTCATATGAAACACTATAAGTATCTTCCTAGGTTCGATGGAGATCTTGATGGACAATCAGCTGAAAAACATACTCAGGTCCTTGAGAATTTCATAGAACTTTTTGAGATCGAACATGATGATGTGTCTATGAGGGATTTTTCTCAATCCTTACAAGGAGATTCCAAAGCATGGTTCAGACATTTGCATCCTCATTCGATTAGCACATGGGATGAATTGAGGGAATCTTTTCATAGATTTTGGGGTGAGAGAAAGTCATGGAATATACTCCTTTCAGAGTTTTATTCCATGAGAAGAATGAAATATGAAACCATCTCAAATTTCAATAGGAGGTGTTGAAACATATATATTTTTCTAAACTTTAGACTAAAAGAAGTTTCATTTTTGTTTAAATAAAAACAAGAACAAGAACGCACTGGACACCACTGTCGAATGAAGCCTTCTGATTAATCCAATGGTCTAAAAGTTCTTTAAATATTGGAGTCGCCCTTTGTTTAAAAATTAAAAACACTAAGACAACTTCCAAAGTATCTGGTTTTGGGGTTTCACGATATAAGTTTTTTGACATACAATGAACTCCGAAATCCCGATATGCGAAGTCACGAAAGTTAGTTTAAAAATTAAACTGATTTAATTAAAACAATTAAGAATGTTTAACGGTAATTAAAACTTATCATAATTTCATATTTCAGAAATCCTGCCTCAAACGAAAGCTTAAAATCTCGATATACAAAGTCACGAATTCCTTATTTAATTGTGATTAAATAAATAAATAAAAGTTAAACATACTTAATATAATTTTAACTAGTCACATTTTTGGGAATCGGGGAATTATCACTCATCATGCCCAAAAAAACCTGAAGAATGAAGTCCCAAAAACATTAAGTTCTTAAGCATGTTTAATTTAACCTCTAACCAAAAAATTAACACTATAAATTGATTTTCCCCACATTCGCGTTTCAGGATATTTCAAAGTTGTTACATCCAAAACTCTCGGTCGCGAATCACCAAAATTTGGTAATATTTATTATGGATCAATGAAAATATTTTATAGCATAAGGCATGTATATCCAGTTGTACTCTCCTCATTAAAACAAATAAATTCATCGTCTGTAGAAGGACGCTCGAATTAAGCAAGACTGGGGGTGAATAAAAGTTTTTATTTCAAATTTTATTATCACTTTCAACAAAGAGTAAATTTTATTCAAGAAAAGCTTACGCCTTATCCTCTGTAACAAGTATTCACTTTTTATCATAGGCATCATTGCACCTAGGAAAATGTTTAAGAAGAGTGATGAGGTCGGTGAAGGATCAAATCCAAACTCAGATGTTATGTCTTATACCACACCACAGGTTGTAGATTCAATCAGGTCCTAGATGTAGATTTTTGAAATCTTGGAGTGCGAAGTCAAAAATTTCCCAGATGATTCTAGAGACTAAAATACTTATAAGCTTGAAACTAAACTTAGAGTTATAGCAGAGGTCGGACTTCATAAAATAGCTACACGGTCGAAGCTCATGCCATACAATGACATGATAAATTGGGCTCTGGAGAACACTGATGTGTAGACCAGGAGCATCATAAATCATCAAAAGGTCATTGTCGGCTCTTTTAGCCCAAAACAAATTCAAGTAATGTACAAGATATCCCCTATTTCTAAATATATTTATAATGTTTCATTCGTAGAATATTTTCAATGAAAGGAATGTGCAAAATTTGACCGAACCTACCCAAATATAGTTAAAATATGGTGGGGAATTCCAGCGAAATTTAGAGATGATTCTCATGGTGTTTATGCCACGGAATCATTAAATGAATATATGGTCTATATAGACATGATGTTATGTAGACTATTTGGAAGGAAAATCCCTACTCATTTCCCGATGGAATGGGTATCAATCATGCATGAGGTAGCCAAGGGTTTCACTTTCAATTGGGATAAGATTTTGTCAGATAACCTAACCAAATAAATTGTTGAGTACCAAACGGCGAAGTCAAAAGGACAGCATGTTGTTTTTTATATGTCTGTGTATTTCATGGATTCCATATGTTACATAACTCCATTTCCATTGATGAATTGGAACTGGAACCCAACCTGCACAGAACCTATCCATTTTTATCATTCTAAATTATGGGAAGAAAAGGTGAAAGATTTATTTTATGAAATATGTCATGATTTAGTGATTCATGTGCATCAAACATTATATGGTTATCCACCCCCTCAGATTTCAGATAAAATTATGGAAAACCTTAAAACAATTACAGATTGGTTTATTGAAGAGAAATTCTCTTATATCATAGTTTTCATATGCTCAATTCCCCCTCATGCTCTCCCAAAGTTTCTACCTGACAGGCTGGTGTGTAGAGAAGTGGCTTACTAAATGATAATAGGAGACATCGGCAAAGAGATAAAAGAAACTTAGAATAAATTTTTCCCAAGTTTTCCTCTACAGGTTGGAAGGTTTTCACTGCTAAATTTTGGTCATTCCAAGGTAGAAGTTGCAGCATTAGAGGATGTTAAACTGGTGGACATCAAGTTCAGAAGGCATGATCCATATCAAATTGTGGGAAATCACCTAGCTCAATGCAATATGAAGATCTATGAGCATGAAGACTCCCCCTTTGATGACATATTCAAAGGAATCATAGCTTATGAGGAGGTACTAGACAGAGTCCAAGCGTTACCCCCTGACCTACAGGACAACTTTTTCACTTTCCAAAAACACAGACGAAATGGGTTTCCCAAGATACTATAGGAAGAATCGATAATCAGTCCTCCAGAACAAGGAATTATACCTCCAATTTTTGAACCAAAGTCCTTTGGTAAACAGACTACTAAGGAAACCCCAAAGAATCCTGAAGTGTCTTCACAAGGATTAGAAACTTTGCAGGCAGAATATCCAGAGTCTGAAATAGAGTTTAAATCCAAGAAACTTCTAAAACAGAATCAAATGATACTCCCTTTATTGTCAACTACTCCTACTGATACCTCCAAAACAATAGAAGAAATGCAATTCACAGAGTTAGGCAGTCCTATTACAGCATTAAGACCTTTACAGTCAAGTTTTGGGACTCCCAGCCTCAAAGTTATATACGTAAGCAATCTTGCCCTGATCTCTATTGAAGAGATACCTTCCTCCGACTTATTTTTCAGTAAGAAGAGGAAAGTTGTGGTGAAACAAGAAATTCACTTGAAAGAAGGTACAATGGTCAAAAAACACAGAGTATTATTAGATGGGAAAATTTTGGAAGATGAAGATTTTGCTACATAGGTGGCAGGCTCTTTGGGAGATTTTGCAATGGCCAACTTATTCTATGTTGATAATTAGAAAGAAAGGTTGAGGCAAAGGAATCATATGATAATTCAGCTGCGAGATCAAATAAGGGATATAGAGAATAATATCAAAAACGAAGTCAGCAAAGGACTCGAATAGGCTAGAGCCAACGACAGACAAGAAATTCAACAACTTAAATTTGATCTTGAAGAGGTACACAAGATTTATCAATCAAGTCAAGGGAAATTCATCCAACAAGAAGAATTAGTAAGACAGCTGCAAGCTAAATTAAGTTCCATTTAAAAAGGTTGTAAATATAGCAATGTTTCAAGCCCAGGCACTGGAAGTGCATCAGAAGATGGAAGCGGCACAACAAAGCTTATTTTCTAAGGTAGGGATCATCCAAGATTATTTTCAGGAGATGGATCAATCATTATATAATATTGGTTTCAGAGAAAAAGAGGCTACTGTGGCCTGGACCACCTTTCAAAAAGCAATCGTATCTTCTGCTAGAGAAGAGGTACCAGTAACTCCCAGATTGACTATCGCAGAAAAAATCAGCGGTGATATAATACTAAAGACATGGGAGGCCAATATAGTTGAGAGTAAAATAATGGCCAAAGAAATAAAGGAGGATTGTGAAGAGGCTTTTGATTTGCTAGATAAAAAATCACTAGGAATTAGAAAGGACGATTGTTTTGGAGTACTAGGACAAATCAATGTTATAAAGCATCAACTGAACATCAAAGAAAGCTTAAATGAAGCTCAGATTGAAATTTCATAATTGAAATAGGTTGACGTTGCTCAAATGGATAGATAGATGGTAAATCCAAATTTATAGTTGCAGTCAATAAATTTTGAAGGTAAAATGATTGAAGACAAGTTATTGAAATTACAGATAAAGTTGTATCTTTTTTAGGCAAAGGATGTGACAGAGCCTTCAAGAATATTAGCATAATTTCTAAGCAGGTGCATCGAGTGTCTCGAGCCAGGTGAAGGAAGTACTTCAAATAATCGATGAATTAACACATGCATTCTTGTTCTACCGGTATGAGAGAGAGATAGAAAGTAACCAAGTGAAATGGTTCAACTTTTTACTTTGTAACCATTAGCATATAGGAGTAATGAGAATTCCAACCGTCAAGGGTTGGTAACCTTTTGTATAAATACAATTTCAAAATACTTAAAGAAGACTTTTTCCTGGCCGATTGTAATAGAGAGATCTCTCCTTTTTTAGAATTAAGACAAATGTAGACCAAAGACTCCATATTTCGTCAATCTTGAGTTATGTGTTCTTCTGTTCTTTCGTATTCCAACATATTTATTCATATGTCTTTTATGAATGCTTAATCACAACTTAGTGCAACATCTACTATGGTTATATGTTTCATTTAGTTATCTGATTGTTTACAGATTTTCCTCTGTGTTTTCTATTAGCAAATACAAGACCTATGAGTTAGTTAGATTGCTACATTTTATGCTTCATTAAAGGTTCCTCATCTATTTTCTTCTTCTATAATAGAGTAAGATTCTTCTATGATTGATGCCTCACTTTGTTTAAAAGCCCTATGTTTTTCTCTCATCACATTCATTATTTTCATATTTGACTCAAACACAGAAAGTGGTCTCTGAAATGTTATATCATTAATTCAATTTTAGGAACTTTCCTCATATAATTGAAAACAGAAAAAGCAAACATAAAAAACAACAGATCTTTTAACTTTATTTTCTCCATGAATGTACATGTTGCAAGACAGCCTAATATTGAGCCCGATCTCACAGATCAGACCAGCATTGCATTAAACCTTTTTAATACCATCTTAGAGACCGCTAACACCCAGGTTGAAATTGAAATTTCATGGGCAGTGATTGAATAGGACATAAGCATCCATGAACGTTGGGAATCTAGGCAAAGACAACTTAGAAATCATCCATAGATTCTTTCCCTAAAGAATTTATTTTCTTTTCATATTAAAAACTCTCTTTATTTTTCGGATGCCTTGACATTATACTTTGAAGCCTTAAGTATAAACTTAGGAACAAGATCTTCTTGGTGCCATTGTCGGGGAATGAAGAAACGAAGTTATTTTTCCCTAGGAAGAATGGCATTGGTAAATTTTCTTTCTTTGATAGTGAAAAAAGATGGAATACATTATAAGGCTAACTTGTATCTTTCACTTTGTGACTCCACAACTAATAAACTGACATTTAATTGAAAAAATACCAGAAAGAATCCAGACGATAAGCATACCCCGCATGTATCCAACCCTAAAAACCTTTTGAAACCAAGAAGATACCTTAAACACACTACTTCATCAACAAGTAAGATTTATCAACCCAAATCCACACAACCAAATACTAAGGGTCTACTTAAGCAGTTATCTTCGCAAGAAGGTTCCACCCAACTCCTTTTCAGAGAAACATCTATCGACAGAATCGAAACCCTAGAACTTGAGTTGGTTTTACCCGAGTTTATGTTAGGGTCCTAACCCGTACATAGGTAGAACAATATATTTGGATGTAATAAAGTTCAATATTAATAAGGCCTTGCAATAAAATAGAATAAGTCAAATTTAAGAAGACCTAATAGAATATTCTGCTTCTAGAAGGATCTTCCTCTATATGCTTCTTTTGATAGACATATTTAGTATAAATAGGAGTCGAGGGTATGAGAACCCTAGCTTGGATATTATTGTAATAGAGTTATGCTCAACTAGAGGTTGCCCCCTCGAAGAGGCCCGTGAACATTTCTTTCAGAATCAAAGTGCTATTTCTTTTGTTATTCTTATATCATTTCAGCGCTATTATGGTGATTTTTCTGGTGATATTGTTGTTATTTTTCCATTTCTAGCATTTTATTTATGTTCTACATACTTTTTATAACTAGTATATTACAAGTGGTATCAGAGAACTTTCCTCGGCAGAATGTGTGGGTTAAATTTTTTTGCAGGGTAGAGACGTATTCCGCCGTCTTTAATCCACAGAGATTTTTCATTACATGCATAAACCCACGGTTGAGGGATTCATACATGTAGGAAATACAAGTGATACTTAAGCGCACTTATGTTGGCCACCCTTGTAACCCCTGTTGGTACCCCCTCGAGTGGTAGCGCATCAGATAGCACTTGTGTATAGATCGGCCTAGATTACCTAAATCCCTCTTTAGATAAACTGATCAGTCGCCTGACTGTTATAGTGCCACCGAGAACAACACTCGAGAAGATACTCTCTAGTACCTAGGTAGTCGAGTAGTACGGCTAAGGGTACAGTCTATCCTCCTTAGTTAGTTCCCTGAGATATTGGGTCGATTACTACTGTTGGACCCCACACGTATATCAAATAGCTATAGCACAAGGAAAACCCTTGTCTGTAGAACCCTTGAATACCTAACCCTTGGGGGAAGAAACATAAACAAATTAAAACAGACAAGATCTATTGTCGCGCAACTATGTTCAGGTTGCCAAATCACTACACATTTCTTCCTAGTTAAGCATTTGGGAATTTCATCACTGCAGTATTCTTCAGACTGGAGTATAACTCCGCAGGTGTAAAAAAAAAAAAATCTGGAAATTTTTTCACCATTATTTGAGACCTATTCAATTGGATTCATATCTTCGTCCTTATCACATTCATACATATCATTTTTCGGAAAACAAAATTGACCCCACCCACTCCTTTTTGGTTCCCTCATCCTCATGGCCCATACCCATAGTCAAGACCTAGAAGCTCGCTTCAATACCTTGCAATCTAGTCTCACTAAGACCCAAGAAGAAGTGAAACAACTCAGTGCCAATGTTGTTTCCATCAATACAACCATGCAGTCCTCAATGGAGGACATCAAAAGGGACCTAACCACCCAACTTGAATTGGGCTTTTCGTCACTCTGCACCAAGCTTCATATCCCTACAGATAACCCTTCCTCTGAATCACCTCCACATACTAAAGGTGAACATTCCTCTCATTCCCATAACTTTCAGTACCATCACGTTCAACGTGACCTATGCCTTCCATGGGTGGATGTGACCAAATTTGATGGCTTGGGCCCCATTGGTTGGGTAACCCAAATGGAACACTATTTCTCTTTATACAGCATAATAGATGACTTGACCAAACTACGGTATCGTGTTCTCCATCTAGATCAAGAACGTTGGCAATGGTGGAAATGGAGAAAAACTTCCCGTCAAGGGTATATTGCTTGGACACACTTCGTGGAAACAATTTATGAATTCTTTGACACTGATACCAACCATTTGGGTCATTTGACAAATTTGAAACAATCATAAATAGTGGAAGACTTTATAGTTGTCTTTGAGTGCCTGGCTTTTCAGACAGAGGGCATGTCTGATGCCTTTTTCCGAGAGTTTTTTATCAGTGGCCTCAAGGATGAGATTCGGGGACATGTCCTCATGGCTCAGCCTTAGAGTTGGATGAGGGCTACTAAAAGAGATAAAGAAGCACAACAAGTTGTATCTTCTCAAAACAGAAAACCCTCCTTTGTCCATCCCCCTAAACCAGTAAATCCCACTACTCCCTCCGCTCCACTAAAGATCCAAAAATTAACCAGGTCTGAAATGGTTGAATGCCAACTCAAAGGCTTTTGTTATAATTTTGATGACAAATATTTTATAGGCCACAAGTGTAAGGAAAAAAATCCTTTTATGGCCATCTCCGAGAAAATTTCGGAAGAGGATGTTGAAACTCTCCTTGTGTCTGAGTCACCTAAAACTACTGACATAACCCCTCCCTCAAACCCTCCCGACGTAGAACCGGTCATTTCCCTCAATGATCTCACTGGCTTCTCTACTCCCCAAACCCTCAAGATAATCAGTTACATCAAGCATTGGAAGGTCATCATTATGGTCTTTTCTACTCCCCAAGCACTCCCTCCTTCCCATGGTGTTCATGATCATTCCATTCCCCTTGTACCCGGAAGCCTTCCTCCCAATATTTGTCTGTATCCTCACCCCTTTTCCCAAAAAAATGAAATTGAGAAAATGGTCCAGGAAGTCCTTAATGCAGGTGTTATCCACCCTAGTATGAGCCCCTACTCTTCTCCCGTAGTCATGGTCCTAAAGAAAGAAGGTTCTTGGTGAATGTGTCCTGACTTCCGTGCCCTCAACAAACTTACCATTAAAGACAAATTTCCCATTCCTGACATTGATGACCTCCTAGATGAATTGAGTGGTGCCCAATTCTTTACTAAACTTGATCTTTGTTCGGGATACCACCAGATACATATGAAAGAGGTGGAAATTCTCAAGACTGCCTTTAGAACTCATGACGGCCACTATGATATTTTGGTCATGCCATTTGGCTTTTGTAATGCCCCCTCCACCTTCCAAAGCCTCATGAATCATGTATTTTATCATTTTCTCCATCATTTTGACTTAGTTTTCTTTGATGATATCCTTATCTATAGAAAAACCTGGATAGACCATCTTGCTCATGTGGATTGAGTTCTCAATCTACTCTCTTAGCACCAACTTTTCTTGAAACAGTCTAAATGTGCTTTTGGCACCTCAGAAGTAGAATACTTGGGTCACCTATTTGGAAAGGATGGTGTCAAGGTGGATCCTAAAAATATTGAAGCTATGCAATACTGGCCTCACCCAAAGACTCTCAAAATATTGTGTGGATTTATGGGCTTAACAGAGTATTATCGCAAGTTTGTTAAGAATTATGGAAAGATTGCAGCACCTCTCACTTCTCTCCTAAAAAAGAACTCTTTCACTTGGACTCCAAATACTTCTCAAGATTTTCAAACCTTGAAGATGGCCATGTGCACCACCCCAGTCCTGGCCCTTCCTGATTTCACAAAGACCTTGGTTGGAATGTGATGCCTCGGGAAAAGGAATTGGTGTTGTCCTTATGCAAGAGGGTCGACCTTTGGCCTTTACCAGCAAGCAACTATCTAAAATAAATATGGGCAAATCAATCTATGAAAAGGAAATGTTGGCTATTCTGCATGTCGTTGATCTGTGGCACCCTTATCTATTGGGGAAACATTTCCAAATTAAGACAGACCATCAAAGCCTCAAGTATTTTCTGGAACAACGCATTTCCTCCCCGGAGAAACAAAAATGGGTGACTAAGCTCTTTGGATATGATTATGAGATCATTTACAAGAAAGGAAAAGACAATGTGGTTGTGGATGCACTTTCCCGAAAATATGAAGATGAAGGATCCCTTTTTTCTCTTTCCTTCATTGTACCAGATTGGCTCCAAGAGGTTCGCCAGAAATGGCTACAAGATCCCAAAAGTTTGCATATGATCCAAAAATTGCAATCCAATGCTCTAGCTTCCCCAGGGTACTCTTGGCTCCATGGTGATCTTTGATACAAAGTTCATTTGGATTTAAGTAAACAATCAAAGCTTAAATCCATGATACTTTCTGAGCTTCATGCTACACCCATAGTAGGGCACTCTGGGTTAACCAAAACCTATGACAGGGTCAAACGTTCTTTTTTCTAGGATGCTATGAAACAGGACATTCATAATTTTGTCGTTGAATGTGATGTGTGTCAATGCAACAAGGGTGAAACAGTCAAATATTTGGGCACACTACAACCAATTTCGATTCCACCTACTATTTGGAAGGTGTTGGCACAAGGGAAGACCCAGGGTTCAACGCTACAAGAGCGCACCAACAAAACCCTAACTACCGGCCCTTTCGGCAACACCTACGAAGCAAATGAAGTCTCACCCAAGGTAGGGGTAGGGGTGGTTGTAGGACTCAAGTTTCTGCAACCTTAGTTGGGACATAGATCTGTGATTATACAAATTAGTAAAGCACTTGGCACCGTTATTTCTTTAACATGCAATCATTATCTACTTCATTGATAAAACTGAGCCTCGCAGTACTCACAATAATCTACCATATATGATCACTTAGCATAAGTAAAATAGGTCAAACGTAACTGATAAAGCACTAACCATATTCATGTATATTAGATCTAACATTCCATACATCATGAGCACTGAGCATAAGCAAATATATCTAATCATGTCAAAGAACTAAGCAAAGAAGACATAAACACATTCAAACAAGCGCCAAGCAAGATAACATAGTGATTACGTGGTTCACCCCTCTCCTGGGGCTACGTCCACCAACTCTTCTTCTTTATTATCTTCAATTAGTCATCTACATGCACAGAGCCATACAAACCCCAGTCTGCATAGGACAGGAGATATGTGTGCACCTCGCCAGATCCTCCTTCCCTGAGTTAGGTTACAGCACAAAAGCTTCTACTCAATCTCTTATAGTCACTTGCACTTAGTCTTGCAAGTCTCACACATCATGCACAAAAAATATACAACTATTACTTTCACTTGGCACTTAGCTCATCAGCCCTTTCCTACATCACCTATGTATCTATTTATACATTACAAAATAGGACTAAACATGGGTAAACCCATGGGCCAACATCCCTTTCCCATTACATATTCCCAACAACCCAAAAGGGGGCCAAGATCCCATGATCTGCACTTCGTCTTGCGCTCCTCCTTCGATAGGCTATCAAAGTCCCAAAATAGGTCAACGTGACCAAGAAACTCCCAAAACTTGGTCAAGGGCCAATAGGCCCACAACACTCACCTGTGACTTGTCTCGAGTCACTCTGATCTGACCAAGTTTTCCTCGAATGCCTCGAGCTTGGCTCAAGCTTCTTCAACTTGTTGTTTTGTTGTAGCCTCTTTCTCGATGAACTCCTAGATCAGTGTGTCATTCACCGGTCCTTTTAGGTGCTTCTCTACTGAGAGGATGACATGTTCAAGCTCTGTTCCTTGGCTCTCGACCTCTATAAATAATAGGCATACCTGATCTTTCACAGGTTGAAGTCTTTGAGTGACTTCCATCACTTTACTTTGAAGCATATCAACCTGTTGCTGAGATATGAATTGTTCATGCAATCTCTTCATCCTATCTATAGCTTATAGGGCCTTCAGCTGTACCTATAGCGTATCCGCATGTTGTTTTTCTTCTTGGAGCTGGGACTCCAGCGTCTGAAATTATGGATTCTCTGTAAGGTTTTTGTATGTCTGGGCCCTCTAATTACTTAGTTTCTTGCACTCCAAGGCAAGATATTTGAATATACCAATTGCACTGCAAGCAGTTGCTTCTCGTTGGTCTCTTATCTCCTGAGGGGTTTCGGGTACAGCGTGGAGTTCTATATTTGTGATACGTTGTTGGATATTTTGGATTACCTCTTCCAATTGTGCCACCTTCTATGGAACTTAGTCCTCGGTCTGGAATTCAATGATTTTCATAGAGAGAAGTGCTTTGTTGACCCTTTCCTTAACTTCAAGTTTCTCAGCGAGCAAATGTTCCTTGCTTTTTTGTAGCTTTTCTTTCTCTTCATCAAACTTCTCTTGCATAGAAACCTTCTCTCATTCTACATTACTGTGTTGTTCTAACAGAGCTCCCTGTGCTTGTTCCAGAGCCTGAGTGACTTGTGTTGTTTCCTCCTATGCTTGTCGAAGGCGAGCTTCAACCATATCAGGAATCTAGTGGATTTGAGTTGACTCATCTCCCATTTCTAGTGTTCCTTCCATGAGGGGTGCAATGGATACTGTGCGACTGGACTATAGTGCATGCTACACTTCTTGAAATTTGACCTTGATCCGACTGAACATATCCTCCTGCTTGGCTTCCTGCTTCTCTTCTATATCCAGTGAAGCATCATTCAGTCCAACGATGATGAAGTCAAAGTCATCTGAGGTTAGGGTGGTCTCAAACTTGGTTCTAGTTGCTTTCATTTTCTTCCTTGAAGAAGGTTTCAAAGGGGAAACCTTCCTTTTCTTTGAGGGATCATCTTCGTCTCTTGGTGGTGTGACCTCATATTTCTTCTATTCGACTTCGGTGCCATCTATCTCTCCACCATCACCTCCTCGCTCAGGTGAGATAGAAGGATTTTGTGTTGAACTGTTGTGGACATCCTTGGCTTCTTCATTCTTCTTGGTCTTTCTCTATCTAGATGTATCGTGCACATCTTATGGACTATCAACATCATAGAGCTCCACGGGGTTAGCTAGGATGAGGAGGTCCATCGACCACTCCTTAGTAATATATTCTAAGTCTTCCTCTATTATTTTGTAGTAGGACTGCAACTATTGGTGATGCTCATCATCACGTAGGGTGATGTAGATGAAGTGGCAGTCCGTGTTGAATTTCATCAATGGCCTAAATCTGTGAGGTGTGTTTGGGGTGATGTGAGGCATAGCCTAGATTTTGATCTTTAGTTGGTTGTAATAAGTGTGAAAAATGGCACTGGAATTCCACTACTTGCTCATGTTGTTGGAGTACCACACTGTACTGAACTTCGTGGCCAGTGGCTCAAAGGGCTCGACATCCATGAAGGTTTCACCTTCTAGCATCTCCCATGTGATGAAAGTCATTAATATAAGCATCTAGCTAAAATGGAACTTGTACCCTTGGTCTTGCACCTCCCTGCAGTCCAGTTCTAGATGGTTCACCAATTATTTGGCCCAATTCATATGTAGTCCCTCCACGCACTTCCATGTGAGGTCTACTACAAGTCCAGTCACTTGGGTCGGTCGGTTCTTGTGAACTAGCTTGCCTGCGATCAGCTGAAAAACAAGGCACATTACGCCACTCTGGACAGAGGCTACCTTATATCCTCATGTTCCCTTCTTGACATCACCATACATATCCTTTATCTTTTATGCAAGAGCGCGATCTGCGGTCTTTCCGAGGTAAAAATCCTGTGGGTTGGGGGCCTCAATGCTTAGCCCTGTGATTCAATTAATCAAATTTAGATCCACTGTGATGTGGCAGTTCAACCATAAGTATCAATCATGATAGAAAGACATCAGAAACTTGATGCATGCATTCACTTCTTGATGCCTCCCGAAGTGAGGAATCTTCATTACATTAAGTAGGGTTGACTGCATGAGGTTCTGGGTCCATGATTGAGCGATAATCTTAGAGTTCTTTCCTTTGGTTTGCGTCAAATATTTATGAGGGGAGAGCATAGTATAAGCCTTCCTGTCGCCAAGGTTGAAGTCACTGAACTTCAATGTGGTGATCTTATCCTGGTCAGCACAAACTATGCGCACTTCTTTCGGAAGGTACACAGTGATCAAAGCATACTCAAATTCACAGGGTACATTGTCACGAGTGATGGAACCACTCAGAGGTGGTAGATAAGCAGGTAGAATGCTCAGAATCAGTTTACCATTTGCAAGATCGTCTATAATATTATTTCTCTTTTCGTCAATTGGTCGGGATGGGCTGGCTCGAGCATTTGATGGGGAGGATTGTTGATGCAGGAGCATCACCGACATCAAGCGAGCATGGGATAGGCACCACCGCATTTTGGCACATGATAAAATTATTTGAATGTTTTTGAAGTAAATATGCCAAACATAAATGAAACAATTAAGGAAGGGTGTACTTCCATATTGTAAATAGACCTTGAGTGTCCCGCTCTCATCTATATTAGGTGAAGGCATTTATGTTATTGAATGTAAGTAGGTAGAATTGAATTCCTAGATTAGATAGTTTTAGGAGCCGGAGGGAAAACAGATATAGACACCCTCACTTGTATTATTGTAACAATAAGCAGCATTATGAGAAGAGAGCACAGGAGAGCAGAAGCAGAGAGCTATGTAGAGTGAACCCCATGTACAGAAGTTCTGGATTAATACAAAGATTTTTAGTTCAGACTCATGGTGTCCAATTGTTTTTTTTGCTGCACATGTTGATTTATACATGTTTTTTTACCCTTTGTTATGCATTTTCTTTGATGTGTAAATGTATGATTTCATGTTAATGTCTTAAATCTGAAGAGAGGGAGAATAGAGAATGAGTTTCAATGGTTTCTCTGTCTGAGCAAGAATTTTCCTGCAAGGAGTGGAGTGAAATCGTTCATAAGGTGTGTGTTGATGGAGGTCATAGTTTGTCTCTGAAAACTTAGGAGAGATAACACAATTCTCATTCTCATAGAAGTGTAAGTTAAGCATAGGAGCCATGCAAGGACTATGCAGGCCGAGTGAAGTCTCAGTGTTTACAAACTGAGCAAAGTGGTGGAAATATTGTTGTTGCAGAGAGTACATAGATTCGGAGAACTCAATACCTAGAAGTATTCATGAGTCGCTACAAGGAGCGCGTGCAGGAGTCTTCTTGAAGACTCGAGTCATGAAAAAATCTCAGGAGGTTTACTACTTTGAAGAGTTCAAATAGAAGGAGCATCGATATCGTTTCACAGGTGGACAAGTTTTGTGAAAGAACACTTATTTCATTTCATAGAAATCATCAAGGGAGATTTGGACGGTCGAAATAATCTGAGGATAATTCACGAGATTCCAAGAACCGTCAAATCTTACAGAGTAGGAAAGTTACGTTCGGGAGAAATCGGACCGTTGGATCACTCGCGAAATTCATTTTAGGGTTTTGGGAGTTGAAAGGTCAAGACCTTTGCACCAAGATTCACGAGATCAAAGAAAGATGAAGTCACGAAATCATGAAAGGAAACTGAGCCGACCGATTGGAAGGACACATGTTGCGATATCACCTGTATCGGGGATTTGGACATCGGTGGTCCAAAGGATAAATTCTTTAACTTCGTTAGTGGCGAAGCTACGAAGTGGATCAGAACCGTTCATTAGGAGGAGGACAGGTGTCAGAGATCAGAGGATCTCATAAACTCGGAGGTTCGTCAGGTGGGAACCCAAAGTTTGAAGCACTCGGAGTTGTGATAAGTGAAGCCACGAAGTGTCGAGAGCCAGGATGAGGGACACGTGGAAGAACTTCACAGTGGACCCGAGAGTTTGACCAGCAAACACGCGTCGCACATTTGGAGGAGTCAACAACCCGTTGATCTCTCACACTTCGGGGACTCGGGAGATAAGGGAATGTAGGTTCAATCCCTCGACTCATGAAGTCAGCGAGAAGCGAGAACGAGAGGAGGAGGAAAGTCAAATCTCGCCTCTCGTTGGTTTGGGAAACAAAAGGGGCAAGGCTCGACGTGTGAACTCGTGAAGGCGTGAGAGGCAAAAGGAGATAGTTCTTAGCCTAGCTAGAGATCGCGCAAGGAGGGTGCTAACAAAAGGGGAGTCATAACCATTTCAAGGTCTCGGGTATCACAGAATTGAAGGAGGGAGGCTCGGAGTTTCAACTCGCAAGCTCGCGAAATCGCGAACCACGAGAAAGAACCTGTGGATCGATTTGAAGGGGGATTCCAGTAGAGAATCTAAAAGATTCGATCTGGCTCAAAGGTGTATACAATGATCCTGTGAGCGGATCTCAGTTCTGAGGGGCCAATAGGGTCTACGTCAAAGTGGTATTAGAGCACAGGGATTCCTTTTCTTTCTGTAGCAGGGAAAAGGAAGATTCACCATGCCGCCAAGAAGAAGGGATAGGAAAACAACCAATCCACCAAAGGAGAGGGAAATATTTAGAAGAAGGGGTAGGTAGATGCCTAATCCAGCCATGGAAAGAGAAATGCATGACTTACACACCAAAATTGAGGATATGGAGACAGCACAGAGGTGTATAGTTGGTGTTGGGGATCTTAGTGATTTCGAAAGTGAATATGAAGCTGGACATGAAGGAGAAGAAGTCACCGCAGAGGATGTAGCAACTGAACACCTAAATAGGGATATTGCAAGGATGGGTGCTAAGGAAAAAATGGATATTCCAGTATACGAGGGAAACCTGGATGTCGAGGAGCTTCTATACTAGATTAGAGCTCTAGACACATATTTTGACTATGAGGATGTCGAGGAAGACAAAAAGGTCAAACATGGTGTCACAAGACTTGGAGGACATGCAACATTGTGGTGGGATGAGCTACAAGCTAACAGACACTGCAAAGGCAAGCATAAAATCAATAGTTGGGATAGGATGATCATGAAGATGAAGGTGAAATTCATTCCCAGGGATTACCAGATTACTTTGTTTCGGAGAATGCAAAATTTGAGACAAAAGTTGATGACAGTGAAGGAGTACATTGAAGAATTCTACAGGCTGAACATCAAGGCAGGTCATCGTGAAAGTGATGATGGAAAGGTTGTCAGGTACATGAATGGTCTGAGATACGACATTCAGGATGAGATGAGCATGATGACCATCCGAATGGTGGAAGATGCATATCATATGACTCTAAAAGTTGAAGAGAAGCTGAGCCAAAAATAAGGTCAAAGAGGCCGAGGTAGAAGTCAGCCCAGAGGCAAGTTAGTTGCCCAGGATAGAAATCAGAAACCCAAGGAGGACTGGAAGAAACCTCAGACTCAAACTGAGAGAGGTGGAAGTTCACAAAGAGGGCATCATACCAAGCAGAGAGGTCAATATGTTGATGCAAACGTTTTCCTTGTACCAAAGGTAGAGGAAGAGGAAGAGGTGGAGTAGTGAAATGTTTCACGTGTGGAAACAATGGACACAAGTCTTATGAGTGTCCAGACAAAAATAAAGAAGGGGGTGAAACTCACATCGCTGAAGCACAGAGGTGGAATGTTGAGGTAGAATATGTTGAAGGTGGAAGATCGTTGATGATGCGAAAGGTTCTCTTAACACCAAAGAAGGAGGTGGAGAATCCAGTGCAAAGGAACAGTCTTTTCCAGACTGCTTGCAAGACCAAGGACAAGGTATGTAAAGTCATTGTGGACAGTGGTAGCATGGATAATCTCGTTTCAACAGAGATGGTAGAAAAGCTGGAGCTGGAGATGATTGAAGATCTGAACCCATACAGAGTTTCGTGGCTACAAAAAGGACATCAGGTAAATGTCACTAAACAATGTTTAGTTGAATTTAAGATAGGAGGGTATAAAGATGAAATACTCTGTGATGTCATTCCCATGGATGTTTGTCATCTATTGCTGGGTAGACCGTGGAAATATGACAGGAATGTGGTTCATGATGGGAGAAATAACACATACACCCTAGAGAAGAATGGGAGAACTCACATGTTGCTTCCAATTAAAGATAAAGAGGTGAAACCTGAATTAAGAAACATTGTACTTCTCATGAGTGGGAAGGAACTTCTTACAAAGGTTAAGAAGAAGGAGGAACCACAATTCATTGTGGTCAAAAAGCCAAAAATTGTTTTAACCGGTACAAGGGTAGATAATTTACCAGAAGAGGTTCAGAAGCTATTAGAAGAGTTTTCTGACATAGTAGTGGATGAACTACCCCGTTCATTGCCACCGATCAGAAGTGTGAGTCACCATATTGATCTCATACCTAGAGCCAGTTTACCAAACAAAGCAGTGTACAGATTGACGCTGCAGGAGAATGAAGAATTCAAAAGACATGTCCAGGATTTAATGGACAAAGGTTTGGTTAGGGAAAGCTTGAGTCCATGTGTTATTCTGACAGTACTTAGTCCGAAGAAAGACGGAGGTTGGAGGATGTGTACTGACTTGAGGGAAATCAACAAAATAACCATCAGGTATAGATTTACATTACCAAGGATGGATGATTTAATGGATTGCTTAAGTGGGGCCAAATTTTTTTCAAAGATTGATTTGAAAAGTGGATGTCACCAAATTCGTATGAGGGAAGGTGATGAATGGAAAACATCCTTCAAGACTAATGAAGGGTTGTATGAATGGTGTTGGTTGTGGAGACTGATTATCTTCCTGATGCAGAGGTCCTTTGCTTTCAGCCGTGTCTATACCCCATGAAGTATTTACACCCCAGAAGTATGTACACTCTTCCACGCGGGGGAGTGCAGAGGGGGGGTACCCCCTCTGCAGGGTCCGGGGGGTCCATCCCCCTGGCTGGGGGGTCTAGGGGCAAGTGGGCCCACAGTGGGGGTTCGGGGGAAGCATCCCCTGATGGGGGTTCGGGGGTGAAGCTCCCGAAGCAAAAATTCCCTTATAAAAGTATATTGTAATTTCATTGTAAATCTGGACCGTTCATTATAAGGTCGCAGATCTAACGGTAGAGATTATGTTAGGGTTTTTTGCCCTAGAAGGAAACCCTCTTTTATGAGGGAAATGTATTGCGGCTATGTAC
>ML780580.1:1159358-1172975 GCA_009831015.1 Picea engelmannii
TTGATTCAGATATGGCAGGTGATAAAGACAGCAGGAGGAGCACCACAGGGTATGTTTTTACTATAGGTGGAACAACAGTAAGTTGGATTTCAAAACTGCAAAAGGTTGTTGCACTTTCAAAAACAGAGGCAGAGTATGTTGCTACTACAGAGGCTAGTAAAGATATGATTTGGTTACAAAGGTTTATGGAGGAATTGGGAAAGAAGCAGGAGAACAACAAGTTGTACTGTGATAGTTAGAGTGCCATTCACCTTGCAAAGAACTCAACCTTCCATTTGAAGACTAAGCATATACAGTTGCGGTACCACTTCATACGATCCACTTTGGAAGATGGACAATTGAAGATGGAAAAGATACACACTAGCTAGAATCCTGCTGACATGTTAACAAAGGGAGTAACCAGGGA
This sequence comes from Picea engelmannii, assembly GCA_009831015.1. NCBI lineage: Eukaryota > Viridiplantae > Streptophyta > Pinopsida > Pinales > Pinaceae > Picea > Picea engelmannii. Next base: position 1,159,765 of record ML780580.1, read on the forward strand.
GAAACTGAGTTCTTGCTTAGTTTCAGTTGGTCTTCAAGATTGAAGATGAAGATGAGAAATTTTTCAGGTCCAAGAAGGTTCAAAGTCCAGCATATATAGCAGTAGTGGAGTTGTTGAGATCAGTCTCCAAGTGGGAGATTGTTGGTTGTGGAGCCTGATTATCTTCCTGATGCAGAGGTCCTTTGCTTTCAGCCATGTCTATACCCCATGAAGTATTTACACCCCAGAAGTATGTACACTCTTCCACGTGGGGGAGTGCAGAGGGGGGATACCCCCTCGACAGGGTCTAGGGGGTCCATCCCCCTGGCTGGGGGGTCTGGGGGCAAGCGGGCCCCCAGCTGGGGTTTGGGGGCAGCGTCCCCCGATGGGGGTTTGGGGGCGAAGCCCCCGAAGAAAAAATTGCCTTATAAAAGTATATTGTAATTTCATTGTAAATCTGGACCGTTCATTATAAGGTCACAGATCTAATGGTAGAGATTATGTTAGGGTTTTTTTCCCTAGAAGGCAACCCTCTTTTATGAGGGAAATGTATTGTGGCTATGTACGAGGGTGAATATTGTATTCTGAGAGAGGAGACAGTGAGAGAAATAAGGGGAAGTTACAGCGGGTTTTGTTGTAGGTTGTATCCCTTCATTTGTTGGATAATAATAAAGGAAGGACCTGGCAATTTCTCTGGTGGACATAGTCCACATTGGGTGAACTACGTAAATCTGTGTCTCTCTTGTATTGTGTGTCTTCTGTGGTTTTGTTTCTGCATTTGTTTTATTTTATTGCTCCGCGGTCCTGTTTTCTAACAAATGGATTGTTATGTCATTTGGCTTAACAAATGCATCGATTACTTTCATGAGGTTGATGAATGAAGTCCTAAAGGAGTTTATCAGAAAATTTTTCATTGTGTATCTTGATGACATACTGATTTTTAGTAAAACAGAGGTAGAGCATTTGGGACATTTGGCTACAGTGATGCAGAGGTTACAACAAGAGAATTTGTTGATAAACATGAAGAAATCCTCATTCATGAAGACCGAGCTCATTTATTTGGGTTTTGTTATTTCTGCAGATAAGTTGAAGATGGACCCAGATAAGGTGGAGGTAATTAAGAATTGGCCATCACGGACGAGTATATTTGAGGTGAGAAGTTTTCATGGATTGCCTCTTTTCTACCAGAAGTTCATCAGGAATTTCAGTGGAATTAGTGCACCGATGATGGACACAGTGAAGAAGAGACAGAATTATTTTCACTGGACAGAAGAGGCTAAGAAAATATTCAATTTCTTGAAGAAGAAAATCATGGAACAACCAATTTTGGCGTTGCCTGATTTCCAAAATACATTTCAGGTAAAATGTGATGCAAGTGGGTTTGCAATTGGGGTAGTCTTGAGTCAAGAAGACAGGCTGATAGCATACTTCAGCGAGAATTTGAATGAAGTGAAAGTAAAATACTCCACTTATGACAAGGAGATGTGCTATTATTCAGACATTGAAGAAATGGATACACTACTTGATTCCAAAGGAGTTTGTCTTATACAATGAAAATCATGCTTTGCAATTTGTGACTCAACAGGAGAAGTTGAATCAAAGACATGCAAAACGGGTTGAATACATGCATAACTTTACTTTTGTAACTAAGCATATTTTTGGAACTGCTAACAAAGTTGTTGATGCTTTGAGCAGGAAATGTTTGTTGTTGCAGGAGTTCAGAGTCAAAACATTGGATTTTGATGACCTTGGGGACATGTACAGAGATGATCTAGATTTTAAGGAGGCATATGAAGCAGCTGAGAATCCAATTCTCAGGGATAGAAGCCAGTGAATAGAATACATGATCCAGGATGGATTATTATTCAGGGGTAATCAACTTTGTATTCCAAAATTCTCCATGAGGGAGAATTTGTTGAAGGAGAAACATAGTGGAGGATTGGTCAGACATTTCAATCATGACAAGACGTTCTCAAAGCTAAATGAGTCATATTATTGGCCAGGAATGAGAGAAGATGTCAAAATATTCATAGACAGATGTAGAATTTGTCAACATTCAAAAGGCAAGAGGTAGAATGCAGGATTTTATCAACCGTTACCCATACCTGATAGGCCGTGGGATGCAGTTAGCATGGACTTCATATTCGGATTGCCAAGAACACAAAGAGGGTTTGACTCAATCTTTGTGGTAGTGTATAGATTTTCCAAAATGGCACATTTCATACCGTGTCAGAAAACCATTGATGCAACTCACATTGCAAATCTGTTTTTCAGAGAAGTCATTCGACTTCATGACTTACCAAGGAGCATAGTTTTGGAACGAGACACCAAGTTCATGGGACACTTCTGGAGGAACTTATGGAAAAAGCTGGGAACAAACTTATCGTTCAGTTCATCTTATCATCCTCAGATGGATGGACAGACAGAAGTTGTGAACAAAATTTTGGGAGACTTGTTGAGGAGCTTGGTGACATAACACCATAGTAAGTGGGACAATATTATGCCATATGAGGAATTTGGTTATAATGATTCACTCAATAGAAGCATAGGGAAGAGTCCATTCCAAATTGTTTATGGGATGCAGCCAAGGGGAGTTTTTGAATTGAGAGATTCAGAAAAGAATGCAACTAGGAGTGCTAGCGTAGAGGATTTCGTAGAAGCGATGAAGGAACTTCACAGCCAGGTGAAGGAGCAATTGCAGAACTCAAGCCAAGAGTATAAACGCAGAGCATATCAACACAGGAGACAACATCAATTTGATCTTGGTGATTTGATTCTGGCACATATGAGAAAGGAAAGATTCCCAAAGGGGACTTATAACAAACTAAAGATGAAGAAGATTGGACCATGTAAGGTCTTGAAGAAATTTTGGGCAAATGCTTATGAGATTGAATTACCCAATGGGATTGGAATTTATCTGATATTCAATGTCTCATATTTGTACCCATACAAATCTGAGGAAGTAGAAACAGGTAATGAACAACCATAGGTTTAGTGAACAAAACATATGCCAGTTGCAGAGAAGCCATAGATGGAAAGCATACTGGACAAAAGAGTTAGTAAGAGGACCAGGCGAAAGGAGTATTTTGAATACTTGTTCAAATGGAAGGGACATTCAGTTGAATATTCCAGCTAGGAGAATGAAGTAGAGATTCAGAAGCATGGACAGACCATGCAAGAGCTCATGGACGGGAGCCCATGAAAATTTTCAAGCGGGGGACTATGATGCAGGAGCATCGTCGACATCAAGCGAGCGTGGGGCAGGCGCCAACGCATTTTGGCACATGATAAAATTATTTGAATGTATTTGAAGTAAATATGCCAAACATAAATGAAACAATTAAGGAAGGGTGTACTTCCATATTGTAAACAGAACTTGAGTGTCTCGGTCTCGTCTGTATTAGGTGAAGGCATTTATGTTATTGAATGTAAGTAGGTAGAATTGAACTCCTAGATTAGACAATTTTAGGAGCCGGAGGGAAAATGGATATAGACACCCTCACTTGTATTATTGTAACAATAAGCAACATTATGAGAAGAAAGCACGGGAGAGAAGAAGCGAAGAGTTGTGTAGAGTGAACCCCATGTATAGAAGTTCTGAATTAATACAAAGATTCTTAGTTCAGACTCATGGTGTCCAATTGTTTTTTGCGTTGCACATGTTGATTTATACATGTTTTTTTACCCTTTGTTATGCATTTGATTTGATGTGTGAATGTATGATTTCATGTTAATGTCTAAAATCTGAAGAGAGGGAGAATAGAGAATGAGTTTCAATGGTTTCTCTGTCTGAGCAAGAGTTTTCCTGCAAGGAGTGCAGTGAAATCATCCGCAAGGTGTGCGTTGACAGAGGTCAGAGTTCATCTCTACAAGCTCAGGAAAGATAACATGATTCTCATTATCATAGAAGTGTAAGTTAATCATAGGAGCCGTGCAAGGAGTGCACAGGCCGAGTGAAGTCTCAGTGTTTGAAAACTGAGTGAAGTGGTGGAAAGACTATTGTTGCTGAGAGTACACAGAGTCGGAGAACTCAATACCTGGAAGTATTCAAGAGTCGCTACAAGGAGCACGTGCAAGAGTCTTCTTGAATACTCGAGTCGTGAAAAAATCTTAGGAGGTTAAGTACTTTGAAGCATTCTGAGAGAAGGCGTAGTGATATCATTTTGCGAGTGGAAAAGTTTTGCGAAAGAACACTTGTTTCATTTCATAGAAATCATCAAGGGAGCTTTGGACAGTTGGAATCCTCTGAGGAGAATTCACGAGATTCTAAGAACCGTCAAATCTTATAGAGGAGTAGGAAAGTTACGGTCGGGAGAAATCGGACCATTGGATCACTCGCGAAATTCATTTCGGGGTTTCGGGAGTTGAAAGGTCAAGACCTTTGCACCAATATTTGTGAGATCGAAGAAAGATGAAGTCGTGAAATAGTGAAAGGAATCTAACCTGATCAATTGGAAGGACACGTGTCACAAGATCACCCGTATCGGGGATTCGGACATCAGTGGTCCGAAGGAGAAATTCTTCAACTTCGCGAGTGGCGAAGCTATGAAGTGGATCAGAACCATCTGTTAGGAGGAGGATAGGTGTCAGAGATCAGAGGATCTCATGAACTTGGAGGTTCGTCGAGTGGGAACCCAAAGTTTGAAGTGCTCGAAGTTGTGAGAAGCGAAGTCACGAAGTGTCAAGAGCCAGCACAAGGGACAAGTGGTAGAACTGCATAGTGGACCTGGGAGTTTGACCAGCAGACACGCGTCACACATTTGGAGGAGTCAACACCCTGTTGATCTCTCATGCCTTGGGGACTTGGGAGATAAGGGAATGTAGGTTCGATCCCTCGACTCACGAAGTCAGCAAGAATCGATAACGAGAGGAGGAGGAAAGTCAAATATCACCTCTCAGTGGTTTGGGAAAGAAAAGGGGCAAGGCTTGATGTGTGAACTCGCGAAGGTGTGAGAGGTGAAAGGCGTTAGTGCTTAGCCTAGTCGGCAGTTGTGCAAGGAGGGTGCTGATGAAAGGGGAGTCATAACCATTTCACGGTCTCGGGTGTCGCGAAATTGAAGGAGGGAGGCTTGGAGTTTCAACTCGCGAGTTCGCGAAATCGTGAACTGTGAGAAAGAACCTTTGGATCGATTTGAAGGGGGATTCCAACAGAGAATCCGAAAGAGCCGATCCGAATCAAGGGAATATACAATGATCCTATGAGTGGATCTTGGTCCTGAGGGGCTGATAGGGTCTACGTCACTTTCACTCCTCATGTCAATGATTCTTGTACACATATAGACAGTCCTCTTCCTGACATGGTTCTTTCATCCATTAAGTCGATCAGAACTTTTGTCGCAGTTTCTTCTTCGGTGGTGATATCTTCAGACATACACACTCGGGATGGATATCTCAAATTCTCAAAGTAGTGTGGGAACTAAAATAGGGTATAAGGAAAAGGCGTAATGATCATTAGGCAATCTTAATCAAGGTTGCGAGCTCAAATTCTCAATTAGAAAAAGTGTTCTCGTTGCATGGCATGGTGGGATAAATAGACAATTTCTATAACGGATTGCTTGTAATGGATATGAAGGCTTCATTAACTGCTTTATTTCTGTTATAGTGCAGTCCAATGGTCTGATGACATTTTTTTGTCCTTTCGGATCGGAAGTCGAACAGATATATCGGTCCCAACAACTATATTTCTTTGTCATGGCGAAGTGTCATATGTCATTGTTATGATATCCCGGCGAAGCTCAAATTCTGTAATTTTTCTTTCTGCAAGGTCTCCTCTAGAACCTCCTGTAATATTTCAGTCTCATCCCTTTTCTTTCTTAACTTTCTATCCTTCTTTCTAGTGAGATTCATCTCGGTAATGCATTTCCCCTTCTGATTCTTTTATTCTTTGGTCTTAGTTACTTCGCGCTATTGAAATTCTTTGCTAGGGTTTCTGGGTAATACTTATTTTGTGCCTTGGGTAGGTAATTCATTCTCCTGGGGATCCTCTAGTGTTCTCTTAGCTTCGACATCCTAGTTTCTAGTATTAAATATCTGTTATCTGCTCTTATGTTCCTCAATCAAGTGCACAATCCTTCTAGTCATAAAGTCTTTTAACTCTTTCTTCTTATGTTCCAAAACTTCTTCTTCTTCCTTTCATCTAGCTTGATCTCTATCAATCCATTGTTTTCCTATTAGCATGGTAAATGGAGTTGCTATATTCAACAAATTTAATAATATCAAAGTCTTCTTCTGTCAAATCTCCATTAACAATCATAGGTAGTTGAGCGAGCCTTCCACATAGGTTTACTATCTTTCCTTTGAATAAACTTATTCCTCCTAGTGAAGGGATCATAGCAGGCCTTCCTATAGCTTCCCAGGTTCTCTATGGCATAATATTCATTTGTGTTTCCTCAACTAGAACACAGTCAATGTAGAAGTCCCCTATTATTTCTTCGATGCATTCCTTCTCTTTGAAGATCTCTGATAAGATGACATGTCGGTAGTCATTCAGGGTTTGTTTTATCTCTATCCATACTTTCTCTAATTCTTTCTTGGGTTCTGCCTTTTCTGGATCTGCCTTAGGGTTCTCTTGACTCAGGTTCATTCCTTCAAGCTTAGCGATCATTCTATGGAAATCCAACACTTCATGGTCCATAGCCTTACAACAGAGACAACTAGGTCTTCCACCAGGGCATTCTTAGCAAGATGTCTCAGCCTCCTGTAACTGTAACAAAGGGTTAATCCTCTCTTTCTTATCAATGATCCCCAGCCTCTTTTGTACTACGCACTAGGATCATGGTAGCTAACCTGCAGAAAATTATTTCTAGGATCCTGCATCCATTTGTTAGTCCAAACATTCTTTCTATGCATAGGTATAACATATCTTCCATTATTCTTATGATATCTATTCATATCAAACCTTCTTTCATCTATTAACACCCTAGCTTTCAAACAAGGAAAAAACCTATCAGATATACCTAGATCCATATTCTAGAAACAAAAATTTCCACTTATCTTACTTTTACAGAGCACAAAGCTTACAGATCTTACCTCTTTTAATCAGAACTTCTCACTTTTACCTTTCTTGTAGCACTAAGCTTTCATATCCTTCTTCTTTTCTATAGATCCGACCTTCTTTCTTTAGCACAAAGTTTATGACGCAGTGTATCAGAGTGCTCCTTTTATCTCCTCTCTCTGCCTATGATATACAGACAAAGTATAGCTCTGATACCTATTTGACGCAGTGCAACCACCTCTACCTCGACAGGGTCTCTGAACGACCTCCTGGTCTTAAGGATCATTCAGGTTAATTCATGAGCCGGAGCGGCTCTTTCGATTCTCTATTGGAATATTTGTTTATCGATCCACAGGTCCTTTCAGAAGCTCCCCTGTACAAACAGCACTAGGTGCAAGCTCTTCCTTTCCCAAGCGACCACAGCACTATGACCAAGGGTCTAACCCGAAGTCTCTTGTCATAACTCTCGCGATCTTGCGAGTTTGCGAGTTGAAACTCTCGACTCTTCCTTTCCAATATCGCGACACCCAAAATGCCAATACGGGTATGGCTCTTCCTCTGTCAGCGCCTTCTTCGCGCCACTGTCGGCTAGGATTAATGCTAGCTCCTCTCGCTACTTGCACCTTTATGAGTTAAAAGGTTAAATCTCTATGCTCTTCCCGTGTGAACCTCTGAGACTTAAAAGTTAGTGAAGGTTGACCTTCCTTCTGTACTTCTCGCAACTCACCACTTCGCAAGTTTCAATGTCGAGCTCTCATGCTCTTATCTCGTGAATCCTCAAGACATGAGAATTCAATGAAGTGTTGACTCCTTCCACTAGGTGACGTGTGTCCGTCTGTCTATTTCCCAAGCCCACCTTGTGGTTCTACCACATGTTTCCTCCGTGCCTCGACTCTCGGCACTTCACGACTTTTGCAGTCGAGACAAGGTCCTTCCAACCTCTGAACCTCCGAATACGTGAAACACATGATGAGGCTCTAATCCAATGGTCCTCACTTGACTTGGATCCAATGGTTCTCTCCGCTCCACGTAACTTTGTGACTTCGTGACTTGGAGCACCCAACTCTTGGGCCCTCACCCTATGAACTTTCGAGTTTGCAAGACCCGAATCCTGGATTTCTTTGGCACTTCATCAACTCCGTGATTACTGCCACTTGTCCTGCTCAGATGGATGGCTGCGATTCTCTCATGACTTCGCCACTCACAACTTGGAGCACCCAAATCCTGGGATTTCACCTTGAAAACCTCTGAGTTCATGATATCCCTAGATATTTTCCACCTATCCTTCTCAAATGGACGGTCCTGATCTTCTCGCGAATTCACCACTCGCAAAGTCAAAATACTTCCTTCTCTGAACCCTGATGTCCAAATCCTTGATATGGGTGATCTCGTGACACATGTCCTCTCCCAAATGAATGGTACAGATCTAATCTCGCCTCTTTGGGACTTCTAATGTCGAGTGCCTGGACTTTTGTCCTCTGGACTCCCGAACTCCTGAACGTCGATATCCTGATCTCCAACCTTTTCGGGACTTCTCTTTTGTTGCTCTATGCGTGAGGTTTAAACCTCGTGCAACTCTCGACAGATCCAATGGTTGTCAGCTATTTAGACCAAGATCTAACGACTCATACCTTTCTTCCCCTGTGCCTTTCCTACACTGCCTCCTGGATACAAATCCACGTTCTAGATTCTCTCGGCTAATCCGACGGTAGCTGTTGCTCCTCTGAAACTTTGGCGCTTTCTTCCTAGACTTGGAAGAATTTCAAATTCTCAAAGGCCTCGACCTTTGTTTCTTTTCTCTGTGAGCTTCACACTTTTGAATCATCACCTACACGTATGAAACGCTACTCCTCCTGAGCTTTGGTCCTGAATCCTTGAAGGATTATGACTTTTGCACTCCTACAGAGTCTTTGCACCCAAAGTGTTGTCTCTTCTAAGCATCTCTGGGACTCAGACCTCTAAGGAAAATAAATCCTTCTTCCTTCTCTCTCAGATGCAGAAATATAATGCCCTCCTGGCACTCTGTCTGCTCAAGAAACCTATTGCTAAGTCTTTCAGGGTGTTCAGCAACCCTGCAAAGATCCTTCAGTGGAATCTTAATCAATCTCTAAACTCAAAGAGTTCCTTCTATGTGCTCTAGCACTTACTCAATGCCTTCCTAGCAGAGTATCAAGAATTCTCATATGATTCTTGCTTCTGATGAACTCACAGCAGAGTTCTTATTCTGTGCACTCCTTGCACTGGCTCAATGCCCACCTGGCAAAGATTTATAGAACTCCTCAGAGATTCTGTCTGCAACTATGTTCTCCACAGCCTTGCCTCTAAGGTCTTCAATAACCTCATAGGTCTTCCTCTGAATTGATGATTCCAGTTTCTGTGCCCACCTAGCACGTCTTTGTCTGACTCCACAGAGTTCAAAAGTGCATCTATGCACTGGTATCTAGAGACTGCAGTACTCTGTCATGCCCTCCTAGAATGAAACCACAAAGAACCTCTCAAACCTAAAATCAAAACAACTCCCTGCAAATGTCTAGAATACATCTACAGCATAAATTGAACACACAGAGACATTCATTCAACAAAGGAAATATGCAGGAAAAACTGTTGTTTGTATTAAATGAAAAATGTTTGTTTGTTTTTTACAAGGTGGTCTTGAGCATGGACTATATCAAAGTCTCAACTCTTTCTTTTCTCTTACAACTCTCTCCTTCCTAAAAACTACTACAAAATGAGATCAAGATTGATCTTTTACAAGAGGAGCTCTTCGAGCTCTTCCCTCCAATCTACCTACCTTATTCAATAGCATTGAATGGGTTGTCTAGTCTGCAAATCGGATCTATATCTTAGCCTTACAAACATTAAAGGCCTGCCTACTCTAATGCCTGTGCAAAGGCACGACCTCATGGCTCAACATCCTAAACATTAAATTACATTCTATTGAAATTACTAATACAACTGAGAGGGAGGGGTGAATCAGTTGTATTTGAGCTTAAACAATGTTAACTCTATTAAAATATTCTTAATCTTTCTTCAAGTGATCATCAACATTATGCAGCATATGGACAGTAAAATTAAAAAGCATCAGTCACAGATAAGGTATACACAGAGACAATTTTTCACGAGGAAACCCATAAAGGGAGAAAACCTCTTCTTCTTCGAAATGATAGGCAGTCTTTTAAGTTCTTTACATCATATTTAATTGAGCACCAACTCAATGTGAGTCTTCTACCTCTATTTTACAAGCTGCAAATTGTTGAGAGCACCAACTCTCTGGTTTCTCTAAAACCCACTAGAAGGAAGCACCAACTCCCTGGTTTCTCTAGAACCCACTAGAAGGAAGCACCAACTCCCTATATGTTCCAGCACCAAATGGATGGAAGCACCAACTTCCAGTTACACAGGCTCCAACCTATATAACAGAGAACACTTGTTCTCCCTAGCACCACCCTGCCACCCTAGTTTCTCTGGCCGCAACCAGATGGAAGCTACAACTTCCTGTGTTCAAGATCCCACTTGAACCTCTGAGGAAAACATTCCTCCCGAGCACCTCCCAACCTCCCTAGAAAATAAATGAACATATAAACATTCAACTACACAGATACATCAATTCTTACCAATATTTCTTTGTTTTGTACATCTGGTCATCTTCTAACTGTTCTGTAATTCATTTCTTCCTCTGTCTGTTCAGCAGGTCTTCTCTGCATCAACTTGTTCTGTCATTCTGCTCTTCTTCAACTTGTTCTTTTATTCTACTCTATGTTTCATCTCACACTACACATATACTCAATCTCATCCTGCGCATCCTCTCATTTTCCTTTTCTTACAGTTTCATTCTTTTCTCATACAGAACAGCCAACCACACATTGTCTTTCTCTTTTTATTTTATACACCCTCACAATGGTTCAACTTCCCATCTCCTTCGACAAAAGGAAGACAATTGTTCGAGAAACTAAAATGCCAACATATTCGCAATCATGAATTCGTTTCACTAAAATATTCGTAACTGAGGGATTAACTGTGAGAGAGAAAAATAACCTTCCGATCATATTCCAATTTATCTGCACCATTGGATGAACTATATTGGCATTGCCTTTAAATCAGGTTTCAGCATTTCGGCAATCCTGTGTTGAGTGTCTCTACACTTAATTTTGTGATCCTTGAAGTTCTGATACATAAATTTTCTACACTAGCTCCTTCCCCAATATGACTATGGTCATAACCAAGCACCTATGCAAAAAGCGCTTTCGCAATTTCTCATTTCGTGATTTTTGACACTATGCTCCATTGACCCCAAGTCAGCGAACTTTCGATCACTTGCCACATGTCCTGTGATTCGATGGTCCATATGTGATCTTGATTCAATGACTACGATTGAATCGCAATTTCGCGATTTCGACATTCTTGTTGCATTGGGTTCTTTGCCTCTCCATGTCACAATTCGCGAAACTCTGATATGGAGTTAGATCAACGGTCCAGATCTGATCTTTATTCAACAGCTACGATTAAATCATGATTTCACATATCGTGATTTCGAAATCCTTGATGTCCAGTGTTTTTGTCACTTCAAAGTCCCGACTCACGAAACTCCGAGATGGGGTCGGATCAATGGTCCAGATCTAATCTCGATTCAATGGCTGTGATTAAATCGCGATTTCGCATATCGCGATATCGGGATTCCTGGTGTTAAGAAACTTTGTCATCTTCAACTCTCGATCCCTGAAACTTCGACATGGACTGGAATCAACGGTCCAGATCAAACCTTGATCTGATGGCTCAGATTACATCGCGATTTTGCATATCGCGATTATGGCCACTTCTCCTTGTACCTTAAAGGACGTACGGGTTCTTCTTGATCCAACGATGGTCGGATCCTATGCTTGGATCTAAAGGCTAAGATATGTCCTCCTCTTAAACTATCTCTTCTTGTCTACATTCAGATCTGACGACCCTCATTCTTTCGGGAATTTTAAATGGAATCCAACGATCAGAGATTCTTCTCAAACTTTACGGGTCTTCGATCACTCGATCAATGTTGCGTTGCTTCGATCATTCGACCTTCCTGAACTTATGTTTTGTTTGCCTATCGATTACAAACTTCCTGTACTCATGCCATCTTCACTGTTGTGCTTGCCATCAATGACAATCATTCACTGTCTGTTAAATATTTTCCATTCGTTGTCTGTTAAATATTTTCCAACAATATCCCCCTTTGGCATTGATGGCAACACAAGAACCCACATGCATTCGGATCTCCACAAGCACCCACATGCATTCGGATCTCCTCTCCTGAACTCTTTTCTCCCCCTTTGACATCAATGTCAAAGAAGAAACATTCTTCCCCTGATCTGTTGCAAAACATACTCCCCCTGTTGACTATAAGCATCTTGGAAATACACAAGATATTCAATAAGTACTCCCCCTGACCAGGTGAACATATTAGACACAAGATATTATAACCCCCAACTTTTGACGAAGATATCCAAAAGGGGTCGTTGCTAATGGTTTAGTAAAGATATCAGCAATCTGTTTTGTAGAAGGTATATAATTCAGTTGAACAATTTTGTTTGTAACTTGTTCTCTGAGAAAATGGTACTTGATTGGAATATGCTTAGTCTTGGAATGAAGAAAAGGATTCTTGGAGACACTAATGGCACTGGTGTTATCAAAATGAATTGGAATGGGATCAGTGTAATTTACCTTCAGATCTGCACGATTTTGTATCATCCATAAAATTTGTGTGAGGCAAGTAGCAACAGCAATGTATTATGCCTCTGTAGTGGATAATGAAATGGATTCTTGCTTTTTACTAAGCCATGAAACTAATGAGTCACCCAGAAAAAATGCTCCTCCATTGGTGCTTTTTCTTTCATAAACACAGTTTGCCCAGTCTACATCTGAATAAGAAGTTAACTGGAAATTCTGATTTCTAGGATACCACAGACCATAAGTCATTGTTCCCTTCAAGTATTTAAATATCCTTTTGACAGCTACCAAATGACTTTGTTTAGGAGCAGACTGAAAACGACCTACCATTCCAACAGCTTGCATTATATCAGGACGGGATGTTGTGATGTACAGAAGACTACCTATCATATAGCGATATGTTCTTTGATCAACATCAGGTGAGATATCATCTTTACTCAGCTTGCAACCAACCACCATAGGTGTTCTAACTGTAGAGGAATCTTCCATCTGAAATTTCTTCAACATCTCTTTCAAATATTTTTCTTGAGAAATA
>ML780580.1:1210503-1260958 GCA_009831015.1 Picea engelmannii
GTATCGATTCCAAGCTACGGAGGGAAAGGTGGCCAGCTTCATGCACATCGTCTCCTCTATGCACGAGGCCCTGTTCTCCGCCCCGGAAGACACCTGCCCCACAGAGCATACCGAGAACCCCACCGAAGCGGCACCACTCAGCATGCAGCCTTCAGGAGCAGCAGGAGAGCAGCAGAAGGAGAGCAGGACCGACAGCAAGGACCTCGCAAGCACACGTGAGGCTGCCGAACAATGGGACTATGGCGTCACTTTCATCGAGGAAGAACCTTTCTCAGGCGACGCCCTTGCCACTTGGCCTACCTACAAGCCAACTATCTGATCATAATGTATGTCTGTTTACTAGCCACTAGACATTATAGGATAAATAATGCTCTTTTTCTTGTCAAGTTTAGACTTATATTCTCAAGGAACTGGCAGGGCTAGCTGGACTGGTTTCCCCATGATGGGGCAGTCCAGCAACTGTAGCCTGGACCAAGCTATATTTTGGACCAATGTTTCAGATTTTGGAAGGATTTTAATATAATTTTACCCCTTACTTACAAAAAAAAAAAAATGGATTATGACCGCTATGGACTATTTTACTAAATGGGTGGAAGCTATTCCTATGTGAAATGCAACAAACGTAGTAGTGATCAATTTTTTGGAGAATATTCTATCAAGATTTGGTTGTCCTCGAAAAATAGTTATTGATAATGCTTAGGCCTTCAAATCCATGGCCATGATAAGTTTTTTTCAAAAGTATAACATTGTGCTAGCACACTCCATGGCCTACTATCCATAGGGCAATGGATTAGTTGAGTCATATAACAAAAGCCTGATCACTATAATTAAGAAAGTACTAACCAAAAATAAGAAAGCATGGCATGTACATTTAAAATATGTTTTATGGGCTAACAGAATAGGCACAAAATGGTCAATCGGAATGTCTCTGTTCAGATGGTATATGGTACTGATGTTATTTTACCCATAAATCTAGCACTCTTGGTAATGAAACTCTGGAAATACTCAAAAGAAGAGCCAAAATACATTACCATGAGGATAAATCAATTGATTGAAGTTCAGCAAAATAGGGCTGAAGTAGATGAAAAACTACAGAAATATCAAGATAATATGAAAGCCTTATTTGACCAAAAAGATAAAGATAAGGAATTTCTCTCTGATGATTTGGTTCTAAAATGGGAAGCTAGAAAAGAGGATGTTTGGAAACATGGTAAGTTTGATCAGATCTGGTGCGGACCATACAAAATTACAGCCTTTGAGGGAAAGACTGCATTTTTGTTAGAAAATCTTGACGGAAAGATCCTTAATGCCCCTATCAATGGGTGTTACCTCAAAAATTTCATGCAGTAATATAGTTCTAAACTCTCATTGTACATACTGATTTGGTTTTCACTTTTTATTATAATTTGCATCCTTTGGTAGGTTTTTACTTTCTTTGTAAATAGAAATAGGTTAGTTGATTTCACTGAATAATAATAATAAATATATGTATATATATATATATATGCAACATGAAGCTTTCCAATCAGAAAATAATTCCTCACATTTTTCATGATCCATCTCATTCTAGGATATGAGCTGATAACAGGGTGATAATCTCTAGCAGGAATCAGTGCTCGCATTGAATCTCCCTCAAAACAGGTGATAGACTAACAATTTGCTTAATAGAAAATACAGAAAAATTTGGATGTATGAACTTTCGTCTTGTTAACCCAAGTCAAAATTTTCAAAAAAGATATTAGTGAAATTGTCAGAAGTTTCATTTGAGTTAATATTGTCACCCAAAAAAAAAAAGGTTTAATTACAAAAAGAACTTTTCTTTCTGATCTTCGAAGAAGAAAAAGAGCTTCACTTTGACTCTGAAAGCTTAAGAAAAAGTTTTTGACTTGAGAACGGGCAAGAATTCTAATGATATTCCTGAATTTAACTAAAATACAAAGTATGTTTGAGTTAATCCTAATTTATTTAATCCTTTTACCAAACTTAAACTGATTAAATTCGCTCAAGGAAAGTCCCTAGAATATAAATATTCCCCATGAAAACTTCCTGGTAAGCGAAGATGTTTTGATATTCATAAGGGGATTAGTTCAGAGTAATCAAAGTGAGTTAACAGACCTCTATTGCTAAAATATAAATGGATATCATCCTTGGTATATTTTATTATGTACAAATTGATTGCCCTCACTTCATGTTTTATTAAATATAAGACAGTTGGTGAAAGGAAATTCATAAAATGATTGCCCCCATATAGTCTAAGCAGAGATGATGAAAGGAAATTCATAAAATGATTGCCCTCATCTCATCATTTAAATGCAAAGTTATTAATTGAAGTGATGAAAGTAAATTCAATATGGGAATTAGATAAATTCACCAGGGTACTGAACAGGCTCGTTGGCAGTGAAGAAATGTCTATATATATATAAGGTTGCTATACATGTATTATAATGTACTCTCACAACTATTTTCTTTTTCAGGCTAGATCTACATTCTAAGCTAACACGGGACTCCCTATTTAAAACATTAAAATAACTTTGCCTTGATGCGAATAAAATTGAACAAAGTCTGATAGATTGATTAAGCTTGTTTTGATTATCTCAAGAAATTCTGAAATCAGTTTAAGAGAAGGAAGTAATTAAAGCATGAATTCAAGATTGATGAACGATTAAGTTTTGAAATTTTTCAGAGGTATGGATGAAGTCCTAAGTCCTTCTTTGTGTTTTATTTCAGAATGTGATTCACAGAACTGCAAAAATGACTCCATTTACCCAATAGCGGAACTCGGTCTACATGTTCTTCTCATTCCACAAGGAGACGATATCCCTAAATGGAGCCTATGTTGAAACATATATATTTTTCTAAACTTTAGATGAAAAGAAGTTTCATTTTTGTTTAAATAAAAACAAGAACAAGAATGCACTGGACACCACCGTCGAATGAAGCCTTATGATTAATCCAATGGTCTGAAATCTTTTTAAATATTGGAGCTGCCCTTTTCTTAAAAAGTCAAAACACTAAGACAGCTTCCAAAGTATCGGGTTTCAAGGTTTCGTAATATAAGCAGTTTGACATATAATGAACTTTGAAATTCCGATATGCGAAGTCACAGAAGTTAGTTTAAAAATTAAACTGAGTTAATTAAAATGATTAGGAATGTTTAACGGTAATTAAAACTTATCGTAATTTCGCGTTTTAGAAATCCCGCCTAAAATGACACCTTAAAAACCCGATATACAAAGTCATGAAATCCTTATTTAATTGCGATTAATTAAAAAAAAAAGTTAAACATACTTAATATAATTTTAACCAGATGCATTTTTGGGAATCAGGGAATTATCACTCATCACGAACCGAAAAAACCTGAAGAATGAAGTCCCAAAAACATTAACTTTCTAATCATGTTTAATTTAACCTCTAACCAAAAAATTAACAATATAAATTGATTTTTCGCACACTCATGTTTCGGGATATTTCAATGTTGTTACATCCAAAACTCTCGGTCGTGAATCACCAAAATTTGGTAATATTTATTATGGATCAACAGAAATATTTTATAGTGTAAGGCACATATCTCCAGTTGTACTCTCCTCATTAAAACAAATAAATTCATCATCCGTAGAAGCACGCTCGAATTAAGGCAGACTAAGGGTGAATAAAAAAATTTATTTCAAATTTCATTCTCACTTTCAGCAAAGTAGTAAGTTTTATTCAAGAAAATATTATGCCTTCTCCTCTGTAATAGGTATTCAATTTTTATCAGAGGCATCATGGCACCCAGGAAAACGTTGAAGAAGAGTGATGAGGTTGGTGAAGGCTCAAATCCAAACTCAGACGTTCTATCTGATAACACACCACATGTTGTAGATTCAATCAGGTCCTAGATGCAGATTTTCGAAATCTTGGAGTGCGAAGTCATAAATTGCCCAGATGATTCTAGAGACAAAAAGAATGATAAGCTTGGAACTAAAATGTGAGTTATAGAAGAGGCTGAACTTCATAAAATAGCTACACAGCCGAAGCTCATGCCATACAATGACATGATAAATTGGGCTCTGGAGAACACTGATGTGCAGACCAGGAGTGATCCGGATTATTTTTGGCACGAAATGAGATCGGAGATATAATAAAGAAATGCACAGAGATATCGCAGATATTCAATAATATAACAGAAATATATCAGAGATGAAACCATAAACACATATATACAGTAATACACGATTTCTATTAATGAAATAAATGTACAGAGACTATAAAATACAGAGTGAAAGACTCGATAGAATGGTAGCATCTTATCTCTTAGAAGAGATGTGATGGCTACTCGCATTCGCAAGAAGATGATTACAATGAGGCTCTAAAGGCCTTTTTAAAATAAATAGGAATGCCAAAAACCCTAGACATCCAAAAACCTAACCCTAGGAGATGAAGCACCAAAAGTCATGTGGGCCCTGTTTGGGTAAGTTAGTACATCAACTTCCTAGGGTCGTAACTTTTGCATACAATCTTCGTTTTAGGCGTATGATACCTCGTTGGAAAGGTATCGTCGAGGAGATGCATTTTGGGGGCTCAATGATGCCTTTTATATCATTGTGAACCCAGATCTTTAAAAAACTTCATTTAGGCCCTCAAAATGGCCCCGGAAGTTAAAACCTACTAAAAATAGTAAATTGCCAAAATTGCCAGAAAATTGTTTTGAGCCAGTCGGAAAAGGTGGGTGGCCACCGATATCCACCTAGATCAAGGAGAATCATAAATCATCAAAAGGTCATTGTCGGCTCTTTCAAGCCAGAACACATTCAAGTAATGTACAATCTATCCCATGTTTCTAAATATATTTATAATGTTTCATTCATAGAAATTTTTCAACGAAAGGAATGTGCAGAATTTGACTGAACCTACCCAGATATAGTTAAAACATGGTGGGAAATTCCAGCAAAATTTAGAGTTGATTCTCATGGTGTTTATGACACTGCATCATTAAATGAATATATGGTCTATATAGCCATGATTTTATGTAGACTATTTGGAAGGAAAAGTCCTACTCATTTCCCGGTGGAATGGGTATCAACCATGCATGAGGTAGCGGAGGGTTTCACTTTTGATTGGGATAATATTCTATCAGATAACCTAACCAAAAAAATTGTTGAGTACTAAACAGTGAAGTCAAAAGGCCAACCTACATTTTTTTATATGTTTGTGTATTTCATGGATTCCATCTGTTACATAACTTCATTTCCATTGATGAATTGGAACTGGAACCCAACCTGCACAAAACCTATCCATTTTTATCATTCTAAATTATGGGAAGAAAAGGTGAAAGTTTTCTTTTATGAAATATGTCATAATGTAGTGATTCTTTTTCATCAAACGTTATATGGTTATCCACCCCCTCAAATTTCAGAGCAAATTATGGAAAACCTTAAAACAGTTGCAGATTGGTTTATGGAAAAGAATTTATCTTATATCAGAGTTTTCAGATGCTCAATTCCCCCTCATGATCTCCCAAATTTTATACCTAACAGACTGGTGTGCAGATAAGTGGCTTACCAAATGATAACAGGACGCATTAGCAAATAGATAAAATCATCTCAGAAGAAATTATGCCCAGCTTTTCCTCTACAGGTTGGAAGGTTTTCATTGCTAAATTTTGTCCATTCCAAGGTAGAAGTTGCAGCATTAGAGGATGTTAAACTGGTGGCCGTTGATTTTAGAAGGCATGATCCATATCAAATTGTGGGAAATCACCTATCTCAATGCAATATGAAGATATATGAGCATGAAGACTCCCCCTGTGATGACATATTCAAAGGAATCAGATCTTATGAGGAGGTACTAGATAGAGTCCAAGAGTTACCCCCTGACCTATAGGCCATCTTTTTCACTTTCCAAAAACACAGACGAAGTGGCTTTCCCAAGATATTATAGGGAGAATCGATAATCAATCCTCCAAAATAAGGAATTATACCTCCAGGTTTTGAACCAAATTCCTTTGGTAAACAGACTACGGAGGAACCCTGTTGTGGGGAAATTCTACCCTACGGACTAACAAGCTAGGGCTTAAACTTGCATGCAGATCATGACCCTTTAGAAATTACTTTTAACCTCCTACCCCAAACCTAAAACCCTTTTTCACATGAAAACATGGAAAGAATCAACTGACCTTTTTATCGACGGTTGGTGTAGATCCTCCGTTGCGCTTTATCCCCTTGCTTCTGCTGCTCCTTCCAAAAAGTGATCCTGCAATCAAGACAAAACTACGCATGCATGCTATTGTTCTACTAGAGGGTTAGAGATTAAGCATAAATCAAATAAAACAAAATAGACTCGTGCATTGGGATGGGAAAAGTACTCTTTATTAATCTCAATATGAATCAACTTACAATGATAATAGAGATCGGCCACCGTTCCTTGATCTTGATCTTGGGCTCCTCCTCTTCTTTTTCCTCCAACCGCTTTGCTTGAATTCTCCTAAAGCTTGAGGAAAGGATAAAGGGTTGGGACAAAAATGGATTCGGCAATTGGGCAGAGTTTCTTTGCTATGATTTTCCCCCTCCAAATAGTACCCCTACCCCTTCTTTTATAGGCTAGAAGGAGCTAGGGTTTTGGACGAACTCTCGGCCATGCATGGTTGGGAGTTCCAGTTAACTGACCCAAAGCTTTTCATTCCGTCGGCAACTTTCCTGATTTTTTTCTTTGTTAGGTAAACGCGGGCTGTAATGGGCCATCCAGCGTTCCAACGTGTGTAGCAGAAGGCTTGCCAGCGTTCCAACGCGCCCAGTAATGGGTTAGGGTGCGGGTTACCTAATTTAAGAGGTTTTTTAAAGAGTCTGTTCAACATGGTATTGGCAATGAAGGGAAATGAGTTGGCCTAATGACAGGTAAGAATGGATGGTGCAATTTAGGGTTATAACAGATGCCCCCTAATGTGTGAGGTCAGAAGAGCATCCGATGGCCGAAATACATTACCAATTCTTTACCAATATGTACTGATATGATGAATGAGTGAGCCCAGGAAATAGGAATCAGGAGGTGTCGTCTGCAAAAAATGTCAAATGTCTCACCGAGACGGGCATACCCATGCTCGGGATAAAAATAGAACCATGGATACCAATCAAATACACTGTAGATCCATGTCAAATAGCTATGAAGAGTAGCCACGAATGATATACAGCGGAGCTACATCTCGAAATCAGAAAGATATACATATAAAGTATCCATCTCCCAGAAGTTGAGTCGGCCTGATGGTTGTACTTCAGAGCTCGAGAAACAACTTCAAAATCTTCTAAACTCGGTTAGGAGTGTAATATGAGTGTACGAATGCACTACCCAGAGGTCTTTGATGGCTCGTCGGTTGTGGACTTGATAATCTTGATGATCAGACTGAAGGCTTCAATGATTTCGAACAAAGACTTGATTGGACGTTCAGGATGGCCGGGTATGCGGACAAGAGACATATTGCAGAGGGGACGACTCAGGCTAAGTAACAACTTCCCTTGGATAATAGCACGACAAGTGATAAGACTCAGGCATCATCTTTGTTAATCATAAGTCTACGAAGCAGGAGGCAATGCAACCTCTCCATATGTTTGGAAGAGTAACCAAACGACGGAGGACACAAATCAATATAGCGAGCAAAGCTTCCTAAGTTCGTACTACATCCCAAAGTCTGATGAATCAAACGGACAAATGTGCTTTATCCAAGGGAGACTCATGATGCTGTCAATAAAGAAAATACTTTTCCCGTCCTCTTTTTGGGGTATATTTGATTTTTTTTGTTCTTTTTGATGATTTTGAAAGAATAAAGGAATATTATGTTACAATGGAGGAATGAGCACAGCAAACATACAAGATCAAGGCACAAGAACAAGACTGATGTTCTAGGAAATGATACTCGGGAAAAATCCTCCAGTGACCAAAGGTGTTAAAATGCAAAGGCAAACCGTTACTAGACTGAAAGGTAAAGGATGCAAATGCGGTTGATAGAACACTCAATGGTAACTTCCTTCGATGTAAGTTTAATGAGCCCAGAGAAGGTAAGCTCGGTGTTTTTCATATTTATAGAGTCTGAAAAAGAATAAAAGGAAACTCCATTGGGGTACCTTTTTCGACAATAGTCTAGGCGGTTCGAAAAAGGGTTAAACTAGCACCGACTAGACGTCAATTCAAAACCATTTTAACGAGTGTGACAAGGACAAGATCACTCGGCTATTTTTTCAATTTTAAGGAATCTGAAAAAATCTTAACTATGGACTCCGTCAGGAATTTTCTTCTGGACCGTTTTAACGAGTGTGAAAAAATAAGGTCACTCGACAATATTTCCAATTTTAGGGAGTCTGAAAAGAGCTTAATTATGGACTCCGGGGGGGTTTCTTTTTCGTAAATTTAGTCCCTCGGACCCGAAAAAGGAATAAAATTATACCTGAGGATACTCTTCTAAAGAATTGGAATTCGATAGAGTATTCATTTGTTCGTATAGTTGACCGTCCGGACCGAAAAAGGGGTAAACTACAGTTGGACAGACGTGACTTCAAATTTCAGTTTAACGAGCGTGAAATGTCACAAGATCACTTGGCAATCTTTTCATGTTTAGAGGGTCTGAAAAGGGCTTAAAAGGAGACCCATTATGTTTTTGTATAACAGAGTTTTGATGGGTGAACATTGTGTTGCGTGCATATGTGGGACCCGTGCGACCTGTCGATTATGCACGGAACAGGCGTCGCCCACGGCCAGAGGCCGCAGCTGTCACCGCCGGGGGAGCAGCAGTAGCAGGGAACCTCCCAGTAGGGGAGGCCGAGAGGGTTCTTAGGTGGATTGAGTGGAACTTCACTGCGCTCACTCGCACAGTTCCCATGGCAGAGATAGAGGACTTTCCGCCCTCTTTGCAGACTCATATTGTGGGGGTACCTCAAACATGGGTCTGATTGTTTAGACGTTTAGGTCAGGCTGTTTTTTATTATAATAGGGCTCACAGGCCCTGAACAGACTTGTAGACTTTTATGTGCCATGAGAACTGATATGTATATATTTCTTGAGGGCATAAGCCCTAGTGACTCGTTATGGTTCCCACCTTTTGAGGCACTTGCGCCCACCTATGTACTCTGAGGATTTTATGATGTTTATATATGGTTTTTATTTCTTTTTTGTGTCTTTATCGATTATGTATGAAAAAATGTATTTACATGTGTATGATCATGATCTTCTTATGTGTGAGAAAGATGCCAATCTAAAATGTGATTAGCCAGAGTATCTGTGATTTGATTTAGACTCCTAGGAACATGAAAATATGTGATATAATCAAAGTTGCATTCCAAGAGACGTACCCTAAGGAATCGTCGGTGTAAAGTTGGGTCGTGCACACGGTATATTCTGTTTAGCTGCGACACAACCAGTTGAGCGTCTAGATAGACTCGGAGGTGAGAGATACCCAATGAAAAAGAATCACGAAGCAACTCAATAACTACGCTATACTCAACAACATTGTTTGTGGTGTCACCTAAGCATATACCTCCGGAAGAAAACAACTGACCCTGTGGTGTAAAGATTACCCAAGCTGCAGAGGCAAGCCTCTGCGTGTGTCGACTAGCACCGTCCGCATACCCAATGAACACCTCAGACTCACTTGACATCTTCCATAGTGACGAAAGATAACATTAATGACACGTCCATGACACGTTTTTCAAAAGAAATGTAAAAAAGTAATAGCACAAAGACTGTACATATGTTACAAAAAGTTACCCACAGTGACCATTCTATGAGTAATACTTCTTGAGGTAGAGCCCATTCCTAGGCTCCACCAAAGCGTTCCCTTCAAAATCGACCAAACGATAAGTGCCCTTCTTTAAAACCTCCTTAACAATGAAGGGTCCGAACCACATGGGTTTAAACTTTCCTGCCCCCAGGGGGTCCTTATCTTGGTCATAAACCAGGACAAGGTCGCCCTCAGAGAAAACCCAAGAACACACGGACCTATCATATTGACACTTGACCTTATTCTGATGAGCCTCGTTGGCCAGGGCTACATCGCGACACTGTTCATCAAGTTGCTCAAGGTGTACTAACCATTCTTCAAGTGGATAAGTGTCTGGCAATAACTGTACTGCCAATTTCAGAGATGGAATTTGACATTCGATGGGAAAGACTGCCTCCAGCCCATAAACGAGTTGGAAAGGTGGAAAACCGGTTGTAGTCTTAACTGATGTTCGCTAAGCCCATAATGCCGAGTATAACATCAAATGCCAGTTGGATTTGGCTGAGTTGATGGTTCTCTATAGCATTGTCTTAAGAGTTTTGTTAACAGCTTCCACCTGCCCATTGGCTTGGGGATAGTAAGGTGATGAATGTTCTTGCCGTTACCCGAGCTTTGATGTTAACTCAGACATCATTTGGTTCTGAAAGTGACTGCCATGATCAGTGACAATCTCTCTTGGGACACCGAAACGTGCTATAATTTGGTTAAATAAGAAGAGAGTTGCAGTCCCTCCATCATCTTTGAACGTCGGCATAGCTTCGACCCACTTAGTGAAGTAGTCGACAGCCACAATGATATAACGGTGCCCCTTGGCTGAAGGGGGGTTGCATGTAGTGTAATCAATCCCCCATTTAGTGAAGGGACCGATGGTGATAACAGGAAACATGGGAGATGGATGTGCCCTCATCTTCCGTGAGAATATTTGGCATGGATGGCACTTCTTGACCGAATCGATACAATCTTTAATAAGTGTGGGATAGAAGTAACCTGCTCATAAAATATTTTGGGTTGTTGCCAACCCGGATAAGTGACCGCCACAAGATCCTGTATGACAATCGTTGAGCACTATGACGGCCTCCGTATGAGTGAGACACCGATGCAAGATGCAGTCTACACCTCTTCGATACAAGGTATCATTGAGTATGAGATAGTTCTTGGCCTGATGGTGTATCCGTCGACGCTCATCACGAGAAGCAGAGGTGGGGCACTTCAAAGTCTGGATATAGATCAGTATATCTCTGTACCAGGGGTCATACGATTCAATCAAAATATATCCCCCTGGATAGGCGATTCCTCAGGCACAACGTCACCTGACTCAATCGGAAGTTCCGAAATAAGTTCTGCGAAGACCAATGACTTCTTGGACTTTGTTGAAACGAAGTCTAAGTCAAATTCTTGGAGGATGACCATCCATCTACTGATTTTTCTGTCGATAACGCGTCGTGTCAACATGTACTAAAATGGATTCATGACAGCTACGACGGTGGTCTTGCGAAATAGAACATAGTGACGAAACTATTGGACAGCATGAACTGCTGCCAACGCCAGTTTTTCGAGATGGGTATAATTAAGTTCCGGTCCTACGAGGCCTCGGCTCAGGTAATAGATCACGTACTCAGAAAATGAATCATCTTCCTGAACTAAAACCATGCCTATGGTTGACTCTGCGGAAGCCAGATATAATAGGAAATCCTTGTTATAATTTGGTGGTCGTAGCAGAGGTGCGGTTGTAAAGGCGTGTTTCAATGCGTTGAAAGAGAGTTGCACTGCTTCGTCCCAGAAAAAGGGAACATCTTTCTTCAGTAAACACATGAAGCCCTTGGTGATTTCGGCATAGTTGGCGATGAAGCGTCGTAAGAAGTTCACCTTGCCTTGAAGACTCTGAAGTTGTAAGATTGTGCGTGGGGGGGGCAACTGGACTATTGCCTCCACCTTAAGAGGATCAACCAAGATCCCCATTGTTGAAATGATGAAACCTAACAAACACCTTGACGTGACGCAAAAGCTGCACTTGATGG
The DNA here is from genome assembly GCA_009831015.1 of Picea engelmannii. Lineage (NCBI taxonomy): Eukaryota > Viridiplantae > Streptophyta > Pinopsida > Pinales > Pinaceae > Picea > Picea engelmannii. The sequence continues at coordinate 1,222,264 of ML780580.1, forward strand.
GATTCAAGCGAATCTGGAAGTAGCGGCAGTGTTCGAAGATGAGTCTGAGGTGTGTAGGATGATCTTTTTGCTTGCGAGAGCGTGATGCTAAATCATCTAGATAGGCCTCGACTATATGTTTGAGGTCGTGAAACGCGAAAGACATGGCCTGCTGGAAGGTGGCTCCAGCATTCTTTATACCAAAAGGAATTTTTCGATAGGCGAATGTACCCCACGGACAAATGAATGTCGTTTTGTGTTGGTCCTCAGGTTTGATTTGGATTTGGTTATAGCTCGAAAAACCATCCATGAACGAAAAGGATTCACAATCGGCGCACTCATCAATGATCTAGTCGATGAATGGGGTTGGATAATTATCTTTTGGACATGCCTTGTTCAAATCACGGAAATCGGTACAGACACGAATTGTGCCTTGTTTTTTATCGACCGGCATGGGGTTTGACACCCATTGAGTCAAGTGAATAGGGTATATGAACCCTGCCTTAAGAAATTTCTCAACCTCAGCTTTGATGGCTGCTACTTTCCTAGGATTAACTGGACGAAGTTTCTGTCGAATAGGCTTAGCATCGGGATACGTAGTGATCTCATGTTCAACTATTTTCGGATCGATGCCTGGCATTTCCTCATAAGACCAGGCAAAAACGTTGCGGAATTATTTGAAAAGATCCGTGTAAATCTGAATCTCTTCGGGGGAGCAATCCGCTCCGACGAAGACATTCTCCACGACGTTGGGGTTTCGGGAAATATTGATAGGTATCATGGCAGCGATAGTCGCCATATTTCCTTCAGCATAAATATCCTGTGTAGCTAAGAGGTTAATGGGACATGGCTGATCTCCCATCATGGTGATAGAGAATTCTCCTGCCTCGATTTGGGTCAAATATGGGAAGAAATATGATCTGTGATGAAGATCGTCCCAAGGTTTGTCCGGACCAGTCATTGCTTCGATTATTGCTTCGTCAGAAGGCAAGACTAAATCTAACGAATCGATATTGGTAAGAGAATCCTGAGCCCAGATAGGCTCAAGAAGTGGATCCAAATCTTGTGCGGGAGTCGGATCAGAAGTAGCTGAAGCTTGCTGGACTCGAGAGTACGCTACTTCAGTGGTCGACAAGGGCATGGATGTGCCAGTGTGCCCTGTCTCATCCAACATGGATGATGGGGAAGGAAGACTCCACGGGTCCTGAAAGTAAGTCGTGCGAAACGACAAAACATGAAAAATCTCATCCTTGTGGTGATTTGATATAAACTTGACATCGCCATTAGGAGGTGGGTAATCAAAAGTACCCATTAAATATGGGCACAAACCAACTCCTACGTTAACGACACCGGCTTGAGGATTATCAACCATGGTAACCGTGGATGCCCCCAAAGGTGGGTCAGGTCAAGAGAAGGATAATTGATCAATGGTCACTATCCAGCCTTCATGTGGAAACAATAAGACTCGAAAAATTGTAGCGACCACCGCTTGCATTGCATAAGTCCAACTACGACCTAACAATAGATTGTAGTCGATGGGGGAATCAACTACTTCTACTTCGATGCACACGGTCTTCCCCCCTAACTGGATAGGGAAAGAAGGAATGATGTCGTGTGGTTGGAAAGAATGACCATCGAACGCAGTAAGGAGAGTAGGGGACGCAGACAACTCAGGTTGACCAATGGCTTTCCAGCATGCTAACAACATAACGCAAGTCAAAGCACCCTCGTCGACCACCATGTGGAAGATATTCCGTGTAAAAGTTTTCGTGGGATGAGCCACTACTATCTGAAATGCGACGTGGTAAGGCAAACGAGGTTTCCAGTCAGTCGTATCTAACATGATGGTGCCCGGGTTACAAGTCTCAGTAGAGACTAAAGCAGCCAACAAGGCTTTTCTCTGAGAAGGGAAACTTTGGAGGACCTCCAAAGCAGACATAGCACAAGGGGTTTGGGATAAATCTTCCACCACAGAGTAGTTCTAGGCAGCCCTTGCGTTTGGATTGTGAGAAGCTCGCTTGAACGCATTTTTTGGAATGCCTGTCATTGTTTCACCCAACGTCTTCTCGATCTGTAGAGGAAGAGATGGGATCTCGGCTTCCTTGCCCTTCTCAGGAGCACTTGGTTTGCTATAGTCGTGCACTCTAGTCGTTATGAAAGCATCACTTTTAACCATGTATATGTTCGCGGAAGAGGAATTGGTTGGGGGAGGGCAAGTTTCTTGGCTGCCCCCCTTGGCACTTGCAGAGGCTTGAGTTAAATTTTGCCCATGCTGAAAGGGAGTAGTCAACATAGCTTGTTGTTGTTGTGTGACAAACTTCTGGGCCTTCGCAAGTCGAGGGCATAGATGGGTCGGGTGGTCTTCCGCACACAAGTTGCACGGATACCTTGCCTTCCTCTTTTTCGTGGTGCCCTCGCCAGCATTATCAGTGGGTTTCTTATCCCCCTTACTCTTCTTGCATTTTTTTTTCTTCCCTTCAGGCTGTTGGTTGGCCTTTGGGTTAGTCATCTGCACGGAGTGTACTTTCGACGTTTGGGTAGGAGGAGCAGCCAAAGTAGGAACCTGGCTGGCCACTTAGTGTTGTATAGATAATTGTTGCAATTTTTTTGTTAATTTCTCAGCGGGCTTAGTTTGTGCCGAACCAATGACACCGTCGGCATGTGGTTCGGCTCTCTGTCTGGTTTTATCAAGAAGCGATCGTGGCGCATCCGACAGGATGTTGTACAATAGACCAGACTGAGAATAGATAAGCTCAAACTGTTGAGCCCTCATGATGGCATCTTCCTCGGAGAAAACCCTTGAATTCACAACGTCTTTGGATAACTGCGGAACTAAAGACTTAAGGAACCACTCAAGCAGGAATGTTGGTGAGACGGGTACCTTGATAAGACTCTTTCGACATCGCCACTCTCGAATATGATCCAAGATATGGTTCGTTGTTGTCTGCTCAAAATTTGCTAGCAACTCTGTGCCGGCGTCGTATCTCACAGGTAACTGGAAATGGTTAAGGAAGGCCATCGTCAATTCGCCAAAAGAAGAATATCGTGAATGATCAAGCTCTATGTACCATTTCGTGGCACTCCCAATAATAGTGCGTTGAAACAATCACAACTGGACGGAGTCATCTTTCAATGAGTCAGATGAACACCAAAGGTGGAAAGTAGTCACGTGATCACCTAGATCTTCATTAGGCTTGGCCTCGAACTTTGGGATGTCCAAAGGAAACTTTGTTAGCATAGGAGGCCAACGTGGATCGTGATAGATAGGATCATTTAACAACCGTGTCAAATCTGGCAAGTGTAACATCGCCAAGAATGGTAGTTTAGGTTGTTGTTGATATCCGGGATAAAAGGGTCCTGGAGTTTCACTGGCACTAGGTTGCCAGGAGAAGTTTGGCTATTGGCCCGGGTTCTGGTAGAAACCATGGCCCTAACCAACGTAAGGGTTTTTCATCTGAGGAGACATCATTGGTTGATTCCCCATGAAGGACATAGGATGTTGGGCATTCATCGTGTTTGATGGACTTTGGGAAGGATTACCCCATGCCGGTCCTGATGGGAGAGGCATAGAAGTCTGTCTGGGGTTCCATTGACTGTGGAAAGAATTACCCCAGAGCGGCATTCTAGATGAAGGAACGGATCCTTGTCCTAAGTTCCAAGGTCCTGGTATATGTGCCCCCAGCGCAGGAATAGTACCCTGTGTCGACGTAGACTGTCCAAAAATGGGTGTGCCCCCAGATGGGAAAGCAGCAGATGTGAAAGTGTTATTACCAAACGTCTTGTTCCAAACAAACGGTGACAAACCTACCGAATGAGTTTGCGTAGGTGTTCCTTGACTCCCGGCTCCAAATGGACTTGTGTGTGCAGGCTGCCCGGCAGACTGCTGATGCGGACCACCAAGCGAAGGGGACAAAGGAGGGATATGACCCCCAGCATAAGGAAAAGCATTGAAAGGGACAGGAATGCCCCCAAGTTGACCTTGCAGAGGAGCGTTAGAGCTCCCTGCCCCCAGACCCAAAGTCTGTAAAGTGGAGGTAGTGAGTGCAGGACGTGTACCTGAACTAGGCATACCGTATGAGAACGGAGGGCCTGTCACACTAGGTGTGTAAGGAGGTGTGGCCGTCACGATAGATGGGGTCGGGCCACTGTGCGATGTAGTTGTAGTCGAGACCATGGTGGCCCGGACCGTCAACAAAGGCAAGTTAGGAGAAGCTTCTCCTGTGGTAGCGACAATGAGAAGAATGGAAGAATTCCCAGAGAAAGTAACAGAGTTTGGTTCCATAACTGGGTTGGGTGTTGATAGGCATTCGTAAAATTGAATTGGCACAATAATGTCCAGCCAAGTATCAATGTTTGAGGTTTCAACCGATCCAATATTGGCGGTTGATTCCTCCAGAAATTTTTTGGGCTCAATGGTTTGAAACCTGATTTCTTCGAAAGACCCTCTTTGGTCTAGCTTCCGCCTCAATGGTGGCGGGGGTGGCTCCAGTATAACCGGCACCGGCGGCAGGCCCAGAAGCCTTCGTGACCGGCGGAGCTCTGAATCCTCCACTGTGTGAGAAGATTCACGACACGCTAAGGTATTCTACATGAACAAGAAGTAACACTCGCTAAAAGAAATCCCCTAGAAGATAAATCAAGAAAGCACTAAACTAGTTGGAAGAACAGTTACAACAACCAACACTAGAGCAACTTACCGGTGCAAGTGCAACTCGAATACGGAAGCACCCTCCGGGTATACTCTGCAAAGTGTGGCCCGATGTTTGTCCTAGGTACCATGGTATACCCCCGCAATCACCCGTGTATGTCCCTAGAAAAGATTGGCAACTAGCTTGCCAGCACGTGAACAGTCACCAGGTGGGTACAGTCGATAGTCGGGTAGACCACAATGAGCAGGGTATCAAGCCCGAAACCTGTCAAGGGTATCGAGAGAAAATGGTCTGGAAGACAACTGAGGACCTCGAATGGATTCGAGACCCACGAAGCTCCGTGGCAAATGCAAACGACAGAATCCCTTAACAAATCCTCGATATGTGTTCTCCACAATGCTCGGTCCATCTTTGGAGGGGTTATCTCCGCTACCTTTCCTTACGCGACCTCGTGTTTAGCCCCTGTGTTAGAGGGGGGTCCCAGATAACTTTCCGTAACTGGACTTCTACACTCCCTATTGACAGACTCCAATGTTTGGTTTGAGTGGCCTTGGAGAATTTACTCTCCAACCTATTCCAAGGCCCTAGTCCTAAGCTAGTGTATGCACCCTACAAACAAAAAGTCTAGTTGATTTTAATTAGCGTTGCTTTTAATGGGATTTTTAAGTCACAAGGTATGAAAGTGAAACTGATGGTGTGTAAAAAGACTCAAAGCAAAATGAACAAGAAATGCTTGGAAACAAAAAATTTTACAAAAAATGCAAAACCAGCAACTTTTCAACAAGAAAGACTTCTTTTCATTTCAAATTTACTAAGATTTCATGCAGTAAATGTAAAGGACTTTCGCTCAAATCTGCGAGCTACTTATACCCTAAATGCACTGCAAAAACTTATGCAAAAAGACTTCTTCCTAGCTACTGATGCAACAACACAATCTTCAAATCAAGAAGAAAATGAAACAAGAAAAAAAAAATTATTAATTGCAAAATGACGCAACAAGGGAAAATGCTGACAAGCACAAAACCAAGAGAACAAAAAATAAAACTCTAGCTTAAAGCGCAGATCGCAAAAGAATCAGAGCAAAGATGCGAGAAAGCAATCAAGACAGCACTGATTCTAACACTTGTCTAAAAACCATAACACAATTTTTTTTTTTTTTTCTTTTGTCTTTTCTATCCAAACATCAAGTAAAAAACACCGGCTAAGGATAAGATGCCCTAACCTACTAACTGTGCAGCCCCAGACTCTAAACCCCTAAGAGGATCCCTTCTCACCACAGGAGGGGATGACTGCCCCACCCAAGCTGAAAAGATTCCAATCAAGCCCGTGATTGTCACCAAGACAGCACGCGTGCAAACGCGTGATGAGCTACCACAGCGCACGGGTACCCACGGGCTAAACCTGAACAGGCCACGGGTCTGTATAAAAGCTAATATAAAACAACACACAGGCAGCCCAGACCTGAAAAAGGCCTCTGGTATTGACAACCAGGGTCTCTAAAAGGCTTGGATGCTTCTACTTAAACAGAAAAGGAAAATTTGCAAAAAGAAAACAAATGCAAAGAATAACCAACACAATAAGGTAGACTGAAAACAAGACAGTAAACCAGCAAGACCCAGACAGGATCCAGAAAGCCCCCTGAGAAGGTAAAATTTTGACAGGGAAGAGGAGACTACCTCTCAAGATTCCTGAGTCCTACACGCTACTGAAACCTTTGCAGCAAGCGTTCAAACGCAGGCTACAGAAGGATAGGGCGCGGGTTACACGCGTGCAAGCCTTCTGCAGGCCGCGTGTACCTCTGTGTGTCCCGATAATGAATTTCAAGCAACAGTCAAGGAAAAACTGGTATTGATAACCAGGTTCCCTGCTAGCTTTGACCTAACAGAAAACAATTAAACAAAGAAACTGAAACTCTACTTCTTTGAACTACCCAAAAACCTTTAATGAAATCCAGAAACCCTAAGAGTAAATTTCCCCAGTGGAGTCGCCAATTCTGTTCTGGGGAAATTCTACCCTACGGACTAACAAGCTAGGGCTTAAACTTGCATGCAGATCATGACCCTTCATAAATTACTTTTAACCTCCTACCCCAAACCTAAAACCCTTTTTCACATGCAAACATGGAAAGAATCAACTGACCTTTTATTGGAGCTTTTGCAACGGCCAACTTATTCTCTGTTGATAATCGGAAAGAAAGGTTGAGGCAGAGGAATCAGACGATAAGTCAGTTGCGAGGTAAAATAAGGGATACAAAGAATAATATCAAAAATGAGGTCAACAAAGGACTCAAACAGGATAGATCCAATGATAGACAAGAAATTCAACAACTTAAATTTGATCTTGAATAGGTACACAAGACTTCTCAAGCAAGTCAAGGGTAGGTCATCCAACAAGAATAATTAGTAAGGCAGCTGCAAGCTAAATTAAGTTCCATTGAAAACAAGGTTGTAAATATAGCATTGTTTCAAGCCCAGGCACTGGAAGTGCATCAGAATCTGGAAGAACCACAACAAAGAATGTTTTCTAAGGTAGGGATCATCCAAGATTATTTTTGGGAGATGGATCAATCATTAGATAATATTGGTTTCAGAGAAAAAGAGGCTATTGCGGCCCAGACCACCTTTCAAAAAGCAGTCGTATATTCAGCTAGAGAAGAGGTGCCAGTAACTCCTAGATTGATTGTCGCATAACAAATCAAGGGTGATATAATACTAAAGACATGGGAGGCCAATATAGTTGAGAGTAAAAGAATGGCCAAATAAATAAAGGAGGATTGTGAAGAGGCTTTTGATTTTCTAGATAAAAAATCACTAGGCATTGGAAAGGACGATTGTTCTGGAGTACTAGGACAAATCAATGTTATAAAGAATCAATTAGACATCAAAGAAATCTTAAATGAAGCTCAAATTGAAATTTCACAGCTGAAACAGATTGATGTCGCTCAAATGGATATATGGTTGGTAAATCCAAATTTATAGTTGCAGTCAATAAATTTTGAAGGTAAAAGGATTGAAGACAGGTTGTCGAAATTACAGATAAATTTGTATCTTTTTTAGGCAAAGGATGTGACAAAGCCTTCAAGAATATTAGTACAATTTCTAAGCAGGTGCGTCGAGTGTCTCGAGCCAGGTGAAGGAAGTAATTCAAAGAATCAATGAAGTAACACATGCATGCTCATTCTTCCTGTATGAGAGAGAGATAGAAAGTAACCAAGTGAAACAGTTCAAGTTTTTATTTTGTAACCGTTAGCATCTAGGAGTAAGGAGAATTCCAACCGTCGGGGGTTGGTAATATTTTGTATAAATATAATTTCAAAAGACTTAAAGAAGGCTTTTTCCTGGCCGATTGTAATAGAGAGATCTCTCCTTTTCGAGAATCAAGACAAATGCATACCAGAGACTCCATATTTCGTCAATCCTGAGTTATGTGTTCTTCTATTCTTTCGAATTCCAGCATCTTTATTCATATTTCTTTGATGAATGCTTAATCACAACTTAGTACAACATCTAATGTGGTTATATGTTTCATTTAGTTATCTGATTGTTTACATATTTTCCTCTATGTTTTCTATTAGCAAATACAAGACCTGTGAGTTAGTTAGATTGCTACATTTTATGCTTCATTAAAGGTTTCTCATCTATTTTCTTCTTCCATAGCAGAGTAAGATTTTTATGTGATTGATGCCTCACTTTGTTTAACAGATTTATGTTTTTCTCTCATCACATTCATTATTTTCATATTTGACTCAGACACGAAAAGCAGCCTCTGAACTGTTATATCATTAATTCAATTTTAGAAACTTTCCTCATATAATTGAAAACATAAAAAAACAACAGATCTTTTAACTTTCTTTTCTCCATGATTGTACCTGTTGCAAGACATCCTAATATTGAGCCCGGTCTCATAGATCAGACTAGCATTGCATTAAACTTGTTTGATACCATATTAGAGACCTCTAACACCTAGTTTGAACTTGAACGTTCATGGGCAGTGATTGAACAGGACATAAACGTCCAGGAACGTTGGGAAGCCAGGCAAAGACACCTTAGAAATCATCCATAGCTTCTTTCCCTAAAGAATTGATTTTCTTTTCATATTAAAAACTCTCTTTATTTTTCGGATGCCTTGACATTATACTTTGAAGCCTTAAGTATAAACTCAGGAACAATAGGAGGTTTGCTAGTCTTTATTATAAACTGCCTAAATAAGTCCAACCTCCTGAAGTTGATGCCATGCTCTATTATGTAACAACCTTTCAATCAAACTTATCTTTTGTTTTGATGGAGAGGAAGTCTATGTCTTTGCAGCAGATGTTCAACAATGCTCAGGAAGTTGAAGACAATATTCAAGCATGTAAATAGATTTGAAATGAGGAGTTGGATGCTAAAGAACATGACAATGAATATGAACAAAGAACAGTTTATTTGAATCTTGAGAAGAGGGTTAATAATATCATATGTCCTCTTGAAGATTTAAATGTTGATATTTTGCAAAGGATTATATTCCACTTATTGAAAAGGAAGGTGCTAATTTAGCTTATGATCCATCCCATGATAAGCACAAGTCCAATTGTTTTATGTATTCATTTGTAGACAGTCAAGAAAATAAATTTGCAAATCAGCTTGTTGAAGAGCAGGTTGATGTCCCAAGATTTTTCTTGTTGGATGGCATTGCAGATGTTGTTGATTTGTCTTTATATGATGAATATGATGATGATTATGATGTTGACTTCCTAGAACAACCAGTTGCATGTTCTCTATCAGAAAATGTTCCTTTTCAGCAGTGTAATGAGAGAAATCAACCTACATATCACAATTACAAAGAGGAATATGAAGAAAGTACTAAATCAGCTGAAGGAAATTATTTACCTTTATTCTTTGTTTCTTTTAAATTGTTGAAAGAAAATTTAAAGATCATCATTGAGGCAGAGGAATGTGTATTGATGCAAAATCACATTGATTCATGGGAAACAATTGACAAGAAATTGCAGCAATCTTCTCATGTGTTTAATGACCATGTTGCTTGTTATATGCAAGGTTTTATCAGTTCAAAATTGCAGCCATTGGTCGAAGATGAATCTGAAAATGAGTGTGTTCAGGAATCCAAAGAAATTGAAAAATGTGCATATGAAAGCAATGAAGAAAATGAAGAAGGTTTTGAATCAAGTGAAAGAACCTTGCCATTGTGTTTTGCTTCTTTCAAATTGATGAAGAAAAATGTTTATAATGTTTCAAATCAGAAATCCTCCAGGCATGATGTTGAATATAAAGAAAGTGGTGGACTTGCAAATGAAAACTATCTTCCATTATGTTTTTCTTCCTTTGAATTGTTGAAAGTAAATCATGAGATAACAGAGAAAGCTGAGAAGTATGACTGCATTCACAGTGACAATGTTTTACATGAGCAAATTGTTATTAGTGAGGAAGACCAACAACCTTATCATGCATTTAATGACCATGTTGTTGATTACATGGAAGGTTATTTCAGTTCATATTTGCAGTCTGTGCTCAACTACCAGCTTGGAAATAAAAATGATGGTCAATCAAAATTGATGTTAGATATGGATTTATTTCTACCAGGGGTTTCATTTCAGCCAGCATTGTCTTTTGATTTAGAAGATTGTTATTTCCAGCAGTCTCAACATATTTTTCAGCCTTTTGGTGGCAATCAATAGGTTAAATCACATAAAAATGAGAATGCAGTGCAAGGGGTGAAACATGGTTATTGTTTTGTGCATGTTTTAGAGGATCTATTTGAATTTTTGGTGGAGGTGACAAACAATCCCAATGTTTTTTATTTTTTGAGATTTGAATTTATGGATAAATTTTTGAATGACTTATCAGTAAACAGGCTTTGGAGCAAGCATGTGCAAAGAAACCAAAAAGTGGATAAAGTGCTTGCATGGTTTCATTGGAATTTTGATTTCACTTGATTGACATGTTTTTCAACATTTAGGGTAGGTAGGAGTGCAAATAATCTCGGTACTACAAGCATTTCTTTTAGCAATCTGTAGTTTTCATTTTCATCTTAGTTTCAGATTTCAGTTTGGGTTTTTAGTGGATACAGGTGACAGGTCAGAGAAGATTTTTCAATGGTTCGGGAGCATCCTAATGGATAGGTACATGGTATATTTTTCTTTTCTACCTCACAGAGAGGATAGTATCCCGGTTGGAGCCAATTGTTAGCACCATGATTTTCATAGCTAAGGTTAGAGGTTTGTCAAAAATTTGCAAATTCATGTCTATTAGCACCCATATTGTTTTTATGTATGGCATCATCTAACATCTCCAAGGGTCAGTTTCAAAATGAAGCTAATCATTTATTATTTCCATTTCCATTTGCAACTACGCGCTGAAAAATTTGTGTGTTGCGCAGATCACTTCATCGTGCAGTGGATGTTGTCGCGCATAGCATGTTATCACGCAAGGGATTTCGTCGTGCAGTGGGATGTTTTCATGCATAGGATTCTTTCGCGTAGTGTATTTCTTCGCATAGTGGGATGTTGTCGCGCATAGGATGCTTTCGTGCAGAGTATTTTCCTGCACACAGACTACAGGTCGCGTTGCGCAAATCACTGGTTTAGTGGTCAAATTCAAGATCACTTTATGACCAACTGGGGAGAAATTCTGAAAATCACCGAGAGTATTTTGTTGAGGAAAAACCAAATAATAAAAACCTCTCTCATATTTGAAACATGTGTCATGTATTGGCATATTCGAATGAATATTTGAGCCATATTTTTCATCTTTCATGATTTCCTATTTGAGACATGTTATTACGACACATGTTCCTTCCAGTTGGAGACTAATTTCAAGAAACCGAGAGAGGTTTTTATTTATAACAAGCTTAAATAAAAGGGTCGGTAGTTAGGGCTTTGTTGGTGCGTTGTTGTAGCATTGAACCCTGGGTCTACCCCTATGCCAACAAATGGTTCCGTTGTCGGGACCCAAAACTGTGATTGTTGGGAACTGAGAAAGAATAATCTTTGTGCAAAGATTCGACCTGAGATTGTGAAAGATTTGTGCATAGATCTGTGCCCTAGTGCACAGTATCCTACTCGACTTATAAATATTTGTGCTAAATAAAGAAGCCATATCTGAAGAAAAGAGGTTGGATCTGAAGGAAAGAAGCAAGATCTGAAAGATTTGCGCTCTAAGAAAGGGAAAAGTGAGAATTTATGATTAAAAGAAGTAAGATCTGCAAGCTTTGTGCTCTGATAAAGGTAATAATAGTGAAACATTTTAGATCTGCAAGCTTTGTTCTCTGTAAAAGTAAGATAAGTGGAAACTTTTATTTCTAGAGTATGGATCTAGGTATGTTTAATAAAGTTTGTCCTAGTTTGAAAACTAGGGTATTAATAGATGAAAGAAGGTTTGAAATGATTAGATCTGATAAGAATAGTGAAATATATGTTATACCTATGCATACAAAGAATGTTTGGACTAATAAATGGATACAGGATCCTAGAAAGAATTTGTTGCAGGTTAGCTCCTATGATCATAGCACGCAGTACAAGAGAAGTTGGGGATCATTTAAAAGAAAGAGAAGATTAGCCCTCTGTTACAGCTGTAGAAGACCAGAGCGTCTTGCTAAGGAATTCCCTAGAAGAAGACCTAGTTGTCTTTGTTGTAAATCTATGGACCATGAAGTGTTGGATTGCCCTAGAATGATTGCTAATCTAGAAGAAATGAATCTGAATAAAGAAAACCCTAAGGAAAATCTAGGAATGGCAGAACCCCAGAAAGAATCAGAGAAAGTATTTTTACAGATGAAAGAAACCCTAAATGACCATTGACATGTCATGTTATTAGAGATCTTCAAAGAAAAAGAATGCATTGAAGTAAGAATAGGAGACTTCGACATTGAATGTGTTATGGATGAAGAAACACGGGTGAATATCATGACAGAAAGAACTTGGAAAGCCATATTGAAGCCTATTATGATCCCTTCATTAGGAGGAATAGGACTATTCAAAGGAAAGTTGATAAACCTATGTGGGAAGCTCGCTCGCATACCTATGAACACTAATGGAACTTCAAAAGAATAAGATTTTGAGATTATTAAATTTATTGAAGACAACGCCCCATTTACCATGTTACTAGGAAAACCTTGGATTAATAGAGATCAAGCCAAATGAAAAGAAGAATAAAAAAATTTGGAGCAGAAGAAACAAGAGTTAAAATATTTCATGACCAGAAGGATCGCACACTTGATTGCAGAATAGGAGAACATATCGAATCTATTTAATAGTAGCAACCCAAATGTCAAAGCTGCAATAACATTAGAAGACCCACAGAAGACTGAAGTACCTACCCTAGACAAAGATGAATTATTATCCAGGAATCCTAGGGAAGAATCTCAACATCACGAAGTGACTATGACCAAAGAAGATAAGAATCAAAATGGAAAAAGGAATACCAAGATGAAGCTCACTGGAAAAAAGGATAGAAAGTTAAGTAAGAAGAGAGATAAGATTGAAAAGTTGCAGAAGGTTCCAGAGGGAACTTCACAGATGGAAAAATTGGAAAATTGGAGCTTCACTACGATATCATAACAATGACACATGGCACTTCACCATGGTGAAGCAATATGGTTGTTGGGGACATTATAATCGTTCGATCGATGCTCTGAATGGGAAGAAAGGGAATTATGGTTTGTCATCAAACCGTTGGACTGCGACATAATAGACCGAACAAGAGTTAATGGAGGCTCATACCCTTTGCAAGTGAACCGTTGTCAAGATCCCTATTTATCCCATCATGCCACAGTAGGTCGAACAACTTGAAGAATTAATTCAGCAACACATAGCATATTTGGAGCTACGCGTAGTTCTCAAGACCCCGCAATATGTAAGATACCAAAGGGAAGCAACCGCCAGGAGCGCAGTTGAGATACTAAAGGCTCTTTTCGAGGAGTGCAAGCGGTTGAGTAACCGTGGTGCCCAAATGTATGATAATCTCACTGCGAACCCAGAGTTACAGGCACTAGATTCACAGCTCCAGGAAGTGAAGCAGCACGCAGACACACTACAGGCACAACTGAAGGCCCTGTCAGTTGTAGACAGAATGAAGAGATCTCAAAATAAATGCACAACCCAGCAGAAGATCCATACGATCCAAATCAAAGTTATGGAAGTAACTCAATGGCTCCAACCTCTGCAAGATAAGGCATGCCAATTTTTCATAGAGGTTGAAATCTGAGGAGCAAAGCTATAACAGGTTGTCACTATAGCAGAACAATGCCTAGAAGGGGCAGTGAATGATGCAGTGATCCAGGAGTTCATCGATCAAGAAGTTGTAGCAAAAAATATAGTTGAATTAGCTCTATCCAAACTCGATGCATTCGAAGAATAACTAATCAGACTAGGGTGACTCGGGATGAGTCACAAGTGAGTGTTGGGGGCCTCTTCGCCCTTGACCAATTTTTGGGAGATTCTTGGTCATGTTGACCTATTTTTGGACTTTGACAGCCTGTCGAAGGAGGACCGCAAGATGAAGTAGAGATCACATGATCTCAGCCCCTTTTTGGGTCATTTTTGGGATGTGGGAATATGTAATAGGAATGGGACATCAGCCCATGGGTTTACCCATGTTTAGGCCTATTTTGTATATATAAATAGATGCTTAGGCTAGATAGAAGTAGCGGTGCATATATGTGATGTGAATGTATGATAAGTGAAAGTAGAGTCTGTAAGTGCTTATTGCATGGTTGTAAGAGACTTGAAAAGCTAAGTGCAAGTCCTTGTAGCAGATTGTGGAAGGCTTAGTGTTGTAATGCAAGGAACAAGGATCTAGCGAGTTGCACAGATATTTTGTCCTATGTGGGGTAAGGGTTTTGAGGCTCTGTGCTTGTAACCAATTGACTGAAGACAATAAAGGAGAAGAGTTGGTGGATGTAGCCCCAGGGTGGGGGTGAACCACATAAACACTGTGTTATGATGCTTTGTGCTTTGTCTTGATGTGTTCACATGTTATTTTCTAAGTGATTTGATGTATTTAGATAGATCTACTTATGCTTTGTGGTTATCATATGTGATAATGTTAAATCTGATATATATGGCTATTCTTAGTGCTTGATCTGCTCGATCTAATCTATTTACCTATGCTAAGTGCTAAAATACATTGGATTAATGTGAATGTTGTGAAGCCCTGTTTTATTAGCAAAGTGGATATCGATTGCATATAGAGGAACTAGCAGTGCTAAGTGATTTATTAAGTATTATAATCACATATATGTGTCTCAGCTAAGGTTGTAGACACTTGAGTCCTACAACCACCCCTGCCTCTACCTCGGTTGAGACTTTATCTGCTTCGCAAGTGTTGCCGAAAGGGCCGGTAGTTAGGGCCTTGTTGGTGTGTTGTTGTAGCGTTGAACCCTGCGTCTACCCCTGTTCCAAGACATTTTTATACTTGGGTGAGTGTCTGGTATCGTGGTTAATAAAGAAACAATCATCGGTATCTTTTTCCATAGTAGAGGTGGAATACATTGCAGTAGCAGCTTGTTGTACTCAGGTTCTTTGGATGAAGAAGACATTGCAAGATATGCAAGTAAAGTACTATGAGCCTATTTCAATACTTTATGACAACACCAGCACCATCAATATTTCAAAGAATCTAGTAATGTACTCCAACACAAAGCACATTTTGATCAAGTATCACTTCTTATGGGAATAGGCTACAGAAAAGAACATAAAGCTAGAGTATGTCGGGACAAAGGAGCAGATTGCATATATCTTCACCAAACTGCTTGTAAGGGAACTTTTCAAGTATCTATGACAGAAACTTGGAGTAGATTTTTCACCACACTGATCCACTCAGCATCAATCTTAACTGGATAAGGAAAGACAAACAAAAGTCTTGAATATGTTCAAGTAATGAAACTTTTGAATTATTTTGGTATATATATCAAGAAATTACATGAGGAAGCACCATGAAGAGAAACTTTTGTAGAATTAGTAGAGGGTTGTATATAGGGAGAGAAGCCATGGATGAGGATTACCCTTTTCCATTAATATCAAAGGGGGAGAGATAAAGAGTAAGGCATGGAGAGATAGAGGCATGCAGTCAGGGGGAGCATTGTTACGAAGAAAATCTTTCTATGGCTATGGTGAACCACAACAGACAGGAGTGACTATAGAAATCGACTCAATTCCAACATATTTTATGTAAATTAATGTGCAAAGGAGGTAAGAAAGAGGCCTACCTTGTCCAAACATTTGATGATGTCCACTGTTGAGAAATTTGACCCAAAACTTTATACCTGCAAACAAGTTCTCAACAAACAAGCAAAGATAGCATATAATGATAATATAATAGGTTAGCACATTAGATAACATAATCCATTAATATTCAAAACAAACATGCCCATGGATCATAATGTTGGAAATGTTTAACAGGCAGTGTATTCTTTTCATTGATGGCAAGTACAACAGTAATGATGGCTTGAGTACAGCAGCAATGATCAGCAGCGCAGTAATATTCAGGTTGATCGAATGATCGAAGTCCCGTAAAGCTTGAGAATCATTTCTAATCGTTGGATCCATTCAAAATTCCTGAAAGAATGAGGGTCGTCGGATCAAAATATAGACAAGAAGAGCACTGAACAGGAGGACAGATCTCAGACGTTAGATCCAAGTGCAGGACCCGACCATCGTTGGATCAAGGAGAACCTGCACACCTTTTAAAGTATAACAAGGAGAAGCGGGCGTAATCGCGATATGAGAAATCGCAACTTAAATCTGAGCCGTCAGATCAAGGTTGAATCTGGACCATGGATTCCAGTCCATGTCGGAGTTTCAAGGATCACGAGTTGAACATGTCAAATATTATTAACATCAGGAATCCCGATATCACGATATGTGAAATCAAAATGTAATCTGAGCCGTCAGATCAAGATTTGATCTAGACCGTTGATTCCAGTCCATGTCGGAGTTTCGGGGATCGCAACATGGAGAGGCAACTAAACAATGCAACAAGAATGTCGATTTTGCGATATGCAAAATTGTGATTCAATCGCAGTCGTTGAATCAAGCTCTGATCAAGACCGTTGATCTCACGTCATTTCGGGGTATCGGGGATTGTGACTTGGAGAGTCAAGATGTCTCATCTCCAGACTCGTGAAATGTGAAATTGCAAAAGCACCTTATGCATAAGGCTGTGGTCATAGCCCATGGTCACAAGAAGGGAAGGAGTCAGTCCAGATAAGATCCTTTTCAAAGTTTCGCCTATCGCGACTTGGAGTGACAAGAACCTCCATCTAAGGAACCACGAGATGTGAATTCAGGATGAGATCTAGACCGTCAATACATCAAAAGCCTGGACCGTTGATCTGAGCTCGATCTCTGAGTCTCACCTATCGCGACTTGGAGTGACGAGAATCTCCATCTAAGGAACAATGAGATGTGAATTCACGATGAGATATGGACCGTTGATTCATCGAGATCGTGGACCATCGATCAGGGTCGATGAAGATCAGAAGTTCGCAACGCCTTTTAGCATAGCCTGTGGTCACCGTGTGTCATCACGTGGAGGAAGGACCTAGTGTATATAAGCTCCACCTTGGAATTTTGGGGATCGCGTATGGGAGTGTCAAGACACTGGATCATACAAATGCCGAAATACCAAAAAGGTGAATTGTCGGAGTAACCGGAGGTCACCGCATGTGGTCATGTAGAGGAGGGAGCTAGAGCAACCAAGCTCCTTTTCGGAGCTCATGACATGGAGACTCAAGATGTCTCATCGCAGAATCTCTGAATTGCAAAAGTGTGAAACGGGTAAATAACGCAAGAACCCATCAGAGTTAATCCAACGATGGAGGTGAAAATGAGCACGATCGGAGGGCTAATGTTGATCCTCACAGTGTAACTTCTAGAAACCATTAATGGTTTCTACCAGAGGATGCGAAGAGACTTATGTGTGATTTCCAAAGGATCTGAAGAGTTACAAGGAATCTGTCAGTGGAATGAAGACGAATCATGGAGGAAATTGACAGCTGGATGAGGGTTGGAGCCTGTAACTGAAACAGAAAGGATAAGCTCAACTATGCCAGAGAAGATGAAGAGTCTCAACTTCCATAGAGGTTGAGGAATCTCAACATAACACCCAGTGATGTCGAACGCGCGGTTGAACTGCCAGAGAAGTCGAAGAGTCGCGATGATGATCACGCAGAGCACTTGAGATGTGGAGAAGATTGGCATGGTATGAGCATGCAGAAGAATGGTGAATATTGCATGCACAAGATGCACAGAAGCTATATATAAACGGTACAGAGAAGAGAAGCAGTTGATGTTTTTGTTGGAGATTGCGGTGGTTGTTTTTGGTGAAGGTGATTCATGTGTGAAGAAGGAGGAGAGTGCAGCAGCTGAATTGCACAGAAGAGGAACTGTGCAGTGAATGGACATGGCACACTGAGCATAAAAAGTAGAAGAACAGACAGCGCAAGTAATGTGTTCAGAAAGGCAATGAGGCAGACAGAGCAACGAAATGCAGCATAACAGTGATGAGTCTGGTAAGCCATTATTGAACAGCATATCACTATAATAAGTTTCAGTAGCAAAGATTTATATTTCAGGGTGGAAGGGAGGTGCTAGGGAGGAATTTTTTCCTCATAGGTTCAAGTGGGTGCTTGAACACAGGGAGTTGTAGCTTCCATCTGGTTGCAGCCAGAGAAACCAGGGTGGCAGGGTGGTGCAAGGGAGAACTCTTGTTCTCTGTTATACATGTTGGTGCCTGTATGAATGGAAGTTGGTGCTTCCATCCAGTTGGTGCTGGAAACACTCATGGATTTGGTGCTTCCTTCTACTTGATGCTAGAGAAACCAGGGAGTTGGTGCTTCCTTCTAGTTGGTGCTAGAGAAACCAAGGAGTTGGTGCTTCCTTCTAGTGGGTGCTAGAGAAAACAGAGAGTTGGTGCTCTCAGCAAGTTGCATCTTGAAAAACAGAGGTTGTAGCCTCATTATGAGTTGGTTCTCATATGTATGATAATGTAAAGAATGTAACTATTACTTATCATATAAAGAAAAAGAGGTTTTTTCCCTTTATGGGTTTCCTCAGGAAATATTTGTCTCTGTGTATCTCATGTGTGTGACTGATGCTAAATGTGCCTCTGTTTATCTCTCTGCATTATCGTGATCATCATTGAGTGCCTTGTAAATATTTTAAAAGAAGCATTATTGTTTAAGAACGGTAACAACTGAATCACCCCCACTCTCAGTTGTTCAACACATAATACATATATTTCCAAGATATTCATTGCATGGGAAAGGAGTATTTCTGTTAATAAATGATCAACAGAAGTGAAAACATTACATACTTTCATATCGACACAGTTTGGAACTGAGAAACTGAGTTTCTTCCAACTGAGCCTCCACCACTTCAATTGTCCACAAAAGGCAAGCTCATATAAGGGAGACAAAGAGGTTCTCCATCAATAAGTGAAGATCTTGGGAGCTAAAAATTGTGTTCAGACTTAAAGGACAAAGGGATGCAGACTCAATAATGAATTAATTATTTCTCCAGAGTAACTTTGCTCTCAAAGTTGAACTCTCTCTTATTTTCCAAAGCTCGGAATTGGCTTCTTTATAGCCTTCAAAATTCAACTGAAGGGTCGAGTTGAAATGTTTCCAATATATGGAAGGCCAAAAATCAGAGATCTTTTGTCATGACATGGAAACCCAACATTTATTTTTTATTTTTTGGTACAAATCCCGAAGTACGTGGGCCGTAGTGGAGAATCCAACATATACGCATGTTGTATAAGTACTTGTCAGGTGCATACAAGTGGAAAAATATTTATTTTTGTCTCTAGATTCATTAATCAGGGAAAGTAAGTCTGCATAGGGAAATGGAATAAGGCCCTCTCTTCAATATTGCATAGGGTGAGGAAAATCTTTTTCTAACATCAAGATAGCATAAGAAGACAGATACAAGACCACATTTGCGATAGACTGGGGATCCTACCAATACACAATCATGTCGTTTGGACTGAATAATGCACCAACATTTTTTCCCAGAGTAGCCATTGTTGTGTTTAAGGAATTTATCCATCAGTTCCTAAAAGTATACATGGATGATTGGATAGTCTATAGTTTGTTGAAAGACCATGTAGAATTCTTATGCCTGATGCTAGAAAGATGTAGGCAGTACCAGATATCACTGAACATAAGGAAATGCATATTCGGAACATTGTTTGGGATACTATTGGGCCATATAGTATTCAAACAGGGTTTATTAGTAGATCCTGCAAATATTGAAGTAATTGTTAACTTACCACCACCAAAAACAGTCTATCAGCTAAGAGCGACGTTGGGACACACGGGATACTATAGGAAATTTATCAAAGGATATGCACAGATTACTGCACCAATAGAAAATTTGCTAAGAAAGGATACAAAATTTCAGTGGAACGATGAGTGCTAACACGGTCTGGATACCCTGAAGGAAAATATGGTCATCACGTCGATATTAGTATTTCCATACTAGGTGAAGACATTCCATGTGCATGTAGATGCATCATCCATAGCACTCAAAGCTATCTTGGCGCAGCCAGGAGTGGGAGACTTGGATCACCTGATATAATTTGTGAGAAGAAAATTATCCGACTCAGAGAAGAACTATAATACTACAGAAAGGGAAGGCCTAGCTATGGTCTACTCACTGCAAAATTTCATACATTAGTTATTGGGGAAACACTTTAAGATGTTCACAAATCACTCAGCCCTGAAATATCTAGTCAACAAGCCAGTGTTGGGGGGAGAATATGTTGTTGGTTACTACTATTTCAATAATTTGACTTTGAAGTAATATTCAAGCCAAGAAAATTAAATGCAGGACCTAACCACCTATCAAGAGTCACAAAGGGAGAAGAACCTATGAATTTAGAGGAAAACTTTCCAGATGCACATCTATTTTCAGTACAGATTGTTGATGAACACTTCATAGATATCATTCAGTACTTGAGCATAGGTACTACGCCGCAAGAGTATAACACCACACAGAAGAAAAACCTGGTAGTTTGTGTTGCCGACTATCAACTGATTGCAGGACACTTATACAAAATGGGCACAGATAGCATCTTGTGAAGATATGTGTTAGAACATGAAAGACCATGAGTTTTAGCAGAAGACCACGAAGGAATAACAAGAGGGAATTATGCAGGAAAAGCTACTGCACAGAAGGAATTATGTGCAGGACTATGGTGGCCGAATATTCACAGAGACTCGAAGGAGTATTATCAAAGATGTGATGTATGTCAAAGAGTAGGCAAACCCAACATAAGGGATGAGATTCCATTACGACCATAAGTAACATTATAGGCATTCGATAAGTGGGAAATAGAATTTGTAGGACCAATTAACCCACCAGCAAAAAGAATAGGATCAAGGTACATTATCACCACCACGGAATACTAACAAGATGGGCGTAATCTGCACCAGTGAAGGATTGCAATGCAGAAACATCAATGCATTTTTTATTCGAGAAAGTAATCACTCGATTTGGATGTCCAAGATTTTTTATGAGCAACCAAGGCATGCACTTCATAAACAGCAACATCAGCGCTATGACTGAAGAGTTTGAATTCCATCATCAAAAGAGTGCACCATATCATCCACAGGCAAATGGCATAGTGGAAGCATTTAACAAAATCCTGGAGAATGCATTGACAAAGATCTGTAGCATCAACAGGGATGAAAGTATTATCATTATTATGGGCCTACAAGACTACGTGTAAAAATTTGATAGGGAACACGCCATTCAAACTGGTCTATGGCCAAGAAGTAGTGGTGCCATTAGAATTTTTAGTACCAATCTTGTGCGTAGAAGCAATTACACAAATGACAGAATGAGGCACAATACATGAGTGACTAAATCAGTTAATGACCATGGAGGAAGGTCAGATCTTAGAAGGCTTCCACCAACAATTTCAGAAAGCAAGGGACAAAGCTTGGCATGATAGACACATAAAGAATAAAACTTTCAATGAAGGAGATCTAGTACTGATGTATGACAGCAAATCGTTTCAGCACCCAGGAAATCTAAGAATGCATTGTCTAGGACTGTATGAAGTAAAATCTATCACATATGGAGTTGTATAGTTGAAATACTTATCAGGCACATAACTCATAGGAATGATTAATGGGAGTCGACTGAAGTTGTACAAGGACAGTCACCCACCCACCACGCAGTAAAAAAAAAAAAAAAAAAATTGTAAAAAGAACCAGAAAAGGCACAGTACATCGGAGAAAGAAAGAGCACACATGATTAGGAACATAAACCCAGTGAGGAGAAGTACAATGGTCATATACAAAGGGAAACAAGAGATTAAATGAAATTCGGCAAAAGAAGTACAACATGACAGCACTAGGTGGAATTAAAGGAAGGCAAGGACCGATGGGACGCCACATTAATCGCACCAACTGGAGACGGCAAGGCAAAGTAATGGAAAGTATGAAACCAATGAAGGTGCATTGAACTCATAATTAAGGTGCATTAAACCCATAATGAATGAAGCATCATCGACAAGCTTCAAGAAAAACCCATACAACACAGACGTGGGAGCAAACAGTCTATTCACGAAAAGAAAGTAGATAGAGAGTGATAGGGGCTAAAGAGAATAGAGTGAGTTCATAGAGATCACAGAGATCATTTGAGTTCAGAAAACATTTGAAATTCACCGCCATGGCACCGCCCAAGCAAACAGAAGCAAGCTAGAGTGCCAAACCAACCAGAGTCAAAACCAAGTCATGGGTACATGTGGATTAAGGTGAACAGCAGCAGTCTGAGATCGTTAATGTCGATGAAATCCCATCTCCAGACATAGCACCAGTGAACCCAACACCTATACTGGAAGAAATCCCATAGCCATCACCCAAGGGTAAAAATATAGATGGACCAGTAGAAGTACAGGAGCCACGGACCCAGGACATAGAAACCCTAAAGAAGGTGCAACCAGAGAATGTTGAAGAAACTTTGAGATTTAATGGAATGGTGCCAATTCAGGAATCAGCAGTTGAGCCAAACGAGTCTCAAACGACCATATTAGACCACCCACAAGAAGGAATGGTTGACGATGTCATAGGTTGGCCAGAATAGTATATTGAGGAACAACTGGAAACCACTAGAACTTCAAGCCAGCCACCATCGCTACAGAAAGACAATATACAGATACCCAAGTCACCTCGCAATAAACCTGTAGCAGAAATCATTCTACCGTTGATACCATATGGGGTATAGGTAGGACCAGACCTATTGGGTTATATAGGAAAGCTCAAATACTCAGATCATGATGTAGCAAATGAAGACAAGTTTTTGGAACTTTCAAAGAGGGTATACATGGAGACGATAGGAAATAATCTGTTTGGGGAACCAATTAGTAAGCCACTTCAATGGGAAACAGGGTTGGATAAGACAGGAATTTTAGGTATGTTGGACCTACCACATTTTGGTAGAGGTCAGCATGCAACTGCATGCGTAAAAAAAATTTTAGCAGTCACGCATGGAGGGGATATCTGGTTGGACAAGCTAGTCTCCATAGACATAGATCTTATGGCCAAAATAACAGGATTGCCATCTCGGGGCATGGATCCCACGCATTTTTTGGATGAAAAATCCAGGGAGAAAGCACTAGCAGAAGATATGAAGAAGAAGTATGGTACTGACAGGGGCACAAGAGGGATCATCATCAAGAGGATCAATGATGCCAAGACACAATTGGGCACAAAAATCTTAGCCTACAAGATGCTAAGAAAATTCCGTAGGGAGGAAATTCTAGCTGGAGTTGTCGCATTTGCAGCTTAGTGCGCAGAAGGCACCACAGTGAGTTGGGCACCACACCTCTTGAACTTGTTCCTGGATGACTACAAGGATGCACAGGATATAGGAACAGAGTTTCACTACTCATGGTTGATCACATTAATAGCTTTCATGGTATGGAAAGAGCCAATGTATGTAGTTTTTTGTACCAGACCCAAACCAAACAAGGGAGTGAGATATTTATTTCTCAGAGCTAGGCCAGATGCTAGGAGAAAAAGGGAGAACAAGTCCATATTTGAAGGATACCTATGCGACCTACAATAATTCATCTGCAATATGTGGAGAATCACACCAGAGGCTGTCGCGGCATATGGGGACATTGCCAACTTTAGGGCTACACTACATACAATGTGAATACGTGTGCGAAGGATCATGATAAGAAGTGGTTGCATATGTTCTATTGTATCACAGAGGGTGACATCGACATGGTCATCAGCGAATGGGATGACGAATGGAGGATTCTAGTCCTCACCCAGGAATTTCTAGAAAGAACAGCAGAAGAAGAGGCAGGGCAGGGAGAAACACAACCTCAAGAAATCCAAGTGCCCAAGAGATGGATAACAGGCCAAGGAAAAACAACACAAATAAATGAAGGGACAACTAAGACAAGGACCTAGAATGGGAAGAAGGATAATACGCAGTTGGCCAAGGAGTAGAAGCAATAAGCCAAGCCCGTGCGAGAGACCACAACAAGTCCCAACCCACAGGAACCAGGGGAAATCAAAAGGCTAGCCACGTAGATAGGAGGCGCACGCAAGAAAACGAAGGCACAAAGAACACCACTAGAGTATATGATCACGGATGATGATGGGGAAATGATAGCCAGAATGGTCTAGGATTGTCTATCTGAGGATTTTGACCATGATGCACACCATAGGGATAGGATTCAGGAGGAGTTGGAAAACATGTGGCAGCTCCTCAAGAAAATCGAGGAAGGGAAGACAACAAGTAGCAGGGGAACAGAACCATCATCACCATAGATGGAGGAAAGAGTGGAAGTAGAAGAACAAGATCCAGTCCATCCACTACCGCACCCGAACACAACATTCCACATCACACCGAGTATTCTACGAATGGATGATATTGTGGGGCATACACCCTTGAAGGACTTAAGCTAAATCCAATTGGTGTTGATGTGGATGCCGACCAGGGCACTCCACAAGTTGCAGGTTAGCATAAACCATAAGATACAGTCTCATGCACACAAAGACTTAGTCGAATTGTAGAAGGCAACAAAGAAACAGGATGCGCTGGAAATAGTCTATGAGTAGGCTAAATCTGAGACCCAGGAGGAAATGGAGTGCATAAAAGGATTGGAGAAAAAAGTGGCAGGAACTTACGAACAGATTCCATAGGCTACATAGAGAGATGAAATCACAATAGAAGAAAATATTCATCGGATTGTGGAGGAAATCCATCAATATCATAAGGAGATGGAGAAGCTCTGAGAACAGCTCACACCAAGCACTCCACCAACAGTGAAGAATCAAAGGAAGCAGGAAGCAACAGCGCAGCTGCAAGAGATAGAGTAGTAGTTCAACACAGTAGCTAACTTGTTCGATAAAGAAGCGCAGCTTTGGACTAGATTAGAGGAGGATCATCAAGTCCAAAAGTGGGACAAGGAAGAAGAAAGGATCAATGCAATGATCCAAGAACTCAAGCAGAGGCAAAAGATAATACCAATTACAAAACACATCAAAGGGGCGTAGGACATGAAGAGATTGCAGGAAGAGCTAACTACTGCAAAAACCTAGAAACAGGATCATCAGGCTCAAATGGAACCATTGCAAGAATGGGTAGCAAAAGTCCTAGCACAAGCAAAGGAAGCCAAGTCACATATAGCACAGACCTAGGCAGAGTGTGTGGAATTGATCAGTGATGAAATTGCAGTCCAGATAGTCGAAACACTCAAGGAGAAGACTGTGCAGGTGTAGACATAGGAAGCAGAGCTCAAGGAAAAGTTCCAAGTGATCACCAAAGAGATCAAGGGAGAACACAAAGGTTAGGTGGCTTGGGACGAGCCACATTTTAGTGTTGGGGGCCTATTGGAGCCAGGCCAAAGGTCGAGGTGGAAAAGAAAGGTGATTTTGGGAAAGAAAGCATGCTCGAGGAAAGAGACAGTTGGAAGGAGGAACAACACATGAGCATGCATGGAAGACCTAACAATGTTAGGGTTAGGGTTTTGGTAATGTATTGTAATGGCTGAAGAGCTGAAAATTTATAAATATTGATACTTAGGTATCATAGGGGTTGGTCTATGGGGGTTCAGATTATTGTTTTTTTTGTAGTTATGCATGAGTTGATGCGATATGTAAGGATTTGTGATATAATTTAGTTTTGTATAAGTTGTTGAGATAGAGAGGATGAGGGAAGGTAGATCTTGAGGGTTAGATCACAGGTTGGGGATCCTGGTGTGATCTAGCCTGCCTCATACATATCTTACCTGACTATGAAGAGTTGTAAGCACACAACATTGTAGATGCAGAAATAATATGATAAAAGAGTTGAGATCCAAATCTTTGTGGACATATCCCAGAAGGGGGTGAACCACGATAACATATGTGTTGTGTGATGAATGCATGCATATATTTATCATATTTTCAGTAGTTATTTGTTCTAGTTAATGAATAAGTTGTTATAATTCCTGTGTATTCGTAAATGATAGTATATTGCAGTTACAGTTGTAATAATGGTTCAATATTCATTCACCATATCTCACACTCAATCCTAGGTTGTAAACACATGAGTCTTACAGCCACCCATTAAAGCTATCTCGGGTGAGACTGTACAGTGCATCCTGTGCATTGTGTTGCCTTATGGTTTACCAGGAGGGTCGATAGTTTTAGAGGATTTGTTGGAAACCCTAATAGACATGAACCCTGGGTCAACAAAATCAAACAGTATAGGAGAATAGTAGCCAATAGTTGTCTACATTTTCCCCAGTTTTTTCTCCTTCGTGAGTAATGATGTTTATTTTAGGTAGTTATTCCTCAATTCCCTTTTTCAGTTCTAAGCCTATGAAGTTAGCTCCTCATTGACAAACCTAATCTTCCCATTTCACAATCAGTTATGGGCACTCTTCATTTACATTTTCATTAGTTCTGCAGTGAGAGAACCATGGTCGTCTTGGGTGAGGGAAATATCTGGACAAGTGACATTTTTCATTACAGTTTTAACATCTTCCCGACCCTCTTACCCCATTTGTTTCTCCTCCAAATACACCTCCACCCCCACCTCCCTGGCCTCTTCTAGGTCCTTGGGGAGTTTTGTTGATTCTGAATGTTGTATGATATAATCTCTCAGTAAGAACATCCATTGCTCTACATTGATTTGTATCATGTGTTGTAGATGTGTAGAATTCACAATGTATTGTATTGGGTACAATTTTATACTTCTTCATGATAGGAAACTACCTTGGCGCATGCCCATGTCTCCAACAAATCTCACAATACTCATCTGGATGAGATGTTTGATTTCCTGGAAAGGAATGGTATAGCCCTAGTGCATGGAATGGTAGAGTCATAGATATTTGTGCAACTCCTCCTTTTCGTCCTAGAGAGGGTCCCATCAGATTGTGAGGAGGTCTCGTTATCACATATTATTGTATGGGGTGTTTTCCCCACTAGATTTGGCCCTTGGGTGGAAAATGTGAAGAATGGGGTTAAAAACCCACTAAATAGTGCTTATCCTAAGTCTGTTGGAGTTGATGTGACCATTTGGCACATTGTGCTAGGACGTGCGTAAATCTGGGCTGCTAGGATCAGTGTGCCTCAGATCGATGGTCAATGGCCATATCTTAGCCTCAACATGTTCACAAGATAAAAAAGGTAGGGCGGGCCGAGGAAAAAAGTAGTGGTTTTTGAAGGTGCTACGTGTCGTCCAAAGACACACATCAAGCCCAAAAGCAAGGAGGTTCCAAACCACTTTTCGCAGCCTTGATATGTGCATGTGCACATAGTGTTCTATCCCAGGGTTGACAAGTGGTCTCCCCTCATCACTTCCACTCCCTCCATCTGTCTTCCACTCACTGTCCGATCGGTACCTGTCCCTTTCTCATCTCCCGCCACCTGTGCCACCTCGCTCCACATCACCTCCATTGCTTTACACCTTAGCTCTCACCTATGTCGCCCCCACAGCTTCTTCCCAGCCTCCGTGTCTCCTCCATCTGGTCATCGCACATTGAGCAGCCTGTCGTTGCACCAATCATCCCTCTAGACCCTCGTTCACGTTTTCTACCTATCCATCCTTCCAGGCATCCAACTCATCTCCAGGTGGCAGAATGCAGAGTCTTCCACTTCTCACAAGTGCAGTGTTGACTCAATCCTTTTT
The DNA here is from genome assembly GCA_009831015.1 of Picea engelmannii. Classification (NCBI taxonomy): domain Eukaryota; kingdom Viridiplantae; phylum Streptophyta; class Pinopsida; order Pinales; family Pinaceae; genus Picea; species Picea engelmannii. The sequence goes on from ML780580.1 coordinate 1,250,029, forward strand.
GATCTTGATGAAGTAGTTATTAAGGTTGGTTGGTGGTGTTTGAACTTATTTTCCACCATAAATGGAAAGCCCGAGAAAGGACTGTGAGCAAGTCGGCTCAGCTACAGTTAACTCATATGAATCATGATTGCGTCCGATGGAGCTTGCTTCTGATAGGAGACTGCATGCACAGTTTGTCAGGAAGCATGCAGACGCAAATCCTTTAATGTGAAGATTGAAGCACACCTTTGCTACAAGAACGAAATTTTTGAGTATAAGTATGGAGTTCTGTCAATTTTATAAAGGTATTTGGTTGAGCAGAGCTCCCATTTTGTAATATGTTTTAACACCAGAGCTGTGTCTGGTTATGTAATTAATTTGAGACTTTCAGTTAATAGAAAACAGTTTCTTTCCACCTCTCTGTAAGCACTCTATTAATACACTCGGAATTGGAGGATATAGTCAAGGGATTTTATGTTGTTGTAATGTAGGTTTGATTACAATAGCATCATGACCATTTTTAATCATCTCTCCTTGTTATCATTTCCCTCTCACACTGAATTGCTCAGAATTGGAGGATCCAGTCGAGTTGTTGTGGCCGCATAGTTATGTAGGTTTGATCATTGCATGGTTGTGACTGTGTCATCTGGACACATTTCAGTGTCTAAAATTTGAGCTCGAGAAGATCATCGAGCCTAATTTTTTCCTCTCAAAGGTGTTGGAAAGTTGGATGCCCGTAGCAGTTTTTTTGGTTCTCTCACCAAGTCTTACCTTTGCTCGCCTTTAAACTCAATCCACTGACTGAAGTTAATGTGGCCCTCACTTCCATGTACATTCCTTGTGTAGTTTTGTGTTGTAACATCATTCTAGTGTTGAGTTTTGTCCATTGACCACCACCCATTTAAACCAACATCCACCTAAACACTGATGGGTATTAGGCTTACCTCCCCTACAATTAGGAGGTGAATTCTAGTGCTAACATTTATGGCACCATCGTCGGGGACGAGATTAAATATTTTCCCTGGGTAGAACGACAACGAACTTTTGATTCTGAAGGTGCATCAGACATCAGAATCTTTGAATATTTCAACTGTGCATCTGGTGACTCCATTGAGGTGATTCCACTGTCTCAGTTTTGTTCTTTCATATTTACTACTTCCAGCTACACCTAGTAGACCTCGAGAGAACACAATGATCAGATCTGGCTTTTGATGGTGAACGAAGGCCAGACACACTCATTATGCATATCATTCACCTGGTGACTCCATGGTTAAGGGATCATTTGGTGACTCAACTGGTTCAAAATGGAAAAAGTCATGGCTCGAATATTTTCTCCTTTTAATTTTTCTGTTGTTCCTAGTTTTCCTAATGTTGTCCCTACTGTGGATGAATGGGGTGATTATTTGCCCATATTTAGAGGGCATGTAGAGGAAAACCCTTCTCAGTATCTCCATGAGTTTCATGAACTCATGCATCAGTGGGAGATGCATCATGAGGATGTATTATTAAATATTTTCATGTTCTCATTAGCAGGGGAAGCTCATGAATGGTATCATTCTTTACCCCCTACTAGCATCTCCTCCTTGAGAGAGTTTCATGCAGTTTTTAATAAGCATTGTCAAAGGTATTATTCCTCTGAGTTAACCTATCATAATTGTTGTGAGGAATATGAAGACAGTGATCAAAATATGGTTGTGACTAATGAGGACCATAAAAAGGAAGGAGATGCTTTGGGTGATCTGATGGGGCCGGTAAAATCTCTTTCTATAGAGATAGAGGAATTAAAGGTAGATCGTGACTGCTGCCTTTTTTAGGAAAGCACGGAGGATTTTATAGTCCCTGAAGTGGATATTCTTGATAGCCCTACTGATGATGATAACATTGAATATGTCATGACTGTAGAGGCCTTTCATTCTTCTCCTGATGAACCTGTTGTTTCAACCTTTGATGATTATTCGGATGACGAGCAGCAGAGCCCTGCATTACAATTTTCTAGCCTAGGGAGAAGTCAGCCTGTGTATGACAGCTATGAATCATATTCTGAGTTGGATATGCAGTATTTCCAAGAACCGACTGTAGATCCTTATCCTCTATTCATTAAATAAAAGTATTATGAGGAAGTCAGCCATCCGAAGCAGCATGATGAAGAGCGGAGCTTTCCCACAGATCTTGTTTATGATGATTATGAATCTGACCCTTGGGAGAGCCAAGAAGAGGAACAAGAGAAGCAACAGAAGGAGAATTTTATCTCATGTTCAGATCCTGTTAGTGAGCAGCCATTGCCTAATATCATTCATCCTGCATCAACCTCTCACCCGTCTGCGCTTACCGAAGACATTCAACGATGTGTGATCCACTGTGCGGCGGAAAAGGTTGCATGTTACAAATTTTCTTGAGTTTTTCGTTGGTCCTATGAGCCTGTGAAGGAATACATGGAGTCATATTTTCTTCATGTTTTGAAGCCACCCAGCTTCATCCTAACCTCAGCCTTAGGATGAAATATGAAGAGTGTAATTGTTATGCTATCACGGTTGCAATACATGTTATCAATCATCAACAAAGTGAAGGAGCTTCTAGTTAGGAAGTTACTTGAATGGATATGGTGAAAGTTTGTGTTCACCTAGCGCTGTGTAAAAATTTATTAGTTTAGGACTGTACATAAATAATCTGCTTGGAGCATAAGTGTTTATTTTTCTTTTTTTTGTCATATATTCCTCAGCAAGGTGTTTTGAGCTTGACTCCATAGCCCAAAACAAGGCAACTGAAACTACAAAAGGAGATATTAGAGCCTCGTAGGGAGGAATATATCCCCCATGGAGCCTAATGTTATCACATATTATTGTATGGGGTGTTTTCCCCACTGGATTTGGCCCTTGGGTGGAAAATGTGAAGAATCGGGTTAAAAACCCACTAAATAGTGCTTATCCTAAGTTTGTCAGAGTTAATGTGACCGTTTGGCATGTTGTGTTAGGACGCACGTAGATCTAGGTGGCTAGGATCAATGCACCTTAGATCTACGGTTGATGGCCATATTGGGGCCTCAACATGTGCACATGATAGAAAAGGTAGGGCGGGTTGGGGAAAACAGTCGTGGTTTGTGAAGGTGCTACATGTCAACCAAAGACACACATCGGGCCCAAAAGCGGGGAGGTTCCAAACCACTTTTCATAGCCCTCATATGCGCATGTGCACATAGTTTCCTATCCCAGGCTGAAAAGTGGTCTCCCCTCATCACTTATGCTCCCTCCATCTATCTTCCACTCACTATCCCATCGATACCTGTCCCTTTCTCATCTCCCACCACCTATGCCACCTTGCTCCACATCACCTCCATTCCATTACACATCAGATCCCGCCTGTGTCACCCCCACAGCTTCTTCCCAGCCTCCATGTCTCCTCTACCTGGCCATCACACATTGAGCAGCCTGTCATTGTGCTAATCATCCAACCAGACCCTCGTCCACGTCCCCTTCCTAGCCATCCTTGTAGGCATCAACTCAGCTCCAGGTGGTAGAATGCAGAGGTCGCCACGTCTCACGGGTGCAGTGTTGTATCTCGGGCCTTTTCGATCTCGATGAAGCGGTTATTAAGGTTGGTTGGTGGTGGTTGAACATATTTTCCACCATAAATGGAAAGCCCGAGAAAAGACTATGAGCAAGTCAGATCATCTACAGTCAGCTCATCTGAAACATGATTGCATATGACAGAGATCTATTTTGATAGGAGATGGCATGCACAGTCTATTAGGAAGCATGCATATGAAAATCCATTAATGCAAAGATCCTAGCATGCCTTTGCTACAGGAATGAAATTTTTGAGTATAAGTATGGAGTTCTGTCATTTTTGCAAAGGTATTTGGTTGAGTAGAGCTCCCATTATGTAATGTGCTTTAACACCAGAGTTTTTTTTGGTTATGTAAGTGATTTGAGACTTTTAGTTAATAGAACTCAGTTTCTTTCCACCTCTCTGTAAACATTGTGTTAAGACACTCTGAAATGGAGGATCCAGTTGAGGTTTGTTATGTTGTTGTAATGTAGGTTTGATTATAATAGCATTGTGACCAGTTTTAATCATCTCTCCTTGTTATGTGTTCCCTCTCGCATTGAATGGCTCGGAATTGTAGGATCCAGTCGAGTTGTTGCGGCCACATAGTGATGTAGGTTTGACCATTGTGTAGTTGTGAATGTGTCATCTGGACACATTTCAGTGTCTATAATTTGGGCTCGAGAACATCATCGAGCCTAAGTTTTTCCTCTCGAAGCTGCTGGAAAGTCGAATGGCCGTAGCAATTTTGTTTGTTCTCTCACCAAGTCTTCCCTCTGCTTGCCTTTAAACTCAATCCACTGACTAAAGTTAATGTGGCCCTCACTTCCCTGTGCATTCCTTGTCTAGTTCTGTGTTGTAACATCATTCTAGTGCTAAGTTTTTTCCATTTACCACCACCCATTTAAACCAACATCCACCTAAAAATTGATGAGTATTGGGCTTACCTCCCCTACAATCAGGAGGTGGATTCTAGTCCTAATAGGTCCCATTCCCCTCATGCATGGAAATTCATTTTCCAAATTCTCCTCTGTGTAGCATCATATGCACCAAACTTGAGGTTCTCATGTTCTTGGTATAGTTAATTCTTGAATCTTATCCATTAGCATTGATATTTTTCCATGGAGTTGTGAGAAATTTGCGTCCACTAGAGGTTTGGTTACCCTTAGACTCCCTAGATAACCTTCCATGGATTCAATTTTCATTTATTGTTCCAAGGCATATGTTAAGGTGGATATTCATTGTTGTGTTAAAGGAATACTCGTTAGAGGTAGTAGTCCTTGGATGTACCATTCCCTCGGGTGATCTTCATGAATTGGATGCACTAACCTCCCAATAGCGGATTTAAATTTTATACTGTACTCCCAGGAAGATTCTCCTTCCCTTTGTTAAATCTCCCACAACTCATAGAGAGCTTGTTTCTCTGATTGCGGTAGCTTGAATTCGGCGATAAACTTCAAACGAACCTGGGCAAGGTTGAACGCTTTTCCTTGCACCCCTGGTTCAATAGCCTTCATGTACCATTTGAGGGCACGGCCCCTCAAGGTAGTCTAAAATTCTACTAACTTATTTGCATCGAGATTCCCTCTTGATATCCAGATGGCTTCACATAGGAACCAATGTTTCTCTACATCCTCATCCCCTTTACCCAAAAATTATGGGTATTAGGCAATCAAGCCTCCCATATTGCTAGCCATTCTAGGTCTTACTATTCCTATTAAAATGAAACCTAACAGCCTTGGTTGCGATATGCCATGGGATCCCAATATCCACCTAGTGTTTACACTTACAAACTATGACTAACCGACTGAATGTGATGGAATAGAACTAGCATAAGTATGTGGTATAAGGCTTACCACGGGTATAGAGGGCACCTGGGGAATGAGTGATTCAGGGATGGGTCCACTGACTTCTAGGAGGGTTTCTTTGATTTGGTAGGTCTCATTTTCTTCCTGTGGAGCAGCCTTCTCGGCCTGATTCCTGATTTTTCTTGATATTAGGGTTGAATATTCTTGTTCTTCTACAAGATCCATACCTGCTTCATCTTCCCTTGCTTCTACACACTCCTCTTCTTGTCCAACCACATGGGGATTCCTTTTTCTCTGCACTTCCCTCTACTGTAATCTTAAATTGGCTAGTATTTCTTTTATTCTTACCTTCCTCAACTCTTCCTTCTTTCTTTCATTTGTTCATCTTGATCCAATTTATTTCTACAACACCTCAGACTTCTTTTCTTCTTTATTTACCTTTCCATGCCACCACTTCTCAATTATGGCGGCTCTCATCAAGGCTTGCTTGTTTCTTGTGTTCTTTTCTTGATCTTCCCTCATCTATCAAAGAAACCTTTCCCCTTATTAGTTCATGATCCTAACCCAAAATCACCCTACCCCAAGTGTAGGTGTTTAGGCTGCCATCTCAGTCGATGGAATAGTTAACATCCCCTCCTCCATCAAGAATGCTTTGATCCATAGGGGAATTTCCCTCAATAGTCTCCCGTGTGCACCTTTCTTGAAAATGTCTTATGCCTGTGAAAAATATTGGTGATTCTCAGTTGTGAATCCAACGATATACCCTTCCAGAGTTGTGTTAACCCAAAAATCAACTTCTCACATAATCTGGTGGTCCAACCGATGAAGTCTTGTGATCTTCTTTGTGTCCCAAGTACATGTCTTCTTGATGTGTTCTTTTAATTCAGGAGTTTCTTGTAGCCAATCTATCCAATGGAATAGCTCTTCCAAGAATTTTTCTAGAATATCTCATATTGGTCACTCGATATTTTTGAATAAAAGACAAAATCTCTTGTTTTGCTCATGCTTTTACCTCACAACTTCACTTCCTTCCATATAAAGGCATCACAATTTTTTTCCCACCATTGTTGAATGTCATATATTTAGATATACAAAATCATTCTCCTTATAGGTTCCCTTTTAAATCATAGGTCCCGGCAATGGAACCATTTTTTTGGCACAAAAATGATTAGACCAGGGTCCTCTTCAAGTTACCAACAAAAGGTATCGATGTAGTCAAGTGTGTTGGAATTTTCATCTTCCCGGGAGGGAAGAAATATCACTATAAGCACAACCGAGATGAATAGGAGAGGGGAGGGTAAGAGGGATACTCATACAGATATCCAAAGTATCAAGATTCATATTATTCCTGCACAATATAGTTTAAATCAGTTGTAGTTCTGAACATTTCCTAGTTGAGAATGGAGAAACAGAGTTGCACAACATTCACATGAAAGTTATAATCCTTTAACCATACCCAATATAAATATAACATAGCATATATTCAATATAATAAGAAGGATAAATACACAATATATTTTCAAAATAATTGGTCCTCCCACTATATTATCATATAACAGGTTTCTTCTCAAAATACAAGATCAGCTTGAGTCACATATACAATTGGTCATGCCAAAGATAATCAGTAAGTGTTTATGCACTACTATGAGACAAGGTTATCTCAATCCTTTGTTCTTTCCAACACTACAGTACTACATGACTCTATTACATTATCAATTTGGTACCTAACCCAGATCTCTGGACTTAGTTAAGATAACAACAACAAAAATTTGAACTAGACTCACATTTGGATTGACCTTTCCCAAGTTGTCTAAGATTAACCAAACTCAGAAACAACATCAATCATAATAATAACAATAATGCCTTTTTACAATAATATTGATCCCATATCTATAATCTGATCAAGTCTTGTTGGTTGAGAACTCGAGAGTTCTCTTCTCTTCTTGATTCATTTGCAACCTCTTTCTCCAAAACTAGTGTTGTGTTGTCCTTCCAACCGTTTTATGTTCTAACTATTTCTTGTTGCACATTCTCTCTTCTCTGCTTTCTGTTCCTTCCTTTGGTCATTTTTTTGGTTCCAAAATAGCTTTTTAAACTTTTATTCATCAAAATGAAGAGCCCAACAGGATTTTTATAGGCCCAAACACATCACTATGAATCAATTCTAGAATCCCCTTTTCCCTTGTCACTCCATATAGGAACCTAACCTGATTTTGTTTTCGATATATGCAATGTTGAAAAAAATAGACTTCCATATTACAACCAGGAAAACCTTCGACCATAACTTTGTTGTGCATAGATTTAAGTATTTTTTCTCCAATGTGTACCATCCTCTGGTGCCATAAGATGGTTGGTTCAACTTGATGAAGAACAGTCAAGTTGGTTTGTATCGACTTAGCCTAAGTTAAGTTGAGTTGAGTCAAAGTTGAGTCGACTTTAGGAACAACAATTTTGTTGCAACCAATCAAGTTGGAATTCAATTATATCTTTTATAGGGTTCCAATATGAACTCCTTTCATTAATACCATTGCTCCCCTAACCATTTTTCATGTATCCTTATGAAATAGAGTGTCCACACCTGCATCGCTCATCTTGCTAGAAGATATCAAGTTTATTTACAAACCTGGAATATGAAGCACACCTAGAAGGGTTCTACTCCTGCTCATCCTGCAGTATTAGCTGGACTCTTCCTCTCCCAACAATTTTGGTTGTTGATTCATCCCCCAAGAACACATCTCCCCCTTTATATATATCATATTCTCGGAACCATTCTCTGTGTGGTCTCATATGAAAGGATGCCCCTGAATCAATTAGCCAAACATCTTGATCCAATTGTGTATTGGTTGATGCCTGATATATATCACCTCCTTTATTCGAAGTAGTCTTTCTCTTAGTCGATTACTTCTCATCGGATCATGTACTATATTCTATTGCCTTTGACTTGCAGTCCCTTTTTGAATGCCCAACTTTACCGCATTTCCAACATCGTCTCATCGATTGAACCGATGAATTATATCTACCCTTTGACTTACACTTTCTACCAGATATTTTTCCTTTATCTATGTCGATTGGTCGACCTCTCACCATCAATGAATCTTTGGGTGATCCTTCCATGTTCTTCCATCACATTATTCTGATAATAGAGATGCAACCATGTCTTCTAGTTCTAATGCGGTCAAATTACTCTCTATAGCCATGACTAAGCTATCCCAAGAATCTAGAAAATAACACAATATGTTAATACATTTCTCATCCTCAATGATTTTAATATCCATAGATGATAACTAGATTATTATAGTATTGAATGCATTCAAATGATTAGTTACTGAGCTCCCATCACTCATTCTTAGAAGATAAAGTTTGTTTCTAAGGAACAACTTATTTACCAGGGATTTCGACTGGTACAAACTTCCCAACTTCTCCCACAGTTTCTTGGTTGAGTCTTCACTTGATACATTCAGTAGAAATAAATATGCAAGAAAAATTTGAATCGTACTCCTTGGCCCTCTCTCGATTTTCTCTCATTCTTCCCTCGACATACCTGTCAAAATGGTACCTGGACAAATTGTTTCCCATTGTTCTCAATCTACAAGGAGATATTCAATTTTCAGCTTCCAAAGCTCAAAACTTTGGCCATTGATTTTTTGTATCTTTATCCTCAAACTTCTTATCATTATTTCAAGCACACTTTAAAGATATCTAACTTACAACTCTAACTAGACCTAGGTTTTATCTTAGACGCAAGATCTACTTGACCTTTCTCTTATATGAATTGTACATAACAAAACATATGAGTTATGATACTCATAATGAATTGGCTTGGATCTGATACCACATGTTAGGAAATATACATCCATGCTAAACCTAGTAGGAAAAGAGAAGATAGATTTAAACAAGAAAGTAAATGACAAACATAGTACACAGAGATTTTACCCTGGAAAATCAAATGGGAAAACCATAATTCCTTGAGTTTCTTTCTCTCTTGTTGTCCTACTCATTCAGAATAAAGAGTTACATCACTAACCTTGGTCTACCCCTAAGATAAAATCACCATTATACTCTCTCGCTTTACACAAGAACAACCCTGCAACCAATTCGGCTTACATCTACATGACTAGAAACCATCTGCTAAATATTAGCAAGAACATCAACTTAATAAAATTACAATACGCCTTATTATATCCTTTACATTATGAAAAACCCTAAATCATTACGCCCAAAAATGGTTACATATCCACACATATCATTGACCACAAATCTCAAGATTATGTTACATTCAACATCAGTCAGATTACCAGTCAACCTCTAATCGGCCTTCAGTTCGTTTCCACTCAACCTCTTGATAACCTATTTTCGGCTGACATTTAGAATTTCTCGTCGATCACTTTTACTTCAAATTTATCGATCAATCGCTTTGACCTTCGAATTAACCATTGAATTGACTTAACTCATCGGTCAAGTCTTCACCCAATCGATCCACCTCAACTAGACAATTAGATAATCATTCTATAACTGCAAAGAATATAACAACCCAACAGATATACAAAAATAGATTATACATACCTAATGCAGTTTAACTGGAGGATCTCATAATGAATGAGCTCCACAAGATACCTTATGCAAGTCACCCAAGTTACTAGAAAATGATAACAATGATGAAGAAATTTTACTATTGGACAAGGATGAAGAAAGATATTGTAGAGTACATTTCCAAATGCCTAGAATTCTAGTAAGCAAAGGTAGAGAATAGGCATACAATAGGATTATTGCAGCCAATATAGATTCCATAATGGAAGTGGGAGTTCATCTCTATGGACTTCATCATTGCATTGTCAAGGATGGTCAAGTAGCATGATGCAATCATGGCAGTGGTGGATAATTTGAGCAAGGTAGTTCACTTCATTCCAGTAAATCCACCTACAAGCCAATTGACATAGAAAATATTTTTATAAAGAAAATTTCCAGGTTACATGGCATGCCCAAGACGATTATATCAGATCAAGATGCCAAATTTACTTCAAACTTTTGGAAATTTTTGTTTGTGGTTTTTGGGACATGGTTGGAATTCATCACTTCTTACCATACTCAGACAGATGGGAAACTAGAGAGGGAGAATAGAGTGATGGAGGACATTTTAAGGATGTATGTTATGCACCAGCACAGAAAGTGAGAAGATTATGCAAGATACCAGATATATAAAATATGCAGAACAGAAATAAAATGCTAGAAATGGCAGAATAACAGTAAAATATCCAGCATAATCTTCACAATACACAGAAATGATATACGAAATAGCAATAGAAAAAGCACTTTGATTCAGAAAGAAATGTTTACAGGCCTCTTCGAGGGGGCAACCTCCAGTCGAGCAGCGCTCTGTTAAAATAATCTCCAAGCTAGGGTTCTCATACCCTCGACCCTTATTTATACTAAATATGTCTATTAAGAGAAGCATCTAAGGGAAGATCCTTCTAGAAGTGGAAGCTTCTATTAGGTCTTCTTACATCCGCCTTATTCTATTTTATTGAAAGGCCTTATTAATATTGACCTTTATTACATCCGAATACATTGATCTACCTATGTGCGGGTTAGGACCTTAACAT
>ML780580.1:1282521-1300760 GCA_009831015.1 Picea engelmannii
CAAATGCAGAAACAAAACACAGAAGACACACAATACAAGAGAGACACAGATTTACGTGGTTCACCCAGTGTGGGCTACGTCCACCAGAGAAATTGCCAGGTCCTTCCTTTTTTATTATCCAACAAATGAAGGGATACAACCTATAGAAAAACCCGTTGTAACTTCCTCTTATTTCTCTCATAGTCTCCTCTCTCAGAATACAATATTCACCATCAACCATAGTTGCAATACATTTCCCCCATAAAAGAGGGTTGCCTTATAGGGAAAAAAAACCCTAAGATAATCTCTATCGTTAGATATATGACCTTATAATGAACGGTCCGGATTTACAATGAAATTACAATATACTTTTATAAGGCAATTTTTCCTTCGGGGGCTTCGCCCGCGAACCCCTGCTTGCCCCCAGCCGAGGGGATAGGCCCCCCGGACCCCGCAGAGGGGGTACCCCCCCTTTTCACTCCCCCGCATGGAAGAGTGTACATACTTCTGGGGTGTAAATACTTCATGGGGTATAAACATGGCTGAAAGCAAGGACCTCTGAATCAGGAAGATAATCAGGCTCCACAACCAACACATATAATTTGGGTGCTAGCTTCTAACAATGCTCAGCCTTGAGGGAAGTTTGCTTATATGGTTGCAGTCTCAGAAACACCTGATCCCCTTCTTCAAATTGACATTCAGAGCAACCTTGATTTTCTTGTTGCTTCATTATATTTTGTGCCATGACCAAGTTCTCTTTAAGGGTACGAAGGATATCCTCTTGGACTGTGAGTGTTTGTTCAACCGCCTGGACCTTCGAGGTACCCGGTAAGTATGAGAGAACTGAAGGTGGCTTCTGTCCATATGCTGCTTCAAAAGGAGTCATGTGAGTGGTTGTATGGTATGTAGTGTTGTAACACCATTCGGTGAGGGGTAACCATTGAGCCCACTGGTGTTGTTTTTCAGAGGCAAAGCACCTCAGATATGTTTCCAAACACTTGTTGACAACTTCCGTTTGACCATCCGTTTGGGAATGATAAGCTGAGTTGAGATGCAATTGTGTGCCTTGTAGCTTAAACAACTCTTACCAAAAATTGCTTGTGAAAGTTGGGTCTCGATCAGAAACAATAGAGTGTGGAATGCCATGAAGCTTGAAGACCTGGTCCATGAAAATTTGAGCCATCGTGGATGCAGTAAATGGGTGGGGAAGAGCGAAAAAATGAGCATACTTGGAAAGGCAATCCACCACCACCATTATGACTAATTTATTCCCCGATTTGGGTAAGCCTGTGATAAAGTCCATAGAGATATCCTTCCAAGTAGCAAGGGGAATCGGAAGCAGTTGGAGGGTACCAGGAGATTTGACTGTTTCTCCCTTGTTGCGTTGACACACCTCACATTTAGTGACAAACTTACGAATTTCCTATTTCATACCATCCCAGAAAAAAGAATTTTTGACTCGATCATATGTTTTGGTGAACCCTGAGTGCCCCACTGTGGGTGTAGAAATTTTTGCAGAAAAATGATATGGATGAATGTGAGAAGGGAGAAGAGATGAATCTAATGGAATAGGTCTCAAATAATGGTGAAAAAAAAATTTATTTTTTTTTTTACAGTTGCGGGGTTATACTTTGGTCTGAAGAATGTTGCAGTGCTGAAATCCCCAAATTCTAAACTAGAGAGTATTTACTTAGCAACCTGAACACAGATGCAAGTCAATAGATCTTGTTGGTTTAATTTGTTTATTTTTTTGTTTATGTTCCCCAACGTTTAGGTATTCAAGGGTTCTACAGACAAGGGTTTTCAACAGATGTGCGCTTAAGAACCACTTGTATTTCCTGCGTGTATGAATCCCTTAATCATAGGTTTATGCATGTAACGACAGATATCTGTGGCTTAAAGATGTCAGAATACGTCTCTACCATGAAAAAAAATACCTACAATTTCTACCAAGGAAAGTGCTCTGATACCACTTGCAAGATACCAGATATATAAAATATGTAGAATAGAAATAAAATGCTAGAAATGGCAGAATAACAGTAAAACATCTAGCATAATCTTCACAATACACATAAATGATATACTAAATAGCAATAGAAAAATCACTTTGATTCAGAAAGAAATGTTCACATGCCTCTTCGAGGGGGCAACCTCCAGTCGAGCAGCGCTCTGTTACAATAATCTCCAAGATAGGGTTCTCATACCCTCGACCCTTATTTATACTAAATATGTCTATTAAGAGAAGAATCTAGAGGAAGATCCTTCTAGAAGAGGAAGCTTCTATTAGGTCTTCTTACATCCGCCTTATTCTATTTTATTGAAAGGCCTTATTAATATTGACCTTTATTACATCCGAATACATTGATCTACCTATGTGCAGGTTAGGACCTTAACAGATTACCTATCCCTGGTAGAGTTTTCCTATAGTAATGGATATCAGGAGTCACTGAAAAATGAGTCCCTTTTGTTGGGTATGTGTTATATTATTTTCGCAACCAAACCTAGTCACAGGGGGGGTGCTAGCACCCCCTAGTAGGGGGGTTGTGGGGTGGGGGAGGGGGTTCTGATGGTTTTCTAATTTTGAATAAGGAATTAGGTTTGTTCAGTAATCTGGGTCAACGGATTAGGGGTTTTGGATGTCACAAGATCTTATATATATTGTATTGTAAACAATGAATAGGTTGATGAATAAAAGAATTAGAGGTGAGGCTCTAAACAGATTGTTGGTTTTCCCAGTTTGGGTTTCCAAGGTAAAATTTATGTGTAATGTGTGTGTGTGTGTCATTGTGTCTTTTCTATTTTTATTAAGAATCCATTTGTAGTAATTTATTGTACAAGGTTAAAATCTACATTTGGTATCAGAGCAATTATTGGCTTCGGGGAGATGCCTTTATGGCTAGAGGGTTGGCTCAAGTCTGTGATAAACCTTGTTATAGTGGGAGATCTGCAGTATTAATTATTCAGGTGAAAAGAAATGGCAAGTTGTTCAAAAACAGAGATCAAGAAATTTAATGGGAAAATTTTTGAGTTGTGGAAGCTTAAGATGAAGATTTGTTATAACCCTAAATTGCACCAGACATGCATACCTGGCATTAGGCCATCTAACTTGCTATCTTTGCCAAGTCATCACTGAAAAAAGATCTTCTAAAAATCATTGTTTTGAAGGTGTACATGCCCTGCACCACTATTTCCCACGTACACATGCATGTTGACCCACTACAGCCCGCGTACACTCACAGAATATCGCAAAAAATCAAAATTGCATAGGATATTGGTTTATGGGATGTTACTTAACTGTTTGACCACCCATAGCCAGTTACTCCAACCGTTACTATCTATTTTGGCCTATAAAAGGAGGGGTTGGGGTCCCATTTCAAAAAAAAGCACAAGAGCATAGAAACTCTGCCCATTTTCGTATTCCCCCTTTGCCCCAATATTCGGAAACCACATTGTGAGTTTGAGCTAGAATTCCCTTTTTCTCCATTGCAATCCCTTGTCATTCCCCTAGAGAGAACTGAAGAGGATAAGGAGACATGGAAGTAGTTGGTGCATTGTGAAGAGGAGCCCAGGACCGAGTTCGAGCAACAGTGTCGGTCTCAGATTGTAAGTGAATTTTGTGAGATTAATATAAAGAAGTACTTTTTCTGTCCCGCCAAATGATGTCTTAAATATTTATGATTTGTTTACATTTCTTGTTTATGATACTTAATCCACTAATCCATATATAGAATGCATGTTTGTAGTTTCTTGTTTTTCTTTTGATGAATGCAGGTCAGCGTTGGGAGGAGATTTGCAGTTGGGAAACAACCAAGCGCAAAGGGATCGACACCAGACGCGGAGTTTAAGGTAGGCCTACCGTATCCCTCTTTCTTGTCTTTTATGTATGATTGTGGGCTAATGTTGGGATAGTGATTAAAAGTAGTGTCGGTCTCATATTGTAAGTGAATTTTGTGAGATTAATATAAAGAAGTACTTTTTCCATCCCGCCAAATGATGTCTTAAATATTTATGATTTGTTTACATTTCTTGTTTATGATGTTTAACCCACTAATCCATATATAGAATGCATGTTTGTAGTTTCTTGTTTTTCTTTTGATGAATGCAGGTTAGCCTTGGGAGGAGATTTGCAGTTGGGAAACAACCAAGCACAAAGGGATCGACACTGGATGCAGAGTTTAAGGTAGGCCTACCAAATCCCTCTTTCTTGTCTTTTATGTATGATTGTGGGGTAATGTCAGGATAGTGATTAAAAGTAGGAGACTTTAGACGGTTAGTTCTGCCTACACTTTAGAACCCTGGTGTAGTCCATAGAGGTGTTTTCCCACTATAGCAATATCTATTGGTGGAAAAAGATCAGTAGATTGTTGTGCATCCAAGTACTGCACCTACAGGAATGTCAGCAGAAGACTAGGAAAAGTTGGATAAGAAGGCAAAGAGAAAAATCTGATTTTGTCTCTCACATTTAGTATTAATAAATGTGTTAGGAGAAGCAACAGCCAAGGATTTATAGAATAATTTAGGGGCTTTGTATCATTCTAAGTCCCTGGTAAACAAATTGTTCCTACAGAAAAATTTGTACCACCTAAGGATGAAAGATCGAGACTCAGTGGAAGAGCATCTGAACAGCTTCAATACAATGGTAAGTCAACTATTATCTGTTGATATTAAGATTTATGATGAAGATAAGTGTATCAATTTATTGTGTTGTTTACCATACTTGTGGGATATTCTATTTGTGGCCATAGGTATTAATACAACTACTTTGAGTTTCGATGATGTGGTATCATCCTTGTTTTCGAAGGCGATGAGATGAAAAAACATGGAAGGACAAAGAACATATTCCTTATTTGCAAGAGGATGCTCCCAGGAAAGAAATATATCTAAATCTGCAAGTGAGAGATATAAATCCATGGGAAGATCTAAATCTCCTGGAAAATTTGTAAAGGTGTGTTGGAGATGTGGAAAAGAAGGGCACTACAAGAAGCAATGTAGATCCAAAAGTGTTTAGAGAGGAAAGGGATCTAATGATGCTCCTTCTGCAAAAGAAAACACCTCCATGGATGAAGGAGAGGATGTGTACTTGGATTCTTCAAGCACACATGTATATCATGAGGCATAATTAACAACTCAGGTGCATCCTTTCATATGACTCCTCACAAGGAGTGGTTTTGAGAATACAAAAGGTATGATGGAGGTGATGTTTCCCTAGGTGATGCCTCGACAATGAAAATCATAGGACAAGGAAAATTCAAATTGAATCTCATGGATTAAAAAATATCTATATGGGTTAAAACAATCACCAAGGATGTGGTATCAAAAATTTGATACTTATATGTTGGGAATTGGATTCACAAGGATAAAAGTTGGTCATTGTGTGTATTTCAAATTAATCGGTGATCATCTTATTTATTTGGTCTTGTATGTGGATGATATGTTATTGATAGGAGACGACAAGGAGATTGTTCAGGAAGTGAAAACTAAATTTTCCTCTAAATTTGACATGAAGGATCTTAGTGCTGCAAATTTCATTTTGGGAATGGAAATTAAAAGAGTTCAAGAAAATAGGAAACTTTGGTTAAATCAGAGGAAATATATCAAGACAATATTACAGAGGTTTAATGTGCAGAAATGTAAACCAATCAGGGTTCTTATTTACATAGGTGTAAATTTATCTACAGATCAATGTCCCAAGACACGGGAAGAGGAAGAGGACATGTCTTGTGTTTTGTATACTAGTGTGGTTGGTAGCTTGATGTATGCAATGGCTTGTACTATATCGGTCATTGCACATGCAATGGGAGTTTTGAGCAAGTATATGTCAAAACCAGGGAAGGAGCATTGGGTAGAAATAAAGAGGTTTTTAAGGTATTTGTGTGGCACTACTAGTTATGGATTATGCTACCAAGGAAGACCAAGATTGGACAAATTGTTGGACATACATGGTTTTGTCGATGCAGAGTGGGTTGGATATCTGGATTGCAGAAGATATACAAGAGGGTATGTGTTTAACCTATTTGGAGGAGAAATTAGTTGGATGAGCAGAAGACAGGTTGTAGTGGCACTCTCAACTACAGAACATGAATACATGATATCCACTCATGCAAGAAAAGAATTAGTATGGTTACAAATATTGTATTCGAGTATTGGGTTGGTACAACAAGTTATGAGGATATATTGTGACTGCCAGAGTGCAATATTATTGGAAAAGAACTTTTCTTATCATTCAAATACAAAGAATATTGATGTTCAATATCACTTTGTGAGAGACATGGTTGAAGACAAAAAGGTGTTGTTGATGAAGGTGGACACTTTGGAGAATGTTGCAGATTCATTAACAAAATATGTGAGCATTGAGAAGTTCTCTTGGTGCATAGGATCTATGGTCATTTATACCTTGGATTGTTAACTATGTAATCCTATAACCCCCTATATGCAAGAAAACAACAAGTGAGATAATGTTGGGTATGTTTTATAGTCACAAGGGGGGGGATGGGGCTAGCCCCCCTCTGGTAGGGGGATTGCAGGGGAGGTGCATCCCCCCCTACCCAGGGGGTCATAGGGGAGTGTAACCCCACTATCCGAGGGTATCAGGGGGAAGGTATTCCACGTTCACATGGTTTCGGGGGCATCTCCCCCTGAAAATAAAATTTGGCAGTTTTTGTGTCTGTTTTTAGTGGGTTTCCAGCACATGGTTTTTCATCGATGGTTTTATAATTTTGGTTAACGAATCAGGGTTTTTGACTAATCCAGGTCAATGGATTAGGGGTTTTGGATTCCAATGGATCATGTATATATTGTATTGTAAACAATGAAGAGGATGATGAGTAAACGAACTAGAGGTGAGGCTCTAAACAAGTTGTTGGTTTTCTCAATTTTCGTTTCCAAGGTAAAACCTCAATGTAATATGTGTGTGTGTGCCAGTGTATCTTTTCTATTTTTATTAAGAATCCATTTGCAATAATTTATTGTACAATGTTAAAATCTACACCTTTGAGGCCTTATATGGAAGGAAGTGTAATATCCCAATTAGATAGGATAATCCAGTGGAAGAAATTATGCTTGGGACATACATGTTGAAGTAAATGGAACAAGAAGTCGCCAATATCAAACAGAATTTGAAATTGTCTCAGGACAGATAGAATAGCTACACTGACAAGAACCGAACACATAGAGAGTTCAAATTAGGAAACCATGTTTATCTCATGGTCAAGCCCAAAAGTTCTCTTAGAATGGAAATGTGTGCTAAGTTGGTACCCCACAACTATGGACCATTCAAATTCCTTTATAGAGTGGGACCAATGGCATACAATATTTTCTTACCTCCTACTATTAAAGCACATAATGTTGGGAATTGGTTTCATCACCTCCCATGAGTTTTGTGACATAGCTTAATCCCCTCTCGTGGATCCTAACTCTAACATTTGTGGTGAGGATTAATTCCTGCAGATTTTGGTCTAACAGAAATCATAGTCCAACAAATGGAATCAGAGTGACAGGTCTTGAGTTTGAAACTTGAATAGAATGCACTGGAGGGGAGATTGTTGGACATTGGGTTCAGCACTTCTCGTGAGTTTTGCGGCATGGGTTAACCCCCTCTTGTGGTTCCTAAATATGGATATTGTGGTGGAGATTAATGTCTGCAGTTTTTGGTCGAATGACAAGCGTAGACTAACACATAATGTATTCCATGTATCCTTACTTAATAAATATGTTCATGACTCTAATCATATTATTGATTGGACTGTGATATAGGTGGAACCAGAAGAGAAATTATATCTTGAGCCTCAATGCATCATGGATAGGAAATAAACATTTCTACAAAATAGAGCGATCATGCAATTCAAGGTGTAGTGGAAACACTTTGGAGCATATGAGGCCACGTGGGAACTAAAGGGTTCCATGAAAGTGGCATACCGATTTTTGTTTAATGTATAAAAATAAATTTGCAGTGGTAAAACACCAAGGACGGTGTTTCTTTAAGGGGGATGGGAATGTAACACCCTATTTTCCCCAGTCTGTAAGCATAACTATGACTTAATTCCATCGTGAGTTGAAACAAGGATATTTGTCTATTCTAAGACCAAAATGGACAAGATCAACTATGTAAATATTTATTTTGTTAATGAAATCTTTCTTGACAACTAGTTGAAGGGTGGAGGGATGATACAAACCATGATACTACGAGTGGAAACCAATGAGGGGGAAGGGATTACCTTTCTTAAGAGCCATAGTTCCCTTTTTGTCAAAATTCATATTTGAATGTATTTTCCCTCTTTCTCCTTTTTCTAAAATCAGTTAATGTAGGGAGTTGGTAGTTGGTAAATCAACCACCCACAATGAATGGAATTATGAAAGATTGTCTAGGATAATTGAGGACTATCATCCAAGGTACAACATAACACCCACCTCATTTTTGGGGTTGACCCACAAACTCCTCTGACACAAGAAAGAGAAATTTCAAACCTTTGGGAAGGGGAAAATAAACTGGGAGGAGTTATGGCATAGAGGGGAGTCAATGACCAAGAGACAGGGAACCAAAGAAGAGTGGAGATTGTGAGTGGAACTCGTTGTTGAATTATGAGCAGGCAAAAACCCTAACTTGACCTGGAAAGAGGGTCATGACTCCAATGCATATTTGATAGGAAACACACACTAATAGAGGAGGGTGTTGAGGGACTGTGTAGCAGTGAAGGGACTCTTGCATGTAGAGGTTATATAGTTGAAAAGACAACTAGGAAAACTCATGGAGGTCCTGACTTGGTGGGTGAAAAGGGTATTCCTATTGTTGATTTCCTATGAAGGAGAGTGGCCTTCACAGCCAACCCAACTTTTTCCTTAGAACCTTAATTTTTCCTGGTGGTATCATGGTCTGGAAAAGGGGTGACGTACTGTAGAGAGAATAGTGCAACAAAACCTACGGTTGGGTGGAAAATTTCTCACCCTCATTCATTTTAGTTTGGCCAACAGTTATATACAGATAAGTATTTACTTATGTCTTGTATGTTCAAATGTCTGGATAAAACATGTATGGTTTGCATTCATGAAATGGTCTTGATCCAGATTTATGAGCAGAACAAAATGGAAAAATGGAACTATAATATTAACACAAAGATACAGTGAATAATAATAGAGACACAGTAAAACTTGATTTCTATTAAATAAGAATTATGTTGAAACTGTAAAAATGCAGACTAAAACAAGCTTGCTAGAATGGTGGCATCTTATCTCTGAGAAGATATGTGACACCTACGTTCATTCGCAAGAATTTGAGTAAAATGAGGCTCCAAAGGCCTTTTTACATCAAACGTGAATTTCAAAACCCTATACATCCAAAACCTAACCCTAGGAGATGAAGCGCCAAAATTCATGTGGGCCATGTTGGGGTAAGTTGGTAGATCGACTTCCCGAGGTCATAAATTTTTCATACGATATTTGTTTTAGGCGTGTGGTAGCTCATTGGAAAGGTCTATCTGAGGAATACACATTATGTTGTCACACTATAACTCAAAGTAAAGTATGATTTTTGTGGGCCCAAAAAACATTGTTTAGGGCCTCAAAACAACGCTACAAGTTTAGGACCCGAAAAGGTAGAAAAAAACTACCAAGATTAAAAAATGTAACTTCCAAGATGAAAGTTGTATGTGAGTCAGTTTGAAGAGGTGGGTGGCCATAGATATCCACCTAGATCAATCCTCCCTTCTTAGGAATAAATGGTCTCCATTACATTGATTTCCCCCATCAGATGAGGAAACTTCTGCTGAATTTGACCCCGGGTGAGCCACTTGCCTTGGCGTAGGAGTTTCCCCGCTTTGACATCCCGATAAATTTGATGATTTTGTTGGCAAGTTCCCTTTACCTATGTGTCCACGATCTTATTAGTGGATGCATGTTCCATGCAGCCAGGGTTGAGCTCTATCGGTTCCAATTGTTCTTCTATCTATGAGGTGTCCAATAAGGGTGGAAAGTATGGTTGAAGGAGGTCCACATTAAACATTGGGTTCAAGCTAAGGAAGGGGGGAAGGTTGAGCTCAAAATCATTGTCACCCACGGCCTTGGTGATGGTGTAAGGTCCATAGCGGAGTGGAATAATCTTTCGATGGGGTATTGTAATGTGTTATTTATAAAAGTGCAACCAAACTTGATATCCCATTTGAAACATCTGTGGCACCTGGTGTTGATCATGGCATTGCTTGTACTTGGCATTGGACTTCTGTAAAATATCCTGAAACTATTGGTGGATATGTTGGATTCATTCAATGAACTGGGTGGCTTTGTCGGCTTCATTTTGCACATGGGATGATTCATCCTATGTGGACGCAAGGGGTAGTGCAACATCCATGAAGCCCAATGGTTGAAATATCATCCCCACCTGAAAGGGGTTGTGGTAGGTGGAGCTATGTATGGCTCAGTTGTAACTATGTTGAACATAGGGAAGACCCTCATCCCATGTGTGCGGTTTCTTGGAATTTTACATGCGTAAAATATGCATGATCGAGCTTCCACAAGGTGATGAGCTTGGGCAGATGTGCCCCTTTTTGAGCATCTCTTGGATCCAACGGTTTATTTCCTCATTTTTGAATAGAAAGTGGCAATAAAATGGCCCATTGGGTAGTGGTGCTTCAGGGGAAAATCGATTGAGTGCTTGACCTGACAGTGTAGAGGTACCCCAGTGGTTGAGGAGAATATGTCTTTGTATTCCTCCATGACCTTATTGTTCAACAACACAGGTATTCCAACAGAGGACAAACACCTTCAGTAACCACTCACATAACCAAATCAAAGATCAACACATAGATGTTTTCACGTGGTAAAACCCCTACGGGAAAACATCCATGGCCCCAGCCAACGCGGCCACTTGGAGCAGTTTATTAATGCAAAAGAAAAATATTACAGAGAGATTTTACAAGATATTTTCTCACAATCGATCATCGAAAAATGACACTCCATTCTCTTTAAATAGATATCATGGAACAATCGGGTGTTAAGCCATGGATCAATGGTCATTAATATCGAGGAGAGTATGAACCGTCGGATCACTCTATGTCGGGAACACATCGTGACCGTCGGATTTCCTAACTACAAAGGCATACTAATGCATACTAAAGAAACACACTAAGAAACAAACTTTTACCTAATGACATATTAGACCAAGTAGATCTTAACTAAATCCTAAGTGTCTAAATATCCTAACATCCCCCCTTAAGAACAACTTGGGATAGGATTGAAGGATTTACAATGTTGACATAATAGGAGAATGAAGGAGGCATTAGAGCCTTTTCCCCCTTAATGACAACTTCCTGAACTCCTAACATAGAGCGAAGGTTGGAAAAATTCGCTTTTGTAAGAGACTTTGTGAAAATGTCTGCAACTTGATCTTCTGTAGGGAAAAATAGCACTTTAATAACTTGATCATGAATGAGATTTTTGATGAAGTGCATCTGTAGCTCGACGTGCTTGTTGTGATGATGTTGAATTGGTTCTTTAGCAAGCTTGATGGCACTTTTATTGCCATGCCAAAGGCTGGTCAGATGTTGCTCCTCGAATCCAAACTTTGAAAGGATCTGTCGAATCCACAAGGCTTCTTGACTTGCATTTATTGTTGCTTGGTACTCTCCTTCTGTTGAAGAAAGTGCAATAGCCTATTGTTTCTTATAGGCCCAAGTGATAGGTATTGAACCAATGCTAAAAACACAACCTGTAGTAGACTTATGAGCATCAGGGTTGTTGGCCCAATCTGAATCAGTAAAAAAACCAATAAAGGATTCCCCCCTACTCCAAAGATATCTCAAGTAGTTGGACCTCTCCAAGGCTATATAAGCAGCCTTTCTCATGGTGAAAGGGGGATCTGGATGGAGAATCATACCAAACTTATGATCTCATAAGTGATATTTGGAGAAGGGATGAGAAGAATGAAACCTATGATCTCATAGGAAACACAAAGTGAAGTGGAGGCTAATCAGTGAAGCTATCGTCATTCCAATCATGGAGCTTTTGAGCAAGGGTTAGGCAAGGAGAACTTGACAAAACTGCCACATTCCATCTATGGCTGTAAGTAACGTTTTGTCCTCATTAATGTAATATGCTTGGCATGTTTCATTCTAATTTGTGTTTGACATTACATGAATTTGTATCCAAGTAGATAGGTCGGCTTCGAACTAATCTTGATAGAATAGGAAGTGGGTGTACTTTGTTTGTCTACAGGGCTTATCGAGGAGCTCAAGATTGGAGTTCAACTCGGAGCGTGTAGGGACAAACACCAGTAAAAGGTATGTATTTCCTCATTCCTCTTCATGCATTAGTTTGTGTAGGCCTAAAAGGAAGTTATTGACCATGATAAGAAATTTTTGTCTTAGAGTTAAGAGTCTATCTCTTTGAGGAGATCTACCTATCCGCAGGAAGATTTTCCTTCAACAGAAACTGGCGACTCCACTGGGGAATCGAATCAAAACTTTTGGTTTTGGTTTTTCCTCATAGACATTGTCTTAACCTTTGTTTTATATAGGCCTTGTTCACCCTCTATGTATGATTTCACTTTCTTATTCAATCCTCAATCCATCACATGCATCTTGATTGACAAAATTTGACTAAAATTTTGGGTTTTGGGGCAATTTTCTGAGTTTTTGAAGCCTGGCACCCCTGTGCCTATGTTAGCCCAGCGCCAGCACTCCCCAGAAGTCTTAGACAGAGCTTTATAATGCCCTAATGTCCCTTACACCAGAGCGTCAGCCATTGCTTTGTAAAAATGCCTTACAAAATTGCATTTTTTGAGGTCCAGACCTTGTTTTTTCACTTGCTGAGATTCTTTGTGATTCAATGCTTCTTCATTTTGAACTTTGAAATCCTTCCTTATGAGGAATAAGCGCTTTGTTGTTCATATTTTTAGGCCTTCTTCTTTATTTTGAGTTTTTTTCACTGTTGAGAGCTTGAAATCAATCCACTGCTTTCTTCTCTCCTTTTCGACTGAGCAAGAACTCTGGTGAAGTGCACCAGCAATCTGTGAATCATCTTATTTGGTTCTTTGAGTTCATTGTTCTTCAAACACCTCATTTTTGTGTGAATTGTTTGATTTTGCTTTGTTATCTTTTGTTTTCTGTTTTCTTCTTGTTTCAATCACACCAAGAGGGTGTGTGTCGTGTGTGCAAAATCTGATCATACTTGTCTGAATCTCCTTGATCTGAAAGGGTAGTTGGTAGGAGAAGTTTTTTGCATTGAATTAATCATCATTCGCATACAAATGACAAAGACACATATTAGTGATTGGTTTTCATATTTGAAGGAATTTTTGAAAAAATTTTATCATTGCATCGAATTCGATTGAGAACCAATTGATTGAGGACATTTCATATTTGTGTTTGATAGTGAAAACGACTCTTTCTCTTTCCCTTAAAGAGGTGTTCATTGAAAAGAAACAATTTCTTATCATATTGCATGCATATTTTTTGGAATTGAGTCCTCATCCCATCAGTTTCACTTTCGTACACCCTTTGAGTAAAGAACAGTTGTAAAAGGAACGCTAATTAAAAATTATCTAGAACATTTTTGTTTTTAGGATCTTCCACCAACAGTAGACTAGGGTTAGCACTTTGGATTAGGCTGTGAGTACAACTCTCCAAAGTTTTAAAAACAAACATTAGCATCATGAGCTAGGGAGAGTCAAATCCAATTGTCGTATTGGCTTTCTGGGATTCCCCTCTCACACAAGGGTTACGCACGAGGTCGCATTCAGGCGAATTACAGAGATTATCCCTCCGTGGTTCAACTATTTGTAGTGGTCAAATCGTATATTGGGGATCACTAGGAGGTTTACCCATGATTATGTGTGGGAGCCTCTCGATTTGATTTCGGACTTGTTATCCTACCCATACATTTCGTATTAGACTGTCGACTGTACCCGCCCAGGGACTCACTGTGAATTGGTGTCTTTAGTTTCCATAATATTTAGGTACTTACACAAGGTGACAGTGAAGGGAAGTCTCACTGTACCTGGAATAGACATTGGTCAAACTCACTCGGGCTCCTTGGAGGGTAAATCAAAATTACTGCGTGGAAGCTTGCACCAAGGTGAAAGTCCGTTAAGCAGGTCACCCTTGTAACTGTTCCACCATATCCTAACCCCTTCTTGACTTGATCACACGACGTTGGATTTCATCACCAACTAGTACGATCATCGAGAGAATTTTTGTTTGCTTGGTTGATTCCTAGATTTTATTAACATATGTTGTTTCTTTTTGTTAGTTGGCCCTAGATTTTCAATGTGTTCTGTTATTCTCCACAATTGAGCCCGTAGACGATAAAGGTCTTCATTGATCATGTAGGATGCAAGGGCTGCCTCTGAAAGGATATCAACCCTTACCTCCTAACCCGCCAGAAGACAACTACCGTAGAGGAGTAGAAAATCAATCCAACACTGGAAGTGTTATTGCTCCTCTGTTAGATAACTTGGAAGGCACTTTGGTTGCGGTTGAAAATCCCACTACATATGTGTCGGTAAATCCTCCTAAACCACTTTTGGTTCGTTTAGACTCCCTTGGGAATGTCATAGATGAAGAGATCCCACGATTATCGGAGAGGATCTTTACCAAAACATATATGGGATCTACAAAACCAATCTTTGGTGACTAGTATAGGACTCTTGTTCGTCCTAGCACTACAGTAGAAACCAATCCCACACTTGCTCATTTTGTATGGAGGACTTCATCAGGACATGATCTCTATGAACATTTCAAATCCTTTCGACAACCCTTTCAACCTCATGACCCTCCTAGTGAAACAGGACCATCCGGTCAAACCATGAATCACCCAGTCGATCAGGTTATTCACCCTACTGCTACACCAACACAAGTCCATCCTAATGTTGGACTCATAACCTCTACTCATACCCAAATCACTTCAATATCTAACCCCATTTCTACAATATTTTACTCTACAACTCCACATGTTCCACATGATCCTGCTAGGACATCCTCTCACCTGAGAACGCAAACCCCTGCTAGCCAAACACAACCAACTGGAGGGAAACCACCATCCAATGAACCTTTCCTGCTTGGAGGACTACCTTTCCATGGCAAGCCTACCCCTCCCGGGGGACAGCCCACTTTTCATACTCCTCTTGGAGGGAAACCTTTGTTTGCCAGTCACACCCCGGTCATAAATCCACCGCTGGCAGGGGGGCAGCCCTCGTTTGTTGGAAACCCTTCACAATCCTAGGGAATATCTTCAAGAGGCACTTTTACTCAACCCCACATTGGGGGGAACTTGTATAATAAACCACAAGGAGGAGTATCTGATCCTGTTCCTTCCAGAATATCTTACGCACAATATTATCCAGGTGGCATCCCAAACACCACCTGGAGTTCTTTGGGACCACAGTCTTATCCTCCTCATGGGACTCATGTGTATCCACCTCTAGGATCTACTCCTTACCATTCTCAAGGGAAAAATGTTTATCCCCCTCACAAGAAAATAAATCACTCGGCCTATAATGTTCAAAACCCACCGGGTTATGCCAATGTTTCTCATGCACCATCAAATCCTTCTTACCCTAGCCAGCAACAACCGTATGTAGGAGGACCTACTGGTTACAACTATCTACCTAAACCAATCTATGGTCCTACTGGTGTTCCTATGCCACACCAGTATCATTCGCAAATTAACCGACATCTACCTTTCCTTGCGACTCTGGATCTCCCAGACTTGTCTCGGTTAACTAATGATCCTATTTCTCATTCATCGGTTTGACCAGTTGTTCCAGCTAAACTTCCTTCTGATATTCCAAAATTTGACGGAAACCCTGACGAAGATACGAACAACGATGTGATGACTTTCCATTTGTGGTGTTCATCAAACTCCCTCATGGATGATTCTGTACGTTTGCGTCTTTTCGAACGAACGCTTACCGGTTCGGCAGCAAAGTGGTATATTGAACTACCACGTGCTTCTTTTCATGATTTCAATTCCCTTGCCATGTCTTTCCTCACGCACTTTCAACTGCCTATTCACTACGAGACGGGTACTGAACTCTTGAACTCCCTTCGTCAAACTAACTCTGTGCATATCTCTGACCATATTCATGAGTGGAGGTGATGATGAAGGATGATCAAGGCAGTCATTCCTGACATACTATTGGCGGAATGGTTTATTAAATCATTGTTACCCCCGATCGCTCGTGACTTCGCTATGGGTGGTGCGGTCACAGAGGAACAAGCCATCGCTCGGGCTCAGTACTTAGATTTGGTTTATTCCCAATCTGGTACTTTGTATGATTTTCTTCCGAATGTTGCTCGAGCTAATACCAATCCTTCTAAGCTATCATCCTCATCTCATGTGGATGGTGTTATCGGTTCCGTCAAAACTCAATATTTTTCCAAATCGACTATACCCTCCTCTACCTCCCCCCAAACTCAGATATTTAAGGTGAATGTAGTTCAATCTGCCCCTTCACAACAATCCGGAGGTAAGAAGAAGACAAAGAATAAATCAAAAAATAATAATGAACAACCCAAAAATCAAACACCTGCTACCGAAAAGCAACCACAATGGAAACTGAAATTCCTGTGTATCATTTTTGGTGATGATCACTACACTCGAGACTGTCCACTTCACAATGAAGTGGCCAAAATTTTCCAAGGAAAGTCACAACCCGCCGTGCTTACTCATCTTTTTCCACAGCAGCAATCCATGGTTGCTCAAACCCCCTCTCCTGGGGGCAGTTCTAGCGATCCTAATGATGAGGCCTCGTCGAGTGCACATATTTATATGTTTAATGGGATCAATTTGACCACTCTCTCTAAAACATATGACACACTAGGTAACCCTTATAAAGTAAAAGAAACTAATGGTACTGGTAATTTACCAGATCCATCATCATCTTTCGTTAGTCTTCCATCGGTTAATCCTCCGTCTAGACCACTTCAGATTGAGAAACCCACATTCGACTCTATCTTATGCCCTCCTAAGAGAACTATATGTAAATCTACCTTTAATCCTAGTTCACGTGCCACCCAGAACTACAACATTGTTGAATATTTGGCTCAAGCACCGTGCGCTATGTCTGCGTTAGAAGTTCTACAGAACTGCCCCAGTCAACATAGAACACTCTTGGCTGCTCTTGGCGCTGTTGATCCTGATTCGTCCAACCAGATCATGTTCAACCTCGACAATTACGCGTCTCGACTCTCCCACCAACTTTATTTCCAAGTTGATGTTGTTTTTCATAACCAACAAATCCACCGAACTATTCTGGATGAGGGAGCCTCGACTTGTGTCATGTCTTTGGCGTGTTGGAAAGGTTTAAAATCACCAGCACTCAACAAATCCCCAACGATGTTACGCACCTTCGATGGGCGAGGTTTTCATCCCTATGGGATTTTACAGTCCCTGTTAGACATCAACATTACTCGCTTTGATAAGTGTCGCAAGTGTCACATGTTGTTACACATCAACATTACTCGCTTTCATAAGTGTCGCAAGTGTCGCATGTTGCTCACAAGTGTCGCAAGTGTCGCATGTTGCTCACAAGTGTCGCAAGTGTCGCATGTTGTTCACAAGTGTCGCAAATGTCAAGAAAATCATACTGCCATGATGATGACATTAAGGAGACTCTTAGAATACCTCAGACACCTGATTTGTAGGAAGAGGGATGGTTAACTGAAGTCAGGTATCTCTTGCCACCTAAAAGAAGCTTCCAAACTAAGGTTTTAGAAGAGATCACTCCCCTATATCACCCATAGGAGCGTTGGCGCTCCCCTATAAGGTGCTAGGGAACGTTATAACACCAAACTAGCCCTTTGAAGGAGCGCTACAGATCTTTAGAGTGTTGGTGTTGGTCCCCGGTTTTGACCATGTTCTTTGCCCATACTACATACTATTGACCTCCAACTATATGCCAGTACCACCCTTTTTGACCTCCTTTTGATATAATCAACATCCCTTTACCATTCAAAAGGGTCACCTAAGGTATCTTTGAAATTCAAGTTATTATTATGCATTTTTAATACTTTAGATTGATAATTGGACTAATATCACTTGGGTAGGTACCATTGTTATTCTTGGCGTAGGGTTCTGGTACCAGGTACCAACTCGCACCGTAGCGGTACCAGTGGAGCAGTTCGAAATCGATGCATCATGGCATGCGTTATGGTTCGAAGGGGAGATAGAAGGTTCACCAGCCAGCTGGAGCCGTTGCCAGAGAATGCTCGAAAGACATCATGAGGCCTGGATCGATTATTCTTCAAGTGTTCACACTTCGTGACACTACGTGT
>ML780581.1:0-30836 GCA_009831015.1 Picea engelmannii
GGCTTAGGACTTAAGGTGGCTAAGACCTTTTACAAATTCATCATGCCAACACCTCTTATTACAATTGTTTATGGAAATGTAGAGTAACCAGGTGGTCTTTTTGACCGGCTGAATTTCTGAACTCTGAATTTTGAACAATAATGTTCAATCTTTGGTGGCTCATTGGAAATTCACCCTAGTGCAACTTGGTGGATAACAGTGCTCATACACCTACTCTAATTTGCGGCCATAATCGTTCTTATATTGAGTTGGGTATTTATACACCCACTCTCTTTTTTATCCATCATTTTTCTCATGGCTTCATGTTCATGTTAAGGGGGGGTGTTGAAGATGGTGTAAGCTTTACTTTTGGCTAAGGCACCTCATTACTATATTTAGATTTGGATAAGGCTTACTTAGTTAATGTGGGCCAAAACCCCTATTAGGGAAGCACCCTATCCCTTAAGTTGTGTATATATACACAACTCTCATTTGTAATATTTCACTTCTTGTGATCATTTTTTTATTATTTATAAAAGTGATTTAGCCTACAGGCACCATAAACTATAGTGCTCTCTTGTTCTTAGGTTCTATTTCTCTGTAGTGCTCCTGTACTTGGCTGTTTTTTTCTCCCCTAGGGATACGTTATTGCTTTGCTACCCTAGTGTTGTTATTTATTTTCTCTTATTATAGAATTTGAGTTTGTTGGTTGGTTCCAACTTCCATTTGATCCTTTCTATTTCTTGTGGATCTCAACAAAACTCAGAATGAGAAAACAAATTACAGATTTTAGATGCACTAAAATGCCAACAATCACGAGCTTCTCCTTCTCTTCACACACCCTTTGCCTTCGCCAAGGTGTGTTTCTATGGCCCACATGTTTGACATTCAGGTCGGCTTGTTTGAATGTGTTCAGTGACACACATGTGTCCAACATATTGGATCTACGTGTCCGACATCGGGATTCAGGCACACAGACCCTGTGCAACAAATCTTATTTCTTAGGTGACGGACACATGTCCAACACACTAGATCTACGTGTCTGACACAGTGAATTGGGACACACAGACCTTGTGAAACAAATCCTATTTCTTGGGTTTATATTACGTTTAGTTGTGAAGTTTCATGTAAGTAGTGGTCATGCCCATAAATCCCTGACAATTATTTTAAGATATTTTGTTATTATTATTAAATAAGATTGTGTAATGAATCCTATTTCTTAGGTTTAGACTATGTTTAGCTAGGAAGTAGTGGTCATACCCATAATTCCCTGACAGTCATTTTAATATATTTTGTTATTATTATTATTAAATAGGATTGTGCAATGAATCCTATTTCTTAGGTCTAGATTATGTTTAGTTAAGAAGTATGTGTTGAAATTAGTGCAGCTGCAAGAGCCATTCTCCGGGAGGATGGCATAAGACCCTAGTTGAGGACTAGGGACCCCAGTACACTCTTGGGGTTTCTTTGTTTGGGACAAAGCAGTGAGAGCCATGGCAAAAGACCCTAGTGAGGGCCCCCAGTATATGACTGGGGTTCTTGGTCTAGGACCAAGCAGTAAGTCCCTAGATGTGTTCTAGGGCCCCTGGATGTGTTCCAAGGAATCCTTGCCCGATGCTTGATTTGATCCTTGGATGTGTTCCTTGGTGGTTTATGTAAGTCCCTAGATGTGTTCTAGGGCCCCTGGATGTTTTCCAGGGAACCCTTGCTTAATACATGGGTTGATCCTTGGTCTTGTACCTTGGTGGATAAGACCCTAGATGTGTTCTAGTGCCCCCAGATGTGTTCTAGTGCCCCCATATGTGTTCTGGGGCAACCTGGTCTTGGACCAGGTAGATCTTGGTGAAATACCAAGATGTGATGATGTGTGATCCTCTTTCTCTCTCCTGGGATGGTCCATGAGACCTAGGAGTAAGCTAAGAAGATGAACATGACTGCATTGTTGATGTGCCCTCTTATGCAGTGATGATAAAAGTTTATAAGTCATTATGAGACTTATGTGGACATGTTTTTCCATTGTGGACCCCCTTGACTTTGTCTTAAAGTTCCCCCTTGCTTGTTGTCTTGCTTTCCCTCTAGTTTTATGTGGTGAGGGGTTTTTATAATTTACTTTGATTTAATTGACATTTAATTAATATTTATATTAATTAAATTGCCATTATTTAATTAATTTTATTTTATCCCTAACCCCTCTCCTTAGCTATAAAATAAACCCTCCCCTCTAGCATTTTCACACACACACTCACTCTTCTTCTATTACACTGCGACTACCTCAGGCTTTGCTTTCTCTTTGTGATTGTGCGGCCCCTCCTTTGGATTCTCTGTTTCAAATCTGAGGCTGATTACTTGGACACCAATTTGGCTGGAAGCTACCTCTGATATTTTTATTTGCTGGTGATGAGGGTCGGACATCCTTTTGACTGCTCAAGCTTGCTGATTGACCTCTCCCCTAGCTATCGGTCTATATAAGAGAGCCACAGACCTGAGTAAAGGTGTCACGACCTCTCTTCTTGGCTGCCAAACTAGTTTAAAGGAGCCACGGACCTGACAAAGGTGTCGCGTCCCGTCCTCTTGGCTGCTGCTAAAGCTCTTGTGGGTGTTTATCTTCTTGCTGAGGCTTCTGTGGGTGTTTTTCTCCTTGCTGTCCCTCTTTTGGGTGTTTATCCCTGTGTTGTCTACCTTTGCTGTAGAGGGTTTTGTTGTCCCTGTTGTGGAGGGTTTTGCTGTACCTGTTGTGGAAATTTTACTGTCTCATTTTTGTGGAGTATTTGTTGCTGCTAAGTTCTACAGTCTCAACTATGGACAACTTTCTTCTCTAGCCTTGCTTGTGGTCTATCCTTTGGCAAACTGTCCACCAGTCCATATGATAGAGATCAAACCCTAGAGGTTTGATCCATGAACCTTAAACTAATTTTCTGAGCATATTAAAGAGGTCTACATCCACACATGTGACAAGTACATTCTTCATTGGCTAAGAGGTAAGCTAAGGTTTGTTTTTGCACTCAAAATTTTTGTTTATGTTCATAATTTAATTCATATCTGTTTATGTCTTTTCTTAAATGTGTTGATCTAGTGAGCAGAATTTAAAAGCATTATTGTTTTCTCTATTTTTTCCCTAAATCTAACATGGGATTGGAGCTTAGGGCGTGAAAAGAGCTCAAGAATTGCAGACTTGAGCCTGCGTAGATCCACTTCTTAGAGTTTATTTTGTAGATCAACAGTAAATCCATTTCATAATCTGATCCAGTACTCAACATGGCCTCATCTTCAGCCAAAGCAGAAGATAGACTCCAAGTTTCATTTTTGATCTAGAAAGAATCATTTTTGACTCAGTTAAGGACAACATGATGCCCCTCATTGGTCATCTAAGGACTGCCAAAGAATGCTTGATGCCCTAGCAAATCTCTATGAAAAGAAGGCTCCAACTCAGAAGAGAATATGGAAGAATCAATTACGTACATTAAAGATGGGAAAAGATGAAACCATCGTTGTTTTCTTCTCTAAGATTGCTCAAACTAGAGATCAGCTTACAACAATAGGAGTTGTTGTGGATGATGATGACCTTGTAGAAACTGCAGTTGATGGACTCCCCGAGTCATGGAAAATCTTTCTCACTTCGGTCAACGGAAGAAAAGCTCAACCTAACTTCGAGAGATTATGACATGATTGCTTAGAAGAAGAAGGGAGACTCAAAAGTAGAAATGAGCACTCAACTGTAAGAGATCATGCCCTTTCAGCTAAAGCCAAGAGATAGAAGAAGTTTCCTCAGCCCAAAGGCAAAGGTAAGAAACTACAAGGTAATCTATCTCATCTTCATCCTCATTTATCTAAAGTAAGATGCTTTAACTGTAATAAGCTAGGACATTATGCAAAAGATTGTATGAACCCTCCCTCACAACAGAGAAGAAAAGGTAGGTTCCATGCCTTAATTGCCACTGAAGAAGCAAAGCCTCAAAAGGAACCTCAAAGAAGAAGAATCGGGGCTGCCACCAAAGAACAAGAACAACAACGAGAATATTATCTCATCTCAGCCCTCTTTGGCACTATAACCAAGTCGAAGGATGTTTGGTTAATTGACAACGGGGCCTCCAAACATATGACAGGCTTCAAACATAATCTTGTAAACTATCGGGATAAGAAGTTCAATGTAAAGGTAGAACTGGGTGATGATGGCACATATGACATCAAAGGGTTTGGGTCAACATCATTTGAGCTTCAATCAGGTAATGTATTTCATATTGATGAAATTCTTTATGTTCTTGGATTAAAGAAAAATCTTATCTCTTGGATTAAAGGAAAATCTCATCTCAGTTGCAGTGTTAAAAAACAAAGGATACTCAATAACCTTCACCAAAGGGAAGGTTCTCATGTGGCCCTCAAATGGGGATTTGAGCTCTGCCATGACTATTGGAACTCGTGAGAGTGGACTCTACAAAATCACAGGTCAAGTTGTTCAAGCATTAGCTCATGAGATGATTAACCCCTGGGAGCTCTGGCACAGAAGGCTTGGACATCTCAACTACAATGCGCTCCCAGGTTTGCAAAAAATGGTAACATGTATGCCAATATTTTCATTTGAGCATGATAGTGTTTGTAGAGGTTGTTCTCTTGGTAAGAACACAAAGAAATCTTACCCTCACAACAATATAAAAACTAATGGCATTTTAGATCTTATTCATTCTGATCTTTGTGGACCTATGACTGCTCCATCAATGAATGACTGCTCACGAGATGATAAACCCCTGCGATCTTTGGCACAAAAGGCTTGGACATCTCAACTACAACGCGCTCCCAGGTTTGCAAAAGATGGTAACATGTATGCCAATGTTTTCATTTGAGCATGATAGTGTTTGTAGAGGCTGTGCTCTCGGTAAGAATACAAATAAAGCTTACCCTCACAACAATAGAAAAACTAATGGCATTTTAGATCTTATTCATTTTGATCTTTGTGGACCTATGACTGCTCCATCAATGAATGGTTGTCTTTACTATATCATTTTTATTGATGATTGTTCTCGTAAAACTTGGATTTATTTTTTGAAGACTAAAGATGAATCTTTCAACATATTTCAAGATTTTAAGAACCTTGTTAAGAATCAGACAGGTAGACATCCGTGTTTTTAGAACAGATAATGGAAAAGAATTTGACTCCTACAAGTATGATGAACTCTATCAGGCTTCAGGGATTAAGAGGGAGTTGACTGTGCCTTATAATCCCCAACAAAATGGGGTTGCAGAAAGAAAGAATAGAACAATTTGTGAAGTAGCCAGAGCAATGGTGTATGATCAGAATCTACCTTTATCACTTTGGGATGAAGCTAAGCACTGCAGTCTACATTCACAACAGGTGTCCTCATAAATCCCTTGAAGGGAAAACTCCAAAAGAAGTCTTCACTGGTATAAAGCTCTCAGTTGATCATTTGCGAATCTTTGGCAGTCCAGTCTATATTCATATTCCAAAAGAAAAGATGACTAAGTTAGAGCCCTCTAGAAAGAAAAGAACTTTTGTGGGATACAGTGAAACTTCAAAGGCTTATAGAATTTATGTACCAGGTCAAAAGTTCATTGAGGTCAACAGAGACGTGACTTTTCATGAAGAAGCAACTTTTCGTCGTTCCAGAGAACTTCCATGTGATACAGAGGAGTATGAAGTTCCATCTCCAGAACCTTCAGATTCACCTCTTTCAGATGAGCAGAGGGATAAGACCTTAGAGCCTTTAGTGGATCCCTCAAGGGATACTATCGAGTTTCCCTTAGAGAAACCTCCTGTTAAAAGGAAGCCAACTTGGTGCCGAGAAATTCTAAAAGAAGCAGAAAAGCATGCAACACCTAAAGGCACCTTCAGAGAAAGCAAGAAACCAAATAAGTACTTCGGCCTAATAGCCCAATTGGATCTTGTGATTGACTCAAAACCTTCCACCTTTGAAGAAGCCTCCAAACATAAAGTGTGGAAAGATGCAATGATATAAGAGTACGATTCAATTCTAAATAATGATGTATGGGAAGTGGTCCCAAGACCTCATGGCAAATTAGTGGTAACCTCCAAATGGCTTTACAAAATAAAGTATGCAACAGATAGCAGTGTTGAAAAATTCAAGGCTAGATTTGTGGCTCGTGGCTTCTCTCAGAAAGAAGGAATTGACTATGACGAGATTTTTTCTCCTGTTGCCCGATATACTTCCATCAGAATCATTATCTCTCTTGCTGTAGTTTTTGGTTGGAAACTTCACCAAATGGATGTTAAGACTG
This sequence comes from Picea engelmannii, assembly GCA_009831015.1. Classification (NCBI taxonomy): domain Eukaryota; kingdom Viridiplantae; phylum Streptophyta; class Pinopsida; order Pinales; family Pinaceae; genus Picea; species Picea engelmannii. The sequence goes on from ML780581.1 coordinate 6,229, forward strand.
CTTTTCTTAACGGTGAAGATGAGCAAGAGGTTTATATCGAACAACCTGAGGGGTTCGTGATCCATGGGAAAGAATCCCATGTTTGCAAACTCAAGAAAGCCTTGTATGGTTTGAAGCAAGCTCCGAGAGCTTGGTATGGAAGAATTAACAGTTTTCTACAGAGTCTTGGGTTCACCAAGAGTATAATAGATCCCAATCTTTATATAAAGATTGTATAGAATCATCTTGGTATCCTAGTATTATATGTGGATGGTTTGTTCCTTATAGGAGAAGAAAATTTGATATCTCAGACTAAGAGGGAGCTTTCAGTAGAATTTGAAATGAAAGACTTGGGTCTTATGCATTATTTTCTTGGCCTAGAGGTGTGGAAAAAACCAGGTGAGACCTTTCTCTCACAAAGCAAGTATGCAGTTGATGTGCTCCGCAGATTTGGCATGTTGGACTGTCAGTCCATGTCCACACCTATGATTTCTAACCTGAAGAAGTTACAAGATCAAGCTATAGGTTCAAATCCAGAAGACCCCACCATATATAGTCCGATCATTGGGTCCTTGATGTATCTTGTACATACCAAACCGAACATTTGTTATGCAGTGAATGCCCTCGGCCAGTTCATGTGTGAATCGAAGCATATTCATATGGTTGTTGTTAAAAATATTCTCATATATGTTTGGGGGACTATAGCTTATGGGCTTAGATACACTCCCAGTGGAGGTGTAATGCTTCATGGATATACAGATTCAGATTGGATGGGAAATACAGTGGATCGGAAGAGTACTTCCGGGTATTGTTTCAGTTTGGGTTCAGCCATGATCTCCTGGCCCAGAAGGAAACAGGGCTCCATAGCCCAGAGCACTGCAGAAGCAGAATACATTGCTGCAAGTGCTGCTAGCAGAGAAGCAGTGTGGCTCAGAAAGCTACTTTCAGATTTGTTCAGTGCTGAGCTGGAAGCCACAATCATCCACCATGATAACCAGAGCTGTATAAAGCTCTCCGAGAATCCGGTGTTTCATGACAGATCAAAACACATTGAGATGAGATACCACTATGTTAGGGACATGGTGCAGAAGAACATTCTCAGTATTCAGTATGTTCCGACGACAGAACAAGCTGCAAATATTTTGACCAAGCCACTGTCCTTGACAAAGTTTGTGTACTTTCGAGACAAGCTTGGTGTTGCTGAGAGGGAGTGTTGAAATTAGTGCAGTTGCAAGAGCCATTTTTGGGAGGATGGCATAAGACCCTAGCTGAGGACTAGGGCCCCCAGTACACTCTTGGGGTTTCTTGGTTTGGGACCAAGCAGTGAGAGCCATGGCAAAAGACCCTAGTGAGGGCCCCCAATATATCACTGGGGTTCTTGATCTAGGACCAAGCAGTGAGTCCCTAGATGTGTTCTAGGGCCCTTGGATGTGTTCTAGGGAATCCTTGCATGGTGCTTGGATTGATCCTTGGATGTGTTACTTGGTGGTTTATGTAAGTCCCTAGATGTGTTCTAGGGCCCCTGGATGTCTTCCAGGGAACCCTTGCTTAATGCATGGGTTGATCCTTGGTCTTGTACCTTGGTGGATAAGACCCTAGATGTGTTCTAGGGCCCCCAGATGTGTTCTGGGGCAACCTGGTCTTGGACCAGATAAATCTTGGTGAAATACTAAGATGTGATGATGTGTGATCCTCTTCCTCTCTTTCGGGATGGTCCATAAGACCTAGGAGTAAGCTAAGAAGATGGACATGACCACATTGTTGATGTGCCCTCTTATGCAGTGATGATAAAAGTTTATAAGTCATTATGAGACTTATGTGGACATGTTTTGCCATTGTGGACCCCCTTGACTTTGTCTTAAAGTTCTCCCTTGCTTGTTGTCTTGCTTTCCCTCTTGTTTTATGTGGTGAGGGTTTTTTATAATTTACTTTGATTTAATTGACATTTAATTATTTTTATTTTATCCCTAATCACTCTCCTTAGCTATAAAAGAAACCCTCCCCTCTAGCATTTTCACACACACCCACTCTTCTTCTATTAGACTGCGGCTACCTCAGGCTTTGCTTTCTCTTTGTGATGGTGTGGCCCCTCCTTTGGATTCTCTGTTTCAGATCCGAGGCTGATTACTTGGACACCGATTTGGCTGGGAGCTACCTCTGATATTTTTATTTGCTGTTGATGAGGGCCGGACCTCCTTTTGACTGCTCAGGCTTGCTGATTGACCTCTCCCCTAACTGTCGGTCTGTATAAGAGAGCCATGGACCTGAGTAAAGGTGTCACGACCTCTCTTCTTGGCTGCCAGACCAGTTTAAAGGAGCCACAGACCTAACAAAGGTGCCGTGACCCTTCCTCTTGGCTGCTGCTAAAGCTCCTATCGGTGTTTATCTTCTTGTTGAGGCTCCTGTGGGTGTTTATCTTCTTGTTGAGGCTCCTGTGGGTGTTTTTCTCCTTGCTGCCCCTCTTGTGGGTGTTTATCCCTGTGCTGTCTGCCTTTGCTGTGGAGGGTTTTGTTGTCCTTGTTGTGGAGGGTTTTGTTGTACCTGTTGTGGAAGTTTTACCGTCTCATTTTTGTGGAGTATTTGCTGCTGCTGAGTTCTACAGTCTCAACTGTGGACAACTTTCTTCTCCAGCCTTGCTTGTGGTCTATCCTTTGGCAAACTGTCCACCAGTCCATATGATAAAGATCAAACCCTAGAGGTTTGATCCATGAACCTTAAACTAATTTTCTGAGCATATTAAAGAGGTCTACATCCACACATGTGACAGGTACATTCTTCATTGGCTAAGAGATAACCTAAGGTTTGTTTTTGCACTCAGAAATATTGTTTATGTTCATAATTTAATTCAGATCTGTTTATGTCTTTTGTTAAATGTGCTGATCTAGTGAACAAAATTTAAAAGCATTATTGTTTTCTCTATTTTTTCCCTAAATCTAACAGTATGTAGTGGTCATACCCATAAATCCTCGACTGTCATTTTAAGATGTTTTGTTATTACTATTAAGTTCTTATCTCCATCTAGAGAGACTTTTGTTTGTGTTAAAGAGTCAATTTTTTGGGGGGGTTTCAGTGGGATGATTCCTGTTCAGCGTTGTGCTTAAGTATTATCATTTGTAAATTATTCTCTTGTTAATATTTCATAGACATATTATTTTTGAAATTCAAGAACTTGGATAAAAACTGCATGGAGTTGACCCTGATTATTGCATAAGATATTTGACTTATGAAAGACCAAGACTGAAAACCTCGTTTATTAAATTGAGGGGTGGGCTAGTTCAACGTATATACTTTCCTCCTGAGACGCTGGAGTTTTTCTATATTTTTTTCCCTTATATATTTATTATTTCTTGAAAATTAGAAACTATAATTTTCAAATTTCTGACTGCTTAGAATTTTTAAATTTTTTTCCCTTCCACATTATTATATATTTTGTGAAGAGATACTATCCCTGTTAAGATTTTGGTATGCTCGTTTAACCATAGACAATGTCACATCATTGTCACCCAACCATAGGCATTCACTATGCCACCCCCGAGCACTCTAACCTTTTCTTAAATAGAATGATTCTGGCAAGTCCACACTAGGACCAACAGATAAACCCTAACCAGAAGCACCATTGTTGCAGCAACAACACAATACCAAGGGAAAGTACCTCTACTAATAGAAGTGTACCTTTACCAAGAGAAGCACACAAGAGAGATACCAGAAAGATTGAGATTACACCACGGCAAATGCTGCACCACCCTCTCCAGACTTGCGCCTCCTTCTGCCGCAATTGCAGCTGCTGCAGCGACTGCTCCTCAGACTTGCGCCCTCCTTCTGTTGAGTGAGTGTGTGTAAGTGTGCAAATGAGCTAAGGTGTCACCTTATTTATACTTATTCTGCCAGTGAACTTTTCCCACAGGGCTGACCTATCTTTTCTAGCAAATATAATTTACTTTGACTTTTTCTGGCAGGGCCGACTTCTCGTTCTGGGGCTTTCTATTTCTTTATTATTATTCTCCTTGGGCCGACTTCTCTTCTAGGGTTTCCACACATCTGTTTAATGGTTCTCTTACTTCCAGAATATTCTATTCTAAGTACAAAGGTTACACTTAGAGGTTAATACCTCCCGCAGCTACCAAAACATCAACACTCCCTCTTAGTCGGGGAGGTATTAACTAAGATGTTCTTCATGTAATGGTCTCAAACACATCCATCCATCTCACATGGCATGGGAAAGACTCACACGGTCTTGCAGACCAATCTATAGGTAGCATTACCATAGCCACACGGGCTATCTCATGATCAAACATATCATGTCACAAGTAGCATGGATAAACAGGCTATCTCATGATCAAATAGATCATATAACAAGTAACACCATCATAGCCACACATGCTCTGTCATAGTCACACATAGACTATCTGATGGTCATGTCATAGTCATGCATCTGGGGTCTCATCATCCTTCAGGGCTTTATGTCATCCCGGGGCTTCAACTCGCCAACTCACACAAAATTTGGCATCTAGTTCATACAGAACTAGTAACATGCGTACCAGACTATTTCATTGGAGTAGCAATATCTCAGCGTACCAGACTATTTCACTGGAGTAGCTATGTTTACCAGACTATTTCATTGGAGTAGCAATATCTCAGCGTACTGGACTATTTCACTGGAGTAGCTATGCGTACTAGACTATTTCATTTGAGTAGCAATATTTCAATGTACCAGACTATTTCGTTGGAGTAGCTATGCGTACCAAACTATTTCACTAGTGACTAGAGTAGCAATATCTCAGTGTACCAGACTATTTCACTGGAGTAGCTATGCATACCAGACTATTTCACTAGAGTAGCAATATCTTAGCGTACCAGACTATTTCACTGGAGTAGCTATGCGTATCAGACTATTTCACTAGAGTAGCAATATCTCAACGTACCAGACTATTTCACTGGAGTAACTATGCGTACCAAACTATTTCATTGGAGTAGCAATATACCAGACTATTTCACTGGAGTACCTGCGTACCATACTATTTCATTGGAGTAGCAGCCCTGCGTACCCGATTGTTTCACTGGAGTGACAGACGTCCAACACACTAGGTTGGCCCTCTAGCTGTCTCGAAGGTATGCCCTCCCCAAAGGATTTGCGTGAAGCCTCCAACCACACAAACCAGTTGGGCCTCCATAGCTAGGAAAACACGCTCTCCCTGAAGGATCTGCGTACACATCATCCTGACTGGTGCCACAGTTAGTGCCCAGGCATGCCAACTTGTTGTCCACACTATACCATGCTGCTATTTGGAGTCGCATCTGTAGCGACATACGGGAACTTCACTGCTCCCTTCTGCACCATATCTCTGATATAGTGATACATGGTGGCATCCATTGTCTCTGAAGAAGTATCACACAACAACTTCAGATTTGTCACCATCGGAGTAGGCATGGCCTTGCTGTTGAGATTTGGGTACCTTGGAAAGTGGTCCTCGTGTGGTTGTGGGTCTCTAACCACAAGAGGGAAATATTTGACCCATTGTGCCTTATACTTTGTCTAATTTCACTTTGACATTTTCCCAAGTCAAAAGGGTGAAATTTGTCACTTGAGTGAAAAGTGACTATTAATTCACTTTGTGGGTGAATTGGGGGACATAAAGTGAACTATGGAAACTTAACCCAAAGTGGGTTTTGAGTTGAGATTCTTTTTTAGAGATCTCAACCATTGATTAGGGATGGCTTGTGATGATCCTAACCATCCATTTTTTAGGTTTCCTTATGATTCCTTAAGAAGGGCGCATAGGGCATTTGGAGGCTCATTCACTTGTATGTTCACTAAGAGAGTTTGGAGAAGGGAAAGAGGATGAGAATGGAAGCATTGGGAGAGGAGAGCTTGGGCACCATCTTTCATGAAGGGCTCATGAAGGCTTAGGACCTCATTATTTGTTGGTATTGGTTATTGCTTGGAGGAGGGCGCACTACTAGCAGGTAATAGGACTTGTGCTATCTCAGATCTGTTTGGCTCACATTGGAGGAGACACACAAGAGCACATTTGTGTGGAAGAGATTCTTCCTTGGACCAAGGAGGAAGGAGGGCGCATCACTTCAGTGGATAGAGCAACAAGGGAAGAGGGCGCACTAAGCTTGGGTGCATTTCTCTTCTTGGAACTCCAAAGCTTCTCGTGAGGAGTTGCTATTGTATCAGGTTCCATTGTATTAGCTTACTTGTTGTATTCACTACTTAAGATCATCATTATATATACTTTCATTCCAAACTGGTTTCCCCCCAGGGGGTTTTATCCAGGGTCGTGTTGATAAAAAATACTTGTGTTCATTTCATGCATGCTTAGAGTATAGATCAACTTGTTAGAGTTGTAAAGATCAAGAGGAGTGTTATTTGTTTTGAGTATATTGCATGTGCTAACATTCGGGTATGAAAACACTTGCAAGGGCACTTCAAAAGAGCACTTAACCATAAAAATTATGAGCAGAAAGTTACTTGACTATTTGCTATCCTAAAACAACAACAAAGGACAGTCTCAGAGATTGAAACTTAGAGCCAAATTTCAGGTCAAGGATAGACCTGTTTTGGCAGCTTCATAGTACACCTCAAATTTCTACACTTGCAATCCATCATCCCAAATCTCTTCAGGATCTCTATTGCATACTTTCCTTGATTAAGGAAAATCCCATTCGGCCTTTGCCATCCCTCCAGACCCAAGAAATAATGCATCATACCCAGGTCTTCCATCTCGAACTCTGATGCAAGCTTTCTCTTGCACTCAACGATGAGCTTCTCGTTCCTTGTTAGAAACGGGTCATCCACATATAATAGTAATATCACTGGTCCACCATCCACAACTTTGTAGTAAAGGTTGGAATCTGCTTTACGCTTAGTAAATCCCAAGTTCATTAGGAAACTGTCTGATTTGGCATTGTTGACTTTTCATAAGAGATGATATTGTATATGAATATATTATTACAATGATGAGTGTTCCATATATATAGAACATATGGTGACCATCTATGAAAGGATGCGTCCCTTGGATAATAAATAACTACATATTTATTATATATATTTATACTTTGTATTATAAATATCATGTCATATATATATATATATCTGGAAGAATGTCTTCCCGATGTTGTTCAAACATCAACACTCCCTCTCAATGAGGGAGACATTCTTCGTCATGCCAAAGCTTGTCTCTGAAGTATATAAACTTTCAACACTCCCTCTCAACGATGGAGACATTCTACATTATGCCAAGATTACCTTTGAAGATTACCTCTGAATATTACCTTCGAAGATTACCTGTGGGTAGTTCTCAAATAGCTTCAACATGTCACCATGACATCCACTACCTCGCAATGCATCTGTACCTCATCATGTGCATCCTTGTGACTTCACAACCAATGCATTCAAGGCCTGTGGGTAGTTCTCAAGTAACTACAACATGTCCCCAGGACATCCACTACCCTGCAATGCATATGTACCTCGTCACGTGCACCTCTGTGACTTCACAACCAATGCATCCAAGGCCTGTGGGTAGTTCTCAAATAACTACAACATGTCCCCAAGACATCCACTACCTTGCAATGCATCTATACCTCGTCACATGCACTCTTGTGACTTCACAGCCAATGCATTTGTACCTCGTCACGTGCACCCTTGTGACTTCACAACCAATGCCTCTGTACCTCATCACTCCCTCTGAAGAGGGACACTCCAAGCTTGTCCCTGAAGTGCTTGAACTTCGTCCTCGACAGTGGCTTGGTCAACACGTCCGCAACCTACTCCTTGGTAGTCACGTATTGGAGCCTTACTGCTCCCCTCTGCACCATATCTCTGATATGGTGATATTTGATCTTGATGTGCTTCGACCTGTCATGGAACACCAGATTCTCTGACAACTTCATGCAACTCTAGTTGTCACACCAAATGCAGGTTGTCTCTAGTTTGAGATCAAATAACCCAGACAACATCTTCCGAAGCCACACTGCTTCTCTACATGTTGCACATGCTGCCACATATTCATCCTCAACCGTACTGAGTGCTATACATGACTGCTTCCTGTTGCTCCACGAAACCATACTAGAGCCTAGACTGACGCAATATGCCGAAGTACTCTTCCGATCAGGAATACTGTCGGCCCAATCTGAATCCAAATATCCATATAACCCGAACTCATGGTCTGTCACATACCTGAGACCATAATCCAATGTACCCTTAAGGTACCTCATCACATGTTTTGCTGCCACCAAATGAACCTGCCTGGGCTGCTCCATATATTGACTCAGGGTGTTCACAACAAAACATATATCCGGTCTCGTGTTCGTCAAGTACATCAATGAACCCATCATATGTCTGTATTGAGTAACATCCACATTCTCTAAAGTCGTATCCTACAACAACTTCAGATTTGATACCATAGGTGTAACCATTGCCTTGCAATCCAACATTTCAAACCTCTTCAGGATTTCCACTACATACTTATCTTGACCTAGGAAGATTTAACTAGCCTTTTTCCATACCTCCAGTCCCAAGTAATAGTGCATCAGACCAAGATCCTTCATATCGAACTTAGAGGCCAACTCCCTCTGTCACTGAAAACCCTTCTTGTCTAGTCTGCCTCACTCGCTGCTCCCTCTATGACTTTGTGACAATATTTCCTTTTTCCAAAGCACACAACATCATGGTAATCACCACATCAACACATTGACACAAGCTTCATGTGATCTCAACTACAGAGGGTTTGTCACTGCTTCTTATGTCCATCTCGATCACTCCTCACCAAATACTCGTGTTGATCTTGATCTTCTTCTTTGTCAGGTTCTCTACCCGAGCCCTGAACTCTTAAAATCTGCTGAAGACCTCATCCTTGGTCTTCATGAAGAAGATCCATGAGTGTCACATAGTATAAGAATTTCGGTAAACTGTCATGTGCCTAGAAGCATCATAATCTACTAACCAACTATCCATGGTAACTTGCCTAGAACAAGAACAAGAACATCTCCATGGTAACTTGCCCAAAACAGAATACGAGCAACACAAGAATATTTCCCATTCTAAAGTTTGCTGAAGTGATCCTTGCAAACACATTTCCTATTCATGATATGGATAATGATCAAGGTGGCGACCTTGTGATAGTATTTCTCAATAACCCTGTAGATGATGAAGCCTCCATTCACACAGGGTCATGTCCACATTCATATTTTTTTATCACTGTCCAACTTAGTCACCGTGTTCGTGTTCGTGTTTGAGTTCGACAATCTTGAAATTCGAAAAACGTTCGCCATGCAAAAAATAGTGGATAAAATTCGCCATTAAGTTCGACAAGTATATACATATATATATAAACTTATATACATTTATTGTTAAATTAATCAATTCACATATTTTTGTATAATATAAATATAATATAATATAAATTTAATTAATTAACATAGTGGAGGATTTATCTAATTTAGTTATTTTATTTTATTTAGGATTTTATTTAATTTAACTACCACGGGAGTTCAACCTTCCACTGTTATGACGACTTAGTAAACATAGGGGTTAATATATCTGGCACATTTCAGATGGAAAGCACATTTGATGGAGGCAGTAGGTGTTAATATATCTGCGGGCACATTCAGAGGGAAAGCACATTCGATGGAGGCAATAGGCGTTGATATATCTGCGGGCACATTCCGACATGATGGAAGGAAATTGGCACGAGTTAAAACTTAATATATCCGTGGGCACATTCCCGCACGACGAAAACATTTGATAGAGGTCAGAGGGCACATTCCAGAGCTATCTAAAACACATAAAAAAATATTATTTAAAGACCTAGTTGATAAGGCAAATTTAATGGCCGAACGTCATTGAATTTATTCGGCCTCTCTTCATATGCGTCAAATTTCGAACTTTATCGATGAAATTCGACAAATACGGTGACTAAGCTGTCCAGGGATATGACAAGCAAAGTCTAAATGAGGTTGTTGTTCTATAAGAAATTCTCTATCCTAGAACTCATACAAGTGTTTTTGCTCCTCTCTTCCTCTTTCAAAGAGTTTTGGGAGCACCCAAGTGAGGAACATAAGAAGGATGCCTTCATCCCTCCTTAACTCACCACTCTCATCTACAATGCCTATTTACGATAGAGTTTTAGTACTCCCCATCGCCGCTAAAGCCATTATTAGAGCTTTGCTTATCGTTATTCCTAGGACAAAGTCGCTCACTTTTTCTTTATAATATAATCCTTCCAACGCTCATAGGTTACTATTCTCCATTATAATAAACCCATGTTAACTTATGGACCCTTTACATATGTTATTCTCGTTTCATCGTATCTCTCCACAAATTAGCTAGCGTCCAAACTTCATCGATTCCCTTGAGACTCTGGATGCTCGACTTCTCTTTCCCTAGTGGAAATTTGATACACGTTGGCCTTCTCTTACAACTCTTCACCTGCATGCCGTTAAATTATGGGTATGACGAATGGATCCTAACGACCATGTTGCTCTGTCACAACTGCAAGGATCTCGTGGACCATGATTTTTGGAGGAGAATGCACATGTAAATATAGAATTAGCATCAGGCTAAGTTGAGCTTTTGTCATTCGGAGTTTCGTCCTCCTCGAATGTAGTGCGAATGGATTTCTTCCACGATAAACTCTGATAGACCATGATCCTCCATTATCCTATCGACAACCAAAAGGATCAGGACAAGTTTGTCGAAAGGAGAGAATGTAAGCATGCAAATCACATCCCCCAAAATCCAAAGATTAGAAACGATGCTAGGAAAATGATAAAGGTAAGCGTTAACACGCGACCTGGAGAATCCCATCTCAATCTGCACTTGCAAATAGATCCATGTCACAACATCCATCGTCGCCCAAACTGCTCGGTATCTGCAACATCCAAAAGCCACTGGTCTAATGCCACCCCTTCTGTCGTGGTTCAAATGTCATTTTGAATCGGCTCTCCCACAACGTGCATGCACAAACTTTATTCTTGCCATGGATTTGCAGATCCCACTAAATCTCCAATCAAATGAAGCAACACGTACATTTCCAGCTTGTGCTTTCCAATGGCAAGTTGGATGAGTCCCACGACACATATTGCGGTTGTTGATGTTTTTCTTGCCCATGGAGCTATAAAATAATTTTCACGAGCTCGCCATCGGAGAACCGATCAAAGTAGATTGGAATCCCTTCGACGCTCTGCTGCGACCAGAAGGCTCGATTCACCCTGTGATGGCGATTCTCCTCTCAGGATCCTGGGCCCTCTCGTGAGGGAGTTAGCTCAGTCCTGCTCTGATACCATGTTGGTTTTTCATAAGAGATGATATTGTATATGAATATATTATTACAATGATGAGTGTTCCATATATATAGAACATATGGTGACCATTTATGAAAAGATGCATCCCTTGGATAATAAATAACTACATATTTATTATATATATATATATATATATATTTATACTTTGTATTATAAATATCATGTTATATATATATATATTTGGAAGAATGTCTTGCCGATGTTGTTCAAGCATCAACAAACATATCATGTCCTGGGTGCCTTCTTAGGCCCGCACAAAGCTTTCTTCAATCTGCAGACATGAGACTCCTTCTCATGTATCTATGTACACTTCTTCTGACTACTGGAGAAAGTGTCTCGTCATAATCTTCTCCCTCTTGCTGGGAGAATATTCTGGCCACAAATCAAGCTTTGTACATTTCTATGCTGGCATCAACAACATGCTTGATCTTGTAGATCAATTTGGAAGTCACCACTGACTTCCCTTCTGATCTCAAGGAAAAAATCCATATCCTAGTCCTTTTGACTGGCTTCCTCCTCTGTCATTGAAGCAAGGGAATCTTCCTAGGAGGTCTCATATCTCCTTGAAGCCTATGAAGCTTCGATCTAGCCTCCTCAACTCATGGCACCTGTCTGTCAGTCCTGGAAGACGTCTCTCTCTCCCATCTGAATTTGAGGAGGAATACTTTCTGAATGAAAGTCTCTAGGCCACTGACTCTCTTTGAGATCAGGCTCACTTTGAATCTCCATGCTCCCTCTAAAGCTTGACTCCCTTTGAGTCTATATAATCTTCGGAGCCATCTGCTCCCTCTATATGTGATGATTTCCTCTTAAGTCTCCTATGAATGGTCCTCAGGAGGCTGCCCTACTAGATCGTGGGGGCTAACTCCCTCTGAACTCTAACTTCTGAGCTAGTACTTGGTGTGGCCGCTTGCCTCACCACTGGTGGAGCCATCTGCTCCTCATGATATGGCTTATCAATGCTATATGTCTTTGCATCCTGCAAAGTGTCACAGAACCATGCTGGTCTCTTCCTAGTTACTGCAACGATTCTGGGTAGGTCCTTCTGGCTCTACTAACTCTTCCTGATGATCTAAAGAGTGATCCACTGCATTAGAGGGATTTGTTCGGTCATATTTGGAGCCTTTTTCTCCTTACAATCAATCTCCATATGAGATACTTTGTATCTCGCAAAAGTATCCTTCTTCATCCTCTTTTTCTTTGGTACATATATGTATGCGATCGAGTATACAACTTCTTATCTGGGTAGTCTGCTGCATGTCTCAAACTAGACACCATCTAATATGTTGCCTCTTGCAACTGTCACTATAGCTTCCCTCAGAGTTATCAGCTGTGACCTTCCCGGAACAAGACCAACAAGGGAAAACAGTAGACAAGAATAATACTCTTATAATAATAATAAAAACAATAACGAGAACAATCGTCACAGTAGCTCCTTCTAAGAGCTATCACTTGTGACCTGCCTGGAACAAGAGCCAAAAATAAAAAATACAATAATAAGAAATAGGAACAACACTCTTTTAGTGTTGTGACCAATCATTCCTCCATGGTAACTTGCCCGAAACAAGAAAAACAAGAGCAAATGTATTTCCAATATAATAACATTTTCATAAGAACATATCTATGTTAACAAGAATAAAAGACAATTTCATGGTACTCAACATATCATTACCAAAGTGACCTGCCTAGAAGCAAAACAAGAAGTATCTCCTAGAGGAGATGTCAGTTCATCTTGCAAACAAGTACAATAAGCATTTATATCAATAGTACTCACATGCTACCAAGTATTCATTGTATCTAGCAGTAATAGAACCTTTCAAGGATTGTTGTCACAACTATAGCGTTTACTTGTAATGTAGCAATTATCAAACTTGATTGTGCAAGTTGGAAACTTATCAATTTAATCAATCAAACCTAGAACCTGGAGTCTTATCTTCAAGAATGAGTGTTGTTGCTTTTCTTCTGAGTCTCCTTCACTCAAGATGACAATTATTCTCTCCAACCTGTCCCCTGTACTAAGACAATATGCTTTCTTGAAAGAAATCTGATTTAGGGAATATAATGCAAGTAAACTCTAAATTCTCAACCTTAATCAACCTAATACTTTGACTAGAGTCAACTTATAACTTTAACTTTGACCAAAGGTTAGTATGATAATCATAACTTCAATAGATCAAAATACAACTAAATGTTCATAAGATCACAATAATGCCATAACAGCTACAGGCATATCAAAACAATCAAACCTGGAGTGCGTTGTTCCTCTGAATGTGTTGGATTTGAGATCCCTCTAGATCTACAATTGTTGCTTGGACAAAAGATCCCTTCTCCTGCAAATACCCTTAAGATACTGATACAGTTTAAACACATACAAGTACATACCTCTAGCAGGAGCGACAAACAATGACAAGCAATGACGAATTCTAAAACTTCAAGGTGCTCCAACTTGCAATCTGAAGGTAGCTGGAGATGTGCTAGGGTAAGGTGCACTAGGACAACCAAAAATTAGGCCCAACATTTCATAGAAACTTCACTGGTCCTGCAACTGGTGTTGCAACTGGCACTGGTACTGCAAATACAACTGGCACTGCAAATACAACTGGCACTGCAGACCTAGGGTTTTATGAGGAAACCCTAATTTTTAATTTTAGAATTTTGGAGATCTGATATGGGGGAATGGTGCGCCCTACTTAGGCAACCTTCTTGATGGGTTTAGTAAGTGCTCAACGAGCTTGACAATGGGGGAAACTGAGGATCTTCCTTCCAACGGTTAGACTGTTACGAAGGAAACCAACTTTGATATCATGTTAAAATTTTGGTATGCTCGTTTAACCATAGACAATGTCACATCATTGTCACCCAACCATAGGCATTCACTATGCCACCCCCGAGCACACTAACCTTTTCTTAGATAGAATGATTCCGGCAAGTCCACACTAGAACCAACAGATAAACCCTAACCAGAAACACCACTGTTGCAGCAACAACACAATACCAAGAGAGCGTACCTCTACTAATAGAAGTGTACCTTTACCAAGAGAAGCACACAAGAGAGATACCAGAAAGACTGAGATTACACCACGATAACTGTTGCACCACCCTCTCCAGACTTGTGCCTCCTTCTGCTACAAATGCAGCTGTTGTAGCTATTGTTCCTCAGACTTGCGCCCTCCTTCTGCTAAGTGAGTGTGTGTAAGTGTACAAATGAGCTAAGGCGTCACTTTATTTATACTTTCTGCGAATTAACTTTTCCCACAAGGCCGATCTGTCTTTTCTGCCAAATATAATTTACTTTGACTTTTTCTGGCAGGGTTGACTTCTCTTTATGGGGTTTTCTATTTCTTTATTATTATTCTCCTTGGGCCGACTTCTCTTCTAGGGTTTCCACACATCTGTTTAATGGTTCTCTTACTTCCAGAATATTCTATTCTAAGTACAAAAGTTACACTTGGAGGTTAATACCTCCTGCAGCTACCAAAACATTAACAATCCCTTTCTGGTTTCAGTCAACCCATCGATTAACGCTCACAGCATATTGAGTTTGCCCATGCAAACTTGCGAAAGGTCCGTAATTTTGGGTTACTCCTATATAATTTCCTTGTTGTTCCTTAGCTCTTTGCATCTGAACACAATTATCTGATGTTGTTGGGAATTTTCATGCTCATTATTGTGACAATAACAAATGGAATCTATGTGCTAACTTTCCCAAATGCCATCCCTTCAATATGGCTTTCTTAGATGTTTGTATTTTCTTCCGTCTCCACAAGTCTTCTGTGATTTGCAAAATAAGGACCACGCCAAGAATCTTATCTGCCTGATTCTTGTATTTCTCTTCTCTTTTACATGTGTGGACATGCTTCAAGCCAATCTTTTGAAGTTCATTGCAGGAATTTATAGAAAAACTTCCCTAATTGATTATTGTTCTTGAGAACAATATTTGAATCTATGTTCTTCCGACAAGCTTAAAGTGAATAGTCTAATCCATATTGGCAGATCACACGGGCAATTCCTAGCAGAGTTAGTAATGCTTCCAATATCAAACAGTTTCAGATCTTAGTGCTTGACTACCTTGACTACCTCCAAGAGCGAACTTTGCTTATACGTAGAATGATGACCAAAAAATTAGAAAACGAGCTAGTAATTCTGGTGCAAAATAAAGCTGTAGATTACCTGTCTAACGCAGAAACTGAAATATAATTCCATATTTAAAAGTTTGCCGATATCTTTTTTGAAACTAACAAAAAGGCCCATCTGCCAGAAGCCACCCAGCATAAATATATCCGATCAGTTAGAGCCAAGTCATTGATGGTGCAACCAATTTCATAATAAGAGCCAAGCATATATCAAATTCGTGAGGCCGTGAAGTGCATGGATGCTAGATATGATGGGGATATTACACCGTAGTGTTTCTTTTTCTTGTTTCGTAGGTACTAAAATATACTCCAAATAGATGCTAGTGATATTGTTGGATGATCCTTAGGAGCACTCCAGAGTCTGCGCGGAGAGAGCCAGTACAATCCTAGTGATGGAGGGGCCGCCATTCTGACATGCAATCAAATTTTCAGTAAAATATAAGCAGATACTGATAAAAATATTCAGTCATTAGACAGAGAATGTGATGGACCATCCGATTGCGTTTCCTTCTATAATATTATGTAACATTGAAAGGGCTTGTAACATCATTTTTTGATGTACAGTTTTCTTAGATTGCTTTTATTCCTTCTAAATGCCACATCAATGTTCCTTCTTTCTCGTTAGAAGTTAACCTATTTGGCTGTTTTGTTTCTTGTTGTTTCAATCTGAAATATCCCATTTGCTGATTATAAAACCAATAATTACTGTCTGTAATGCCAACAGCCACCTTACCTTTAAACCATTAGAAATGTATCTCTTTCTAGATATGGAGGAAGATGTCAATGCTACATTTTACATTGTTGAAAGATAAAAATTGAAATCTTGTCTGTTAATATGGCAGATATTCTTGCCAAGGTGATCCTTGTGGTACAAATTGGGTACCTCCAGAATGTGATGTATCGATAAGATCGGGTTGGTTTTGGCACAAGAATGAGCACCCCAAAACACTAAACTCTTTGTTGGAAATCTTTTACGAATCAGTGGGAAGAAATTGTATGCTACTGTTAAATGTGCCACCAAATAGCACAGGTCTTCTTGCCGATGAAGATGTCCAAGTGCTTCGTCAATTCAAAGATATTCTTTCTTCAATATTTAATATTAATTTAGCTGGGAATGCTGTTGTCACTGCAAGTAGTGTTCGTGGAAGTAGCTCTCAATTTGGACCAAGCCAGATTCTTAGTGATGATGTGTTTACCTATTGGGCTCCTGAAGAGGGGCAGACAACATGGTATCTACTTATAGACTTGAGAGATGTTGTGTCCTTCAATGTATTGTGCATAAAAGAACCAATCCAACTAGGACAGAGAGTGAGTCAATACCACCTGGATATTTTAAAAGATGGATTTTGGTATACAATTGTAAATGGTACCACGATTGGATACAAAAGGCTAGAACGTTTTGAACTCACAAGATCTCAATTTTTGAGACTTACTATAGATCAGGCTCGAGTTGAACCACTGATTGCCTACTTTGGTCTGTACATGGACAACGTGTCCATTATTCATGCCAATGACAGCGAGGGAAGATTCTCAAGTTCAGGATCCACACTGATGCAAGATAAACTTAACAGCTTGGATGTGAAAATACAATCAGTTTCTGGAAATATGAGCAAAATAGTTAACTAAAATCTTCTTCGTTGAAAGCAGGAGGATTAGTTTTCTTGTCTATCCTGTTTTAGGGATAATGTTTGTTTAGATTATTCAATTAGTTATGAGATGCTGTCAATGATTGGGTTTGGACTGAAATTCAAGGTCATAGTTTGAACCTCCCTAAAGCTGAGCTGTGGAAGCAGTAGCCGTGAGCCAACCAGAAAAGATTACTTCAGGTGGACAGAAGTGCTTGTATGACTGGGGAAGATGTAGAGATTGGCAGGTGTTTTTCTGGGGCCAGATATTTTTAGTCGAGCAGAGACAATTTCTGCCATCATTCATGTGTTGCATGCCTGGTATCGTGGCAGAGTGTACGGTATCTCTCCACTGCCCGTTATTTGTGATAATGGTGACTAAGCTCCAATTTATTTTGAAGATAAAGAAAGCCATGTTCGCATGTTCAGAGGGACTGTACTTTCTTCTCTTTCAAAATTCTTAGAAAATCCTTTCTTCTTTCGAAAAAATCCACGTTCAAATCACTTCACATGGTTGTGTACGAAGTATTACATCTAAGAAAGTATGTCAATCATTATAATAAATTACAACATAGAAGAAAAGAAAATGATGAAGGGGAGTAGTTATAAAATTATTGCAATGTTTGGGTTTTAATATAAGATCTTTGCTGGGATCTCTTTGCTCATGTATAATACAATATAACTTAATGGTTGCTGAACCTACAATTTTAATATATTTGTTCATTTTGTGTTCAAACTTTATAAATATGTTGGAAAATTATATCAATGTAGATTTATTTTAAATTCAGTATTAAGTACTAAAACAAGTATTAAAAGGGGTAAAAATTTTCAAGTGTACTTTAAACAAGTATTAAAAGGGGTAAAAATTTTCAAGTGTACTTTTTTTATCATTTAATTTCATGTCATGTATTAATTTTTTCATATTAAATAATAATAAAAATTACACTTCAAGAAATTTGATCCTTCTCAATGCTTGTTAGCTTGGGTTTAAGATGAATTTATGCTAGTTTAATTTTTTAAATGTATGTATATCTCATAATGTAATATTACCTCACAACATCACTTAGAAAATACTTATGCACATCAAACTTATTTTCCATTATTTATTTGTACAATATAAATACATTTACAATGTGTTATGAGATCTAACCTATTCTAAACCTAGACACATTTGTTGAGAGAATCTCTCAACAAACTCAACTAGTTACTAATGCAAGCATTACTTCCAAGACCCTCCCTTAATGCTTACATTACACATTAATCACAATTACATAACACTCTTTACAAAACTTACAATACAAATTTCACTTATATTGTCTCATTGGTCTTCTTCGGCACTCACATCCACTCTGAACTTCCCAGTTCCTGCTCTTCTCTACTTCACACTTTGAGCTTCCCATTTCATTCATTTAAAACATAATTGCCTTTGACCATCATTAACAAACTTGCAAGATCAACACTATTGACAGACTCGGCTCGTCGGGGCTTCCGCGATAAAAGCTGTCAAGTATTGAACCATCTATGTAAATACTTCTATTTGTTGGATATTTCTCTTTCGGCTATCCGTCAGTTTGTATGAGAGTACTCTGGATACATAATGTATTCATAATTTGATCAGGCAACTTGACTTGTATAACACACAAAGATATAAAAACAAATAACCTGTAATTGATACTCTTGAAGCCCGAAGCACAACAAGACCCATCAATTTTATAACATACTGCAAACATAACCAAACTAGTGACCATCTTGTGGCAAGGTCGGGGCTACCGCACACACCAACTTATGTTATATTACCATGTTCTATAGTTGGTTCTAGATCAATTGAATTTTACAAATAAAATAAATATAACATTCACAACAAATACACTACATCTACAACCCACATCACACAATAAAACTAACAATGAAGTGTTGCAGTTGGTACTGAGATAACGTGTATTTAGCAGTTCAGACTTTCGTTTGAGCCAGGATTTTGTTGTGACTAACAACCCTTCCAAATCTCGGTCAGGTTTTTCTTCGCCATATCTATCGAAATCGACAGAATCTCGTTGAGAATGATCAGGGAATTGGGGATATTGACGACTTTATCATAGTGAGAGATCTTAGTAATGAAGTTGCGAAGGTTCAACAGTTCTGAAGAGATGGACATCCTTACTCACAGCGTCCACACGTTCTCGAAGTACTTCAATAGATCTTCGACCATGGCTTTGGTCTTTGAATAGTAGGATCCCATGGAATTGGGCATGACCTCCTCCTTGAAGTATGCACAACAACGATCTCCTTTCCTGTGTTGTAACTCTGGGATTTGTAGATCAGACCAAGAGCACACTCTTTGAATTCGTGGATCTATCTATGCAATTTGTTGCTCCAATATGATCATGCATTCATGCTTCAATCCAATGAAACAACGCCTTACTTGTATGCAACGATGTCATCATCTCTATTCACAACCATACTGATTAGTATGCAACTCTTTTCTTTGACGGTGATTCCTTCTGCGTAACAATATGGTCATGTGATGATCTGATAAATGACATCAGTTTAATCTGACAATGCCTCCTTTTCGAACGGAATTTTGTACAACGATTTTCTCTTTTTATTTCCGCGAACTGATAGATGGTGAATCCTTCTCACAAACAACAACTCCTTAGGATTACACAGGCACAAAAAATAAAATAACAAACACACCCCTCAAATTTTTTTTGCACAGAAAACATACTCACAAAGCTATCTACTCTCACACACAGGAAACGATACTCTCAACTTATTGGGCTCTCCTGTGAGGGAGATAACCCAGAGCACTTAACTTTGATACCAACTGAGAAAATACTTATGCACACCAAACTTATTTTCCATTACTTATTTGCACAATATAAATACATTTACAATCTGTTATGAGATCTAACCTATTCTAAACCTAGACACATTTGTAGAAAGAATCTCTCAACAAACTCAACTAATTACTAATGTAAGCATTACTTCCAAGAACACTCCCCCATACATTTAATTTTTTAAATGTACGTGTATCCCATAATGTAATGTTACCTAACAACATCTCCCCCGTACTGGACTATAGAGTACCTTACTACTCTCGATCCAACTAGCAATGGAAAGCCATCGTTACTTTTAACTTAGACATATCATTTTAGTAGCAAATGTAGTAAAGTAGTTATCTAATCATCTTAACAATTGATATAAAATGGGAATGTGGTCAATTTGAGTTTTCATATCATTCAAACCTATTGCTGTAGAGAAATGATGAGAATGTGATGTTGAGAAGTTTGTAACCATGTTTAACCTATTGGATGCCACTATGGAATAAATCCAACATGGAGCAAAACATATTCCTAGTATGCATGTTTCTCTCAATTTTATAGATGGTCCCTAGAGACATGCACTTGTATGATAATGGAAGTTGAGAAACTTACTTCAATTCTTATGAATGTCGTCTCGTGAACACTGTAGCGGATTCATTGTAGGCAGAGAACTTTCTTCATCATCATTTATCATTTAGCTTGCACCACCCTTCAAGGGAAAATATCACCATTGCCACTTTACCTTGTTGACTTTATAAAGGAATATTTTGAAAAAAGATGGTCTAAGGAGGATGTTTTGTTAGGGTTTTCCTTAGGGGACCTTGCATATGTGATCCTTAGTGATTATGGAGTGCCATGGTTGCATTTACTGTAAATCTAGTTGGAATTAATACTTGATTCAACAATGTTCAGAGTGGTGAGCTGGTTAATGGATCCTAGTGCAAGGTATGTTCTCTTAAGAGACTCTTGAGAAATGTTCTTTTAATTAGTTATAAATAAATTTTTGTTGTAAATTGTTGAGTAAGTACAATTTAGAATTAAAATTAAACCTGTGTATTTCATTTAAGTTGGAACAAACTATAACAAACTACTGAAGTTGAAATCATTTAAGTTGGAACAAACTACAACAAACTACATAAGTTGAAATGAGATTGGATCAAACTACTTAACAAATAGGATGATAATTGTTTTTTTTTTATTTCTTTCACATTTATTTCCCAAAACTTAAATTACCAATTCTTCAAAGATTCTTAGATTTATGTTTATAAATCATACTATAGCTTTACCAATTAACAAATTGTGGAATACACTTAGGAGAAAGAGTCAGAATTTCAAAATCTGCAAGCTTCCAAGCAAAAGTATAGTCATAAATTTTGTAGTAGAACTTGTAACAACTTGTGGAGGATAGACTGCTCTTTATCCAACCAACCCCTCAACTTGTTGGCTGAGGGCTCCCAAGCTCACTTTCACCAAATATACCGCTCACTTTCACAGACTTCAAATTTTTGGACAATTTACCATTTAGCTTTCCTTTCCTAACATCTCCTCTTCAACTAGTGATATTTTGAATCAAATAATACTAAGAGTCCACTCAAACCTCCCGAGACAATCATAAACACACATATTCATGCAAGGAATCGTGCATGGACTTGCAGGGCTTTTCCTCAAATCAATTAAAACCAAATAACCAATATATATATATATATATATATATATAGAGAGAGAGAGAGAGAGAGACTATACCAAATAATCATACCAACTACACCATTTAATAAGAGAAAATACAAGGAAATGTCTAAATATATGTATAATAGTGTAACATGTTAAGACACATTCATGTATCTTTCATAGATGGCTTCTCAAATGTACTAATTCAAAACAACCAATAAATATTGCACTATATGTTTTTCATAATGTAGAATGTTTATGTAGCAAATAAAATTAGTTCTTATGGAATCAACAATATTCATACAAAAGAATGTACACAAGGAGTCACACACAATCCACCAATTGATCTTTCATCCATTATTTATCATTTGTAGCCCCCTGATACAATTTTTGGTACTTGAATGATTTCACTTGCCATGCCATAGGTCCCTCTATCGAGACTAATCTTTTATGTGCCATCCATCATGAGATGGTGTTACAACTCATACCATGGGTGATTGCAATGGGTATGGAAAGTCACAACATTGCTCCAAGGCTCTACTTGACTTTGATCATCATCTTGTAAGTCTCAGTGGCCCCAGAGATCTGAAAGGCTCTCAAGCTCTAGGTAATACATATAAGTCTAGAGTAATTAGTATAAGTTCGGTGAGAAGCATATTCTATCATCAACCCATATTTTACTAAGTTTGGTGAGAACCATATTCTATCATCAACCCATATTTTAGAACTTGGTAATATCCTTTGTGGGTATGGGATCCCACAAGGTTTTCATCATCATTGTCCATCTGACTTGAAAGTGCTATCCGAACAACTCTTGCTCATAACTTATCACATAACAACAAACTATGTCAAAGACTCTCTAAATACGTGAATCATCTAGTGAATCCTCTCAAGTAAAATATCATCAACATAACTAATTACTATGTTCCATTTATTTGTACACAATGACTCCATGATTGAATAATAATTAAATCACATATTAACACCAAAATTTTGAAATTAAGTACATCAATTGTGTGCTTGGGAACAATGTATTAATTACAATTTAACATAACACATCATAATCATAAAAGGTTGAATATGCATAATTAGAGCCATTATGTCATATCCATAGCATAACAACCATAATATCACATCATGTCATTTTTAGATGGGACCTTGACTTGACCAAGCAATTGGCTCTTGAGCTATCGAACTCACTAGTCCAATATAGCAAGATGTTTTACTTGAATGGTTCCCTCCTCGAAAACCCATGAATCATCATATTTTTTAGTTTAATTTGGGACATTTGTTCTTCCATCTCTTGAAGCATTTTGAGTCCCAACAAGTCTTGATCCTTTAACTCGTCCCAAATCAAAGGGGTTTTGCAAGGTCTTCCATAAATAAATTCAAAAGGAGACACCTCAATGGAGTTATGATCATTGTTGTTATATGTGAATTCAACCAATGAAATGAACTTTTCTCAACAATTACAGTGATCCATCACATACATCCTTAACATGTCTTCCAACACCAATTAACCCTCTTTGTTTGACCATCAGTCTCTAGATGATAAACAATATTGAAATTTAATGGGGTTCCCAAGGAACACTAAAGACAAGTCCAAAACCAAGAATCTTGATCTGAGTTGATTTTTCAAGGTACTCATTTAATTGAACAATTTCTCGAAGAAAGACCTAAGCAATTGTTGCATCATCAAAGGTGCTTTTAGTGGGAATAAAGAAAGAACTATTGGTTAACAAAGGTCATAGGCAAGCTTACTAGAAAACTAAATAAATGGCTCCCCACTTGTTCTTAGAAATGTCATGCCACTTAGTAGACCAGTGGAATGACAATGTTATGCTTTCACATGTCGACATTCAAGGGATCAGGTAACAAATTGAATCACATTCTTCTTCATACCAAGCTAGAAGAAAACCCTTTTCTATATTTGTGTGCATCTTCTTTATCCTTGGATGAGCATAATAGGGTTCTTAATGAGCTCTAGATAAAACCAATTTTTGAAGATCCTCATTCTCTGGTATGTACATCTTGCCTAAGAATCGCAAGAGTCCATCAAAATCCCAACAGTAACTATCATATTTATGTTCCAAGGGATCTCCATTTTGAAAAGAGGATCTTACCTCCTAATACCAATAGTCATCATTTAGGTGTCTTAAGATTTTGTTTCTGAAATATACTTTTAAGGAAGATCAAGATTGAATTCTTAGTCTATGTCTTAGGGCATCCACCTACAATTTTTCTTTCCTTTTTATATAGGAAATCACAAAATCATATTTACTAAGAAGCGCAATCTGACATTGATAGTGATATTTGAGATCTCTTTGAGTAAAAATATACTTGACAGTGCTATGATTTGTCTTTAGTTCAAAAGTTCTCCCAATAAGGTAACGTCTCCATAGTTTCAGGGTCATCACCACAATTGCTAATTCTAGATCATAAGTGGCATAGTCATTTTCACGATTCTTACATTTATGAAATACATAGGCTATGACACCCCCTTCATACATTAATACCACACCCAAGTGTTCTTTGGATGCATCAATACAAACTAAAAAGTCTTTCTACATATTAGGTGTTATCCCTCAAAATAGCACCATCATTTTGAGTGATAGGATCAGTCAAAAATTTCATTTCTGTGAGTCTTGGTTTTCAAAAAATTACTTTTCCAGCTTTCAACAGTGCGCTCCTTTTAATTTTTCGCTGGTTAGCTGTTGAAAGCTGTCACTTTCCACAGCGCACGAGTCATAAAATAGTAGCTCTGCGTTGGGGAAAGTCCCGATTTCGCTCAAAATGACTTTTCTTGCACACGACAAATGTCAAGACCACAATACACCAAATCAATTCCCAGGTCAAACCTCAGATTCAACCACGAATCAAGCCATTAATCAGCCATGCGTTTCACCAAAGTAATAACACGTTTTCTTCATAAGTGTTTTGTTTTGCATGGTCGTGTTTATCCTTTGATATCGCAGATGCCAGTGCCCTGCAAGGATTGCGTTTGCCAGGTGTTATTAGGGTTTCTTGCAGGACATTTGAAGAAAGTCACTCGCTCGCCCATCATCAAGCATACAACA
>ML780581.1:31415-53302 GCA_009831015.1 Picea engelmannii
GATGGTTTATACAGTACCAAGGATTAACACTTCTGACATTTAGAGGAGCAGGGCACTTGGTTCCCTTAAACAAACCCAGCCAAGCATTGTCGATGATAGAGGCTTACTTGCAGAACAACGATCTTCCAATAAAAAGGTGATTGTGTGGTTTAGTTCAGGGAAAAATTTCCATCCCACACCAAACAACCATTGCAATGATAATTCATGAATAAACCCATTGCCTCTATCTGCCACGGGTAGTTGATTCTTACTGGTGCAGGTGCATTGAAAGAAAAAAAACATGTACTGCATACCCTGCTGAAAAGCTTGTCATCATAGCTGCGTATGGAGTATGAAAATATCCAGAGCCAATATCAGTCTGCTTTGTTGATGGTAATTTGATCACTGGTACAACTTGGCCTGCACACCCTGAGTTTATAAGCCCTTGAATTCCTTGGTTTAATTACTTCAATTTCATTAAAACATCACATCCAAAGGAGCACGAAGAGTCTTCTATCAAGCTTGCTTTGCCCAAAGAAAATCTTGACTGGGAAGAAACAGGGCATAATGTTATAATTCTTGCACAGGTCTGAGGCTGCAAGTATAGGCCATCCTGGCTCTGGACTTTCTTCCTAGCTTTTCTTTGCACTTCCAGGATTGAAAAGGATGACCAACATCCATATTTGCAAAGTCTATGATGTTGAAAATAGAGTGTTCACATGCAAGTTGTTGGGCCAAATTCTGGTCCTGCACAGGAATCGATATCTTCTTTGAAGTCTAAACAAAACAATCACTTCTCTTGGCCATCTGAGTCATTCGCTCCTCAATTGGATATGGTGCACATTCCTGCAGTAGGTTTGCAAGGTCCACATTACCTGAGATCATCATTGATGGAACATCGAGATCAGAATGCTATACCTCTTATTAGGAGCATTTTAGATGTCTCATTTGAAAGACTCTAAACTCTACAGAACCAGGATGACAGAAGACAGGAAATACTCCAGATTTTGTGCAGCTGGTTAAGGATTCGATCCACCTTTTCAGTCAAGTTTTCCAGCAAGAAGATCAAATGTACAGGTTGCAGGAATTCATCAATCAAAAAATACCTTATCAGCTAAATATAAACAGTCAAAGAATCATCTCAAGATTTCTAGGCATTTGATTCTTATGCACCAGATCGAGTCAAAGGCCTTGGGAGGCTAGTCATCACTTTTCAAACACTAAAATACGACCAGCACATAGAATAACTTTCCTTTAGGGTTTTATCCCTATTCTCTTGTAAATGCAGTTTCATTTTCTATTTTTAGTAAATTAGATCCAGTTTCATAGGATCTAGAAATTGTTTGTAAAAGGCTATAAAGCCTGGAAACTCAGTCAGAGTAAAGGAGGTCGATTTTGAGTACTATGATGCTGTCTCTGTAACCCACAGACTTATTCTTATTATATGAAAATTTTCAAGCTTCTTTCAGTTGGGTGGTCAAATTTTCCTCTTCTGTTTTCTTATAGTTTATGAGTGAAAGTTCTTTGCTGATTCTCATTCAATTTTGCAGTGACTGTCATCTCACTGGTTAATTGTTTTAGTTGATGATCATAATCTATTTCCTTGGTTATTAAACCCATTGTACTTGTTGGTATGGAGTGTAATATGGTGTAATAGCTGATTTCTTCCCCCATTTAATCAAACTTTGTCTGACTACATGACTAGAAAGCCTTGTGAGATTTCGTATTTCTAGACAGTCTTGAAAACACAGTCCAGCCCTTGGATATTCATTTTGATCCACAAAACCACATCAAATATTAAGAAAATATTTCCGAAAAGAGTTAGTTACCAGGCATCTCCGACTTACAACCTAGGAGAGTTTCCTGGAGTGATAACATTAGGCACTCGGATCAGGGCATTATTCAAAGGTTTCTTCAGTTTTGCAATCATCGACTTACATTTGATTGACCACTCAAACCTATTTACTTTCCATGTAGGGATGGGATTAACAATATGAGAAAAAACCTCTGCAAATCTTCTGTAATAGCAAGCCAATCCCATAAAACAATGCACCTTTTTAGCATCCCCTGTTGTCGACCAATCAAGTATAGCCTCAATCTTACTATGATTCACTACTATACCTTCACCACTAATTACATGCCCCAAATGTTGAATATTATTCTAAAGGAAAGTACATTTGGACATCTTCCCATACATCATATATCCCTTGAGACATTGAAGAAGAAATCTCAAGTGTTCTTCGTGCTCCCTTTCGTTATGAGAATAGATGAGAATGCCATATAAAAAAACTTGCAAAAAACAATGCAAATATGTGTGGAAAGCACTATTCATTTAATTCATGAATGTTGCAAGGGCATTGGTTAGCCCAAAGGTACCACAATACACTCATAATGATTGAATTTGGTTATGAAGGTAGGCTAATGAATATCTTTCTCCTTAATCATGAGTTGGTGATACCCAGATAACAAATTGTTCTTAAAAGATAACGAAGCTCCTCGCAATTGTTCAAATAAGTCTTCAATTCAAGGAACAAAATACATGTTCTTTGTGGTAGCTTTATTCAAATCTCTATAATCAATACAAATTCAAAAGTTACCATCCTTCTTGACAAAGATTACTAGTGCACCTCATAGAGACACACTAGGTCTGATCATTTGTAGATCTAATAACTCCTTTCATTAGTGTGTTGAGTTCATAAATTTCTAGAGTCATCATTCAATGAGTCCCAGATATAGGTTATGCTCTTGGTTTAAGGGAAATAGTAAAGGTAATCTCTCTAACAAGAGGTAGTCTAAGGAACTTTGGAGGGAAAAAATCCTTGAATTCATATAATATCAGATGAAGCTATAAGGGAGGATTAGTGCTCTTATGAACTTCTTCAACTGCATATAATCTACATCCTTTTCACAAACACTTCTTAACCTTCATTGCTGAAATGAAATGAATAGAGACCTTACACTTGAGTCAGGGAATCAATGCAAATTCACCTTTATCATTTAATCAATGAACCTTCTTGACTTAACAATGAAATAAGGGCTAATGGATTTCCAACCAATCCATGCCCATTATCAAATCATTGGTTCCCAACATTGTATTATAAAGGTTCATATGGGTTACATAAGCTCCAAAGTCTACAGAACAATTCTCTACAAGAGGACCTACAAACTACATAACTTTGTATGCCATATCAACATAACTTAATTTCTCATGCTTATGGGATGCTAACCCACATCTAATTAAAGCAAAAGGAGAAATAAAACTTTCGATAACACTAGGGTCAAATTAAATAAAATGATGAATATTAGTAATCATACCAGTTGACTCCAAAACATTGCCCTAATGCTCAACCTAGTGATTATTAACCATTGCATGGATATGGTGGTTGGCTAGAGACTAATCGACCTTAGCTTTCCCTTCTCGCTTACCAGGTTTGGTTCACATCTTAAAACAATCTATTTGGAGGTGTGTCCCTCCACAAGTCCAACAATCTACTTATTGAGGACCCTATAACTAGCTCTGTCTAGAATGCGTAAAATGACCTCAATTTCTATGGTCCTCACCTTAGCCAAAGGTCCCTTGGGAATGAGTATAGTACCCTCGACCAACCAAAGAGACTAATAAAGATACACTAGAAACTCCATGGGATGCTTACCATCCTTGGTTGGTCCCAAACCTCCCACCTATTAACATTTCCCCTTAAATCCCCCCATAAGGGAACATTGCTTGTCATGGATGGCTCTCCTTTTAGGTCAACCATTATTTGAGCTTGTCGAGATAACCTCACTATATTTTCCAATATGCGTGGATTCCACATGCACACTTGAGTTTCAACTAGGGCAATGAGTCTATGAATGAATCTCTATGCCCAGGCCCATTCTCTGCCACCATGCAATCCACATGTATTTCTAAGCCATGAAATCTACCTCATAATCATCAATGGATCTTGCATTTTGCATCACTGCATGGAAGACACTCCTCCATTGGTTCTTATACTCTTCTAACAAATATCTCATCCCAAACCTTTCCTCAAACAACTCTTATGTCACCTCTATTAGAGAAAGTTACAAATTCTTTTCCTCATTGACCCACTAGATCAATGCAACGTCCCTAAGTAGAGTCATAGACATTGAACCTTTTCAAGGGAATTGTACTCCTTAAATATGAGACATTGTTTTACACCCTTGATCTAGGACCAAACTTCCTTCCCCCCTACTTGTCCTTAAACACAAGTAACTCAGATTTTTGTAACTCTTTAGCACCATCAAGATGAGTTCTAACTCTACATGGATCCACAAACCTACATTGATTAAACTTTTAATTATGCTCATAGGTTCTTGTACTACCAAAATCTAAAGGTCTATCTTAGTTCTACTCTTGTTATAAACTATAGTTTTGATTTTGAGTTGGGATAACAATATTTTTCAACATTTTTTTTGCTTCCAAAAAGCATATTATGGCATGGTTTTTGAGTTTTCCAGATTAGGAAGGTTTTTGGCTTCTCTTCAACATTTAGAAGCCGAAGCCATATTATTATTGTTTCCGACCATTATTTATTTAGGGAATGCTTAATTTTAAATATTTCAAACTAATCCTCAAACTAATCCATTAATAGAGATATTATATAACCTTCATTTTCCTATTAATAAATGACAATAATATCAATTAAGTAGGGCTTTTTATGATAATAAGAATGTAAGTGTTTGTTTTAGTAACTTGGATTATATTTTATGTTAAGGTCATCTTTAATTTTACTTTATAAGTCTTTTCCCTAGGTTTAGAAATTTTAAGGACGATGGATTTAGATCCAAGAAAAAATCAAATAAAGAAATTATTTTAATTAAATAATCATGATATTTTGGTTTAGAAAATTTAAAGGATGCTTAATTTAGAAACCAGTAAAATCAAATAAATAAATTATTTTAATTAAATAATTATGATATAATAATAAAATATTAGTAGAAATAGTGTATACTAAAATATTTGTATTTAGAATGAAGAAAATTCAAACCTATAGTTTTTATTTTTATTTTTAAACAAATAATTATAAGATTTTATTAAAAATTAAGAAATTTATGTTTTACAAGTTTAAATCTAGAGGGGATAGGGTATGTCTCTCTCTCTCTCTCTCTCTCTCTCTCTCTCTCTCTATATATATATATATATATATGAAGCTAACTAAGTGTAGTTTTAGTGGTTAAAAGGAAAAAATGTTTTCTCTCTCACCATTTCAAATCTCACTTTGTGACATGTTTTCTCTTTATGAACCTATTGTTGTTGAGATGTTGACCTAGCATTGAGCTCTCAAGAATCTGGTTTAACCTAAATACAATTAGACCAATTAATTGCAAAAAGATGCATTGAACTCCTCAACTTCACCTTAAATTGTCAACCAAAGGATTGTGCAAACTTATGAGGTGCAATGTGTATGGAAATTACAGAAGTATAATCTAATTTACAAATTCTAATGAAACTATGACAAGGAAAATAATTGTTTTTTATAACTCATTCTAATTTACTTATCATGCACTTAAGTCAATCATTCACTCCTATCTCTTCTAACAATATTCTAGAAGACAAATGAAGGTATAGGGTCACTACCTATTGGATGAGAAATTAATCAAATGAAAAGTTTTCCTTGAATCAACGATTATTGTGCCACTGCTAAATTAATCATCCCTTACAATAATAGTTATTATGCACTAGATTCATAATATCCACTTCAAAACACTTAACACTAGTATCTAAAAGCATTCAAAGAAATACATGAAATGAAAGTACTACTCAAAGAAATACATGGAATATAAACATTGTTGGAAATAATAGTACATATTTAACATTTTGTTTCTACATAAGCCTATATAACCTATAATAGAAATTCCAAAAATAGAAAATGAAAAGAAAGGAGGTTCCTTTGTCCTTTCCTTGAGTGGGCCCTACTCAAGGAAAATCCTAGAACCCTTAGAAACACTCAAATATATAAAACTTCAGTAAACTCTTCTTTCTCTTATTCATAAAATTGCATGGAAATAATATGACAAAATTATGCCTCTCTAATACAATTTGAACTAGTTGTCAACAACAAGAAGGAAATGAAATGATAAACTAACTACACTAACTCTATCATCTATGCTTTGGTTTATATTTGAAAATAGTCCTACAGGCCCACTCAATCAAGTCCCTTATTGATGGGAGTTGTCCCTTGATTGCCTATTTTTCTACACATCGATTCAAGAGGATTGTTTTCCCTCATTTGCCAATTTGAATACCAAGATCATGAAGGGGGTTGAATTTTCTAGGGCATTTATTGTTGCCTTCATTTCTGCAGAAGCCTATATGACCTATAATAGAAATTCCAAATATATAAAATACAAAGAAAGGAGGTTCCTTTGCCCTTTCCTTGAGTGGGCCCTACTCAAGGAAAATCCTAGAACCCTTAGAAACACTCAAATATATAAAACTTAAGTAAACTCTTCATTCTCCTATTCATAAAATGTCATGGAAATAAGATGAAAAAATTATGGCTCTTGAACACAATTAGAAGTAGCTCTCAACAACAACAAGGAAATGAAATGATAAATTGACTACCTTAACTCTATGATATAGGCTTCATTTTATACTTGAAAAGAATCCTACAAACCCACTCAATCAATTCCTTGATTGGTGGGAGTTGTCCCTTGATTGCCTATTTTTGTTGCACACAGATTCACAAGGATTGTTTTCCCTCATTTGGAAATTTGGATCCCAAGATCATGAAGGAAGTCAAATTGTCTAGGTCATTTATCATTACCGTCAAGTGCCAAGAGTTCTTAAATTTATGAGGGGATGTCAAAATCCCTTGGATTTCTCACCCACTTCACTAATTGGTCTATGGTAAATGTTTGAAGAGGATCAAATGGCATAAGGGTTGAATCCTTTCATCAACATTGTATTGATTTCTTGCTTGTAAACCATATTAGCTCAAGAATACAAATCACATAGTTAACATAAAAACACTTAATAACAAGTATATATTATATACATCCAAGATTAAGCAGATTATATTCATCTAGATAAGCATGAGTTAAAGCATCTAAGTTGGTCATCAA
This sequence comes from Picea engelmannii, assembly GCA_009831015.1. NCBI lineage: Eukaryota > Viridiplantae > Streptophyta > Pinopsida > Pinales > Pinaceae > Picea > Picea engelmannii. The sequence goes on from ML780581.1 coordinate 38,481, forward strand.
AAGTAATAATGTTTTTAGGAAAGTCTTGAGTTTATGAGGCAAAATGTATCAAAATCAAGACACAAAATGGGAAAGAAAATAACAATTTGAGGTCCCATCATCACCCCTCAGTCATAGGTTTTTCACGCCCCTATAAAACAAAAACAATCCCCAAAAATTGATGTTTGACCTGCTTATTCTTCCTCATCAAGAAGCTTCTCTCTGCATGATTTTTTGAAGTCACATCCCACTAATATCTGAGTGATGATATCCATGCTATGATATCATGCATCCTATGGTATTTTACTCAATCTCTTCTTTTGTTCCTCCACATCTGTTTCTCTTGTGGACTACCTTGAGGGAATGTAGTGAAGGAGAAGAGGATAGTTGAATCTTATCCCAATCCATCTAAGCTGCATATTTCTCAAGGTATTTATATACAATTATGATATGAAAAATGAAACTCTCAAACTATGTGGTGAATGTGGTTCTACCTTTTTGAAAGTAGATGTAAGATCTTCCCACATGCTTTGGAATAACTGTAGGATCTTCTCCTTTGACCTATTCATTATAATTCGATATTGAACTAAAGCCCCTTTTTTATTTTCTTCTAAGACTAGGAATAACTCTACATATGAAGTTAGTGCATGGATCCTCAATATTTCTTTAGGATTAGTTGTCTTAGCCTTGATCCATAGAGTTCTTCATCCTTGTATTTTTGGGCCTCTGTAGCTCTGTTTTCTTCATGATGAACCCATGAGTAGAAAGCTCTAAGTTGGACATGTCCCACATAGGGATTGAGAGACCACCTATATGCTTAATTTTTTATGCTTAGCTCATGCACATGTAGTTTATTTCAATTTAGCATGTACTTGAACCATAAACAATGCAACAATACCATACACAAGTGTTGCAATAACCAAGATCACAAGAAGAGTAACCATGCACAAGAACACAATAATTTATTCTGGGAAAGCCCTTATGAACCAAGGGAAAAAACCAACAATCCTTTGCTATATTCTCAAGAGAAGATCCCCCACACCATAGACCTTAGCACACAACAGGGTGCTTACAAAACCTAGAAACTTGTGCCCAAGAAAGATGCGCACTTCAGCCGTACAAGTGTTTACTAAAATTATGAGATGACAAGTGAGTGAATGTGATCCACAATGGGGATCCACTCTTATTTATACAATACTTGACACAACAAAAGGTGTGCCTATTGACACAATAGGGTTGACTTCTATAACTCAAATATATAATTAATATTTACACAATATTAATTATCTTTCACATGGCGGGGCCGACTTGTACAGTTTACAACATAAATTAGGGTTACAACAAATCTTACTCTCAGACAATATAGCAAGGATCTCTCTCATCCTCTAGTTCTCAGCCACTAGGGACATGTCCACCTGTGCTTAGCCATAGGGACATCACACTCAACAAATTAACTCAACTGAGTCCATAGGAGTACCATCTGGAGCACCATATCAAGCCAACTCAACTAAGTCCATAGGAGTACAAGGTAGGAGACCATATCAAGACGACTCAACTCAGTCCAGAGGAGTACAAGGCAAGAGACCATCTCAAGTCATCTCAACTAAGTCCAAAGGATTATACAAGAGACCACACGTCATCACAACTCAGTCCAAAGTCTAACACACACCCATCACATGGGCACACCCAACACTTGGGATCTCTCTCACAGATGTCTCACCTCAGTCCAGAGGAGAACGATCTCGAGGATGTCTCATGAAGATGAAATCAACAACACTCCCTCTCATCTAGGGAGACATTCTCCACCAAGATAAGACTCTCAAGGAAGTACTCAAACTTGATCCTGACAAGTGGTTTGGTGAAGACATCTGCAACCTGCTCATGTTTACAAAGGTACTGCATGTGTATTTTTTTCCTCTGCACCATATCTTTGATGTAATGGTATTTGATCTCAATGTGTTTCAATTTATCGTGAAACACATGATTCTCTGAGAGCTTCACACAACTTTGGTTATCATAATGAATAACAGTGGAATCCATCTCATGACCAAATAAATCTACAAGGATATTGCAAATCCACACTGCTTCACAGACTGCCACACATAACGCTATGTACTCTGCTTCTACGGTACTCAAAGCCACATAACTTTGTTTCCTGCTGCACTAGGAAACCATGCCAGATCCCAAAGTAAAACAACAACCATATGTTCTCTTTCAGTCCACTGTGCTCCCTTCCCAATCTTCATTGGCATATCCCTACAATCTGATGTCTATATCGGAGGCATATCTCAGGCCATATCCAACTTTGCCTCATAAATATCTCAACACATGATTCACTGGTATCCAGTGAGTCTGTCTTGACTAACTCATAAACTGACTGATTACATTCACTGCATAGCATATATCAGGTCTGGTGTTAACCAGATACATCAATGATCCAATTAGTTGTCGGTAAAGATGTGGATCAATCTTTCCTGAATCAATATAAGCCTCATTCATTTTCTTTAGATCCATCACCATTGATGTAGGCATGGACTTGCAGTCTGTCATACCGAATTTCTTCAATATCTCCACCGTATATTTTCCTTGAATCAGGAAAATATTATCATTCCTCTACCATAATTCTGGTCCCAAGAAGTAGTGCATCATACCAAGGTCCTTCATCTCGAATTTAGAAATCATTGCACGCTTGCATTCAACAATAAGACTTTCTGAATTGGTGAGTAATAAGTCATCAACATACAGGACCAAGATCAGGCACTCGTCACCAACAATATGGTAGTATAGGTTGGGATCAACAACACTCTTGTCGAAGCCCAAACTCATCAAGAATCCATCAATATTCTTGTACCAAGCAAGAGGTGCGTGCTTTAGTGCATACAGAGATTTTTTCAACCTGCACACATGAGACTCCTTCTCATGTATCACAAATCCATCAATGTTCAATGTAAACTTCATCCTAAATATCACCATTGAGAAAGGTTGTATTTAAATTCATCTGATGTAGTCTCCAACCCATGGATGCAGCTAGGGAAATAATCGTATAGATGGAAGTGTATCGAGAAACAATAGAAAATTTCTCCTCATAATCTATTCCCTCCACCTGAGAGAATCCTCTGGCCATAAATCTCGCTTTGTATTTTTCGACACGTCCATCAACTGCATGTTTGATCTTATAGATCCATTTAGAAGTCACCACAGAATTCCCTTTCGGTATCAGAACAATATCCCACACAACATTCTTCATGATGGACTGATACTCTTCTGTCATGGCATCTTTCCAAACCTGTTGACCCGCTGCTTCTCCATAACAAGAAGGATCAATATCAATGATGTGACTCATAGCTGAAACATAGCTCTAAAATATATGTGGTCTCTTTCTCTCTCGGAATGTACCTCGAGGAGAAACATGTCCCTCTACCTCCTGCAGAGTCTGTCGAGCCCAAGCCGACATTTTATGGCCCACTTCAATGTCTTTGGGAACATCAATTGGAGCTACAGGATCAACTGGATCAATGAATGTCTCCCTCTGAATTGCTGAAGGGGGAGAAGGTATTATCTCGTTGTCAATCTCCATATGAGATTATTTGGATCTTCGAAAGGATATCTTTTCCTCAAAGGTGACATCTCTGCTCACCTCAATCTGCCTCTGACCAAGGATGTAGATATGGTATTCCTTCAAAGACTCACTGTACCCCACAAATGTACCCTTTCTTCCTGAAGGTTCTAGATTGGGCCTCTTCTCCTTGGGTACATGAATGTATACTAGACACCCAAATATCCTGAAGTGTCCAACCTCAGGCTTCACTCCCGTGAAGACTTCTTCGGGAGTCATGTTCTTCAAAATATGATGAGGAATCTTGTTTTGAACACACACAACTGTCATGGATGCTTCTGCCCACAGAATCATAGGAATATTTTGATCATGTATCATCTCTTTGGTTTCCTCAATAATGGTTATGTTCTTATTCTCCGCAACCCCATTCTGTTGAGGATTATAAGGAACAATGCACTCCCTCTTGATCCCTACCTCAATATAGAAATCACTAAAATCCCTGGAGGTGTACTCTCCCCCATTATCTGATCTCAGTACCTTGATCCTCCTCCCAGTCAAGTTCTCAACATAAGCTTTAAAATCTTGAAATATCACAAGGACTCCATTCTTGGTCTTCAAGAAATATATCTACATCTTCCGAGAGTGATCATCGATGAAGAGAACATAGTACAAATATCCGTTCAAGGAAGAAACATTCATGGGTCCACAAACATATGAATTTATCAAGTCCAATATCCCCTTGGATCTGTTGTCACTGCTCAAGAAGGACCCCTTGACATTCTTTCCAAGAGAACAACCTCTGCAAACACCATCATGTTGAACATGTATCTCTAGAAGGTGTGTTACCATATTCCCCAGAATAGGAAGAAATATATAATGTATATGAGCAAGTATTCTATGCCATAGCTTTCTCAAGATGATAGTATCATGTAACAGGGCCTGGACTGGTCGTACAATCAATATGTTAAAGTTGTTTTCTCGAACACCAATCACTCGGGTAGAATTCATATGTGAGTTCTTGTGCCATGCAAGAAATTTTCCTTCAAAGAAGATAACCTTGTAACATTTATCTTCTAAGGCAGAAACAGAGACAAGGTTCCTTTTCATCCCAGGTACATACAATACCTCACTCAACTAAAGTGGTATGTCAGAATCTAGTTGGAATGTAGAAGTTCCAACTCCTTTCACAATATATCTGGCATTGTCTCCAAGTACAACATGTAGACTATACTCTTTCTCAACAAGGTCTGTCAGATGATCTCTATATCCAATCATGTGTCTGGAAGCACCACTGCCAATTAACCAAATATCACTATCAATAGGAACTATACCTGAGAGTGTTGATATGAAGAATAATGCTTCATATTTTATGTCTTCATCTCTCTAATGTGGTTATGGATCAACATCAATAGTGGATGCAAGTCGTCTTCCTTTCTTCATGGTAGGACAATTTCTCGCAATGTGTCCATACTTGTCACATCTGAAACACTGAATCTTTGAATTTTCTTTTCTGTGTTCATGACCTAAAAATGATGAAGTTTTCTTGTATTTGAATTCTTTGTTGAAACTTCTTATATTTCTTCTTCCTTTCTTTTTATGAAAAGCAAGAGCATGATTGTCATCACGATGGGAGTCTTGCACTCCTCTGGCTATAAGTCTGGTTTCTTCCTGGGTGCAGTCTGTCCATAGATGATCAAATCCAGGTAGATCAACTCTACCACTGATACTTTGAAGAAATGGTTCCCAATGTCTTGGAAGATCATTGAGAGTATTCATAACAATTTCTCTGTCTGATATGGTTTCTCCAATGGCACCTAGCTGATCTACGATCTCTAAAATCTCCATGAAGAAGGTAACAACAATGCCATCTTTTGTCATCTTGATATGTTGAAGTTGATTCTTCAATGTAAGGGATCTGATTGTGTTGTTTCTCTCAAACATATTCTTCAATGCATCATACATCTCATAAGCTATATTTAAGGTAGAAATACGAGGTAGTAGATGATCTCTTACTGAATAAATGATTATCTTCCTTGCTTTGACATCTTCCTTCCAATCATCCTTCTCTTCATCGATAGTTGTTTTTGGTAGTATTTTATATCAAACTCAATAGGTCATCCTCTTCCAGGGTAATATGTAGTCTTGATTTACAAGAACTGAAGTTTCTTGATCCATCAAGCCTATCTTCCACCAAATTTTTGTTCCTCATGGTTTGTAGATTCTTCCACAAACCCTAACGGTTAGGCTAGGAAACCTAACAACTAGGATAGGCTAGCAACCTTAGGTTTCGTTGGAATTATGACTGCCAACAATAAGCCTTGGAAATTCAGAAGAACACTAGTGAGCTGCAAAAATCCTTCAATGAGCTGCAAAAACCCTAAAACCAAAATTCTGCAGAAACCCTAGGGCCAAAAATCAAAATTTATTCGATTTTAAATATAAGAGTCTCTGGAGGTACAATGAAGGAGGTCGTACGCTCCTATGAAAAAATTATCCCCAATGTTCTAGTGTAAAGTGCAAAAACTAGCAAAATAAGGGGAGTCATTTTTGCAGTTGCAACAAGGAGGTGATGACTAGCTTCTTCAATGGCTTGTGTAATGGTCTCTTCAGGAACTTTGCTTTGATACTGTGTTGAATTTTTTATGCTTAGATCATGCACATGTAGTTTATTTAAATTTATCATGTACTTGAACCATAAACAATGCAACAATACCATACACAAGTGCTGCAATAACCAAGATCACAAGAAGAGTAACCATGCACAAGAACACAAGAATTTATCTCGAGAAAACCCTTCTCAACCAAGGTAAAAAACCAACAATCCTTTGCTATATTCTCAAGAGAATATCCCCCACACCATAGACCTTAAGACACAACAAGGTGCTTACAAAACCTAGAAACTTGCGCCCAAGAAAGATGTGCACTTCAGCTGTACAAGTGTTTGTTGAAATTATGAGATGACAAGTGAGTGAGTGTGATCCACAATAGGGATCCACTCTTATTTATACAAGACTTGAAACAACAAAAGGTGTGTCTATTTGCACAATATGGTAGAATTATATAACTCAAAAATATAATTAATCTTTACATAATATTAATTATCTTTCACATGGTGGGGCTGACTTGTACCCTTTACAACATAAATTAGGGTTACGACAAATCTTACTCTCAGACAATATAGCAATGATCTCTCTCATCCTCTAGTGCTCAACCACTAGGGACATGTCCAACTATGCTCAACCACAAGGAAGTCACACTCAAAAGATTAACTCAACTAAGTCCACATGAGTACCATTTGGAGCACCATCTCAAGACGAATCAACTAAGTCCATAGGAGTACAAGGCACTAGACCATCTCAAGCCAACTCAACTCAATCTAGAGGAGTACAAGGAAGGAGACCATTTCAAGTCATCTCAACTCAGTCCAGAGGAGTAGACAAGAGACCACACTTCATCACAACTCAGTCCAGAGTCTGGCGCACACCCAACACTTGGGCTCTCTCTCACAGATGTCTCAACTCAGTCCAGAGGAGAAGGATATAGAGGATGTCTCATGAAGCTACAATAAACAACACTATATGTATGAGGAATGACATAGTTGTAAAAGTAGAACTCTCACATCCAATTCCCTTCCCTTTCTTTGCATTAATGATATACCTTAGTAAAGTCCCTCTTATTGTTCATCTGGAAAGGGAGGTAGTTGGAAATCTTCTCAACTAAAACCTATGCCATTGTTCTCTAAGGTACATTGTATAAGTTCTTGTTAGGGGTCTCCATGAGGGCATGTCTTCCACAATATTAGTTCCCATAGTTGCAAAGTTTTCTAATGCAACAATCCTCTGAACTACGTCTTCAACCTCTTCCCTTCGTCGCTCCAACTCTGCTCTTAAGGTTAAATTTTCATCTGCTAGCTACTTTATTGTATCTATGTTGCATCTTGAGAACCTAAAATTTCTCCTATAGGTCTGAAATTCTTTGTACATGTTATATTGAGGAGATTTATGTACCTATTTTCTATGTTTTCCTCCTCAATTTTGAATTTGTTTTCCATTTAAGGTTCCTCCTCAATTTTGAATTTGTTTTCTATTTAAGCCATGTATCCTTGCTTCTTCTAATTGGGCCATGAGGTCTTGTGTACCAATTTCATCCTTTTTTATATGGGAACCCTCTTGAGTTTCTTCAAAATTCATTGTAGGGATGGAAGGATGAACCTCTTCGATATTGTTTGTAACAATATTTGGTGGAAGAGTTGTTGGTTTTATTTCCACTTGAGATATTGTTCTATCCCTTTATTCACTTCCTTGTTCTTATCTCCTAATGAGCTTCCCTTTTCAAGGGGGTGAGGGCTTGGTTTGGGTGATCCCATCTCTATGAGAAAAGAAACAATGTCTCTATCCAAATATTTTGTACCTATGGTAATTTCTTTGCTTGCCTTCTCTATCATTTTGTGATTCCTCGTTTTTTTTTTCTCGTGGTTGGTACATGCTCTATCCATTATTTCCTTCTTCTTCCTAGAATCCCTCATGTGGTTTGCTTCTATATATTGAATAACTTCAACCTGCCAAGCTGTGAACTCTTTGTTATTGAATGTCAAGAATCTATCCCATTAAAGTTGACATGGATACCTAGCCAAAGCATCACATACAAGTAGTTTTTCCTTTTTGGACCTTTGCACTCATTTCTTTGAGAGATTGAAGAAAAAATTATGGGATACTAAAAAATGTTTTCAGGATTTTGACGTGTTTTTGATACAACAACTTGAAATGGTAGGAATAGATCAAATTGTATATTCCTTCACAAGTGATTCATTTGATATGGTAGAAGTCCATCTCATCCCAAAGTGTTATCAAACTATCTCTCTTGACCCCTTGTTTAGATTCTTCCATGGATTCACAAGCTAGGATGAAGTTTTTTTGGAATCAAGGGTTGGAATTCACTCCCATTTATCCTAAGGAAACCCAATGGGAAGCCCTATCACTCTTACTAAGGTCGTTCATCCACCTATATCTCCAAGCCCCTTATTGTAGTTAGATACTCCTGGTTTTTCCCTATTGAATTATGCTTCTGAAAATATTGGGTAAACTCCATGGTGATGTCATCATCAAAGCCTTCTAGTTTATGAAAATACTCAAGCCAGTTAACCTTTTTAAATACCTCAACCACCTCATGATTTTTATAAATCCTAGAAGTGTCAGTGACTCTCTCTATCAAAAAAATATTTCCTCCATTTTTATTTATGATGACAATGTCCCTATACTCAGACTGTGACAACCTTTTTCTTGCTTGAAATTGTCCTGAAATTTTTTGTGTCAACCTTTTTCTTGCTTGAAATTGTCTTGCAATTTTTTGTGTCAACCTTTTTCTTGCTTGAAATTGTCCTGTAATTTTTGTTACCTTCTACTGAGAATATAAGTAAGAAAATATATACTTCATAACTACTTCATAGTAGCACTACTTTGTTAATCCAACAATCACTTAATTTCACTTGCTTCTGACCTCTTTACCCTCTAGCCTAGTATTAGAGATTTCCTCTCTGCCTCTTTTCCTTTATCCCCTGCAACTTTTTTTGTTTCTCTTTGGCCAATCCTTAGCCAACAATTGTGGAAAACCCTTTGCAATTTTGAAAAGGAGTTTAATGAGAAAAAATAATGCAAAAGTCAAACCTCCTATCAAAATACATGAGTTATCTTCCTCTAGTTCAAGGCCTCACATCCTATCTTTCCACCTTCAAGAATGAGTTGAGTAAACTATGGCTTATGGCTTCAAGGGAAACTTGTAGAAATTCAAAAATTTAGTTGAAATGATGACAAGTAGTGGCCATGTCATAACATGATGATGACAAGACTCATCTTCTTTGGTTGTATTTGATGTGACATTAAAACCACGCTTTGCATTAAACCTTAATATGGTTCCTTCTGTTATGCTTTTGAATTCACTTTGAATGTGGCCTTATGTTATATATTTGAACTCAAATTCATGTCATGATACTTGTTCTTTGAGTTTTACTTCTTGTTGTGAAATTAAATCCACCCAAATAAACATACCAATGCCCTCATTGATATGTGACAAGGTGGAATTGGGGGTCATAACATAGGATTAAGGACATATCAACCATAAATATAGGGCATGCAATCATAATCATTATAATAAACTTAAGTCAAGAAAAACATAAAATATCTTTAATTTGTCATGGTCTCGGTTGTAATTAGTCTTTGCATGCTTGCTTGCTTGATGCAAGAGTGATGTTGGACTTTGGCGATCCCATTTTGTAGTTGCATGATACCTATGTAGAGAAGCCTTGTTACATTACATAGGATTCTTATAGGTGTAGATATCTTTAGAATCATGCAGTGAGCATTCTGGCTATAGGTGGAGACTTTTGTAGAGGCCTTTGGCTATAGGTTGACACTTTTGTAGACCTTTGTAGAAGTTCATAACATAGAATGGCTATAGATCAACACTTTTGTGGACCACTGTAGAAGTCTTTGTATAGATTAGTTGTAGGTCAACAATTCTGTATACCTTTGTATAAGTCTTTGTATGTGTTGCGACGTGCTTTGATGATTGGGGGGAAATATGTATGATTGTAGTTATTGATGAATGGAGTGTGGGTGAGGTTAGATAAACATTGTAATAGTGAAATAGGTTATGATATAGTGAAATAAATGGTAGGATATTGATGGACAAAAATCAAAGGAAATATATGATGAATGTAATGGTATGTATCAATAGTGAAGTTTGGACTCTTATAGACTTTTAGTGAATATGTTGTGTGTTGAATACTTTGATAATGAAATCCACCTCTGTATTTTCCTCTTGTATGGTTGCATAAGGTAATGATGGTTCCTTGAATGTTTGTAACTATGCTCCCTAAGTTGCTTGTCTTGGAAAGATAATGATTTGTGTTGATATTTAAATATTTGAAATGTTTGAATGAAGTAGATTTTCAACATATCCAATGAAGGTAGTATTGTATATCTTATCCACTGAATTTGATTTTGATATTATGTTGTACAATGTATTGTTTTTGATGATCAACCTTGAGAGGTATGAATGTAGACTATTAAGGAGGATCTTTCCATTCATATAAAGATGAGTATTTTCATGTTTGGACATTGATTGTCTATAACTTGTATACAAAATCTTTGGAGAAGAATTAGCAATACAATACACAAAACCTTTTTTTTCTTTTTCTAATTATTATTTTTTATTTCTTTTTCTTAGAGACCAATTCCATTGTTGGTTTTCACTTGTGTTTTTCCTCATGGTGCCTTAGGTAGGTTTTCACCATGAGGAAATATTATCTTTTATTTATATATATCATGACTAGCCTCAGATAGGTTTTCAAGTGAAGACATGCCCTAGATGTCTTGAAGAGGTTTTCATAATAGGAGTTTTTATTATTATTTGGTTTGTTTGTTTTCCTAATTTTTTTGTGATACAATTGGTCTAATTTGAAAGCATCAATGATTTTAATGAGATTCAAATGATGACCCTAAAGACGGAAAGTAAACTCCTATGTCTGTGAATTTTTGTAGAGCTTAAGACTATGCCCATTGACCAAAAAATGTAATTTTTCTTCATCTATTGTTCTTATCTTTATTGATCCATTCCATAACAATTATTAATTTGATAATGCCCTAGCATCTTGTCTTCAACTTTCCCTTGAAATCCTTGAATCTTGAAGCATAGAGTAGGGCCCAATATACTACTTTGAATGGGTCATTTGTCTTAATATATTTGTCTTGCCTCCTCCTCCTTGTTTCTAGATAATTTTGGTGTGAAACAAATATTTTTGTCTATACTCATCCACTGCATTGAGATGATTTATCCTCTCTTGTTGTGCTTTAGATATATCCAATCCTAGATCTAGATCTTCCCTTAATGTTTAAAGTTCAAATTTAATTGGGAGTATAATTTTTTTCCCATAAACTAACTCACAAGTTGTAAACCATGTAGTTGTCTTCCATGTAGTGTTATATGCCCATACATTGACTTTTGTCAATTTGTTTGCCTGATTTTGTCTATGTGCTTTATTGTCTTCGTCATGATATTTTCTAATTCTATGTTTGTTGGTTGTACTTGCGTATTTACTCAAGGATGATAAGTAGTTGATTTCTTGTGACAAATATTGAATAAGTCCATAATATTCTCAATGAGATTGGAAGTAAACTAAGGTCCTTGATTTGTTACAATATCTCTAGGAACTGCAAATATTGTAAATATACTTTCATACAAAAAAAATGATTTTTGGTCCTCTTTAGCATTTTTCATTGACTTACTTATGTGAATTTTGTCAAGTAGTTTGTATAAAAAGTATCCTCTCCTTTTGGTTGGATGGCTGGTCAATGTGTCCCACAAAGTCTAAGCCCATATTTTCAAATGGTTCAATTGATACTTGTATTTATAGTAGTATCTCATCCCTTTTTGTAAGCTTCCCCATTCTTTTGCACTCATCACAGTTTGATACATATCCTTACGTCTCCTTGTGAAGTGTTGGCCAATAGTACCCTGCTTGAAGAACTTTTTAGGTTGTCCTCTTTGCAGCAAAGTGGATCCCACAAGGTTCATCATGGAAAACATGTAGTATGTTATGTACCTCATCTTCCCGAATTCAATGATGGAGTAATATTTGGTCTAGTCCAAGTTTGAATAAATAACCTCTGATACATGTGCACATGACACTTTTTTTTGACAATCTTGTAGCATTCTTTGTAGGCAAAGTGTTGACAAAACTTTCTTATAGCTAGATAATTTTACATGTCAATAAACCATGGGGTTTTCACTGAGATTGCAAATATGTGCTCATATGGAAAAGAATTATCAACAACTTCTTAATCTACATTATTTTTTAGCCTAGACAAATAAACTACAACAACATTTACTTTTCCATATTTTTCAATTATGGTAAAGTCAAATTCTTTCAATAACAACGACCAACTAATGATCCTTACGTTCAAAATAGTTTTTTTTCATTAAATATGTAATTCTTGAATAATAAATATGTACAAATACTAGGTAACCAATGATGTAATGTCTAAATTTATTGATTGAATAAACTATAGTAGAAATTCTTCCTCTATAACTATGCAATCATGTTCTGCTCCTGATATATTTTTTCCAACGTAGTAAATGGAAAATGGCTCCTTACATTCTTGATGTCCAAGTACTACACCTAATTCTCTATCAGAGATGTCAATATGATCGTGAAATGGTATATCCCATTTAGGGCCCTATAGATAAAATCCGTCGTCATTTTTTCTTTTATATTTTCAAATGATTTTAACTCTCAGATGACCAACAAAATTTTTCATTCTTGGATAGAAGAGTAAACAAAGGAGTTGTCAACTTATTAAACTCCTTGATAAACCTTCTGTAGAATCTTGCATGCCCAAGGAAGCTTCTAACATCTTTTTGTTTTTGAGGTGTTGGTAGGTGTTGAACAATGGTTGCTTTGGTTGGGTTTACATCAATGCCACTAAGAGATATCAGATTCCATAGAACTATACCTCATTCATGAGCTTGAAGCACCTTTCATTACTCAAGGATATGTTGATTTCTTGGAATCATTTTAGGACATTTTCCAAATTTTTTAATAATTCCTAGAATGTGTTTCCATAGGAAGTGAAGTCATCCATGTATATTTCTAGATTATCATGCACTAATCTAAGAAAATACTCAAAAAAAATACTTGAGAGGTAATAGGTGCATTACACAGTCCAAATGGGAGTACCTTGTAAGAAAAGGTTCCCTAAGGGAAGGGGAATGCTATTTTATCTTGGTACTTTGGGCTGATTTATATTTCATCATAGCTGCTAAACCCATTTAGAAAGGAGAAGTAATTTTTCCCTAACTAGGCATCTAGCACTTGGTCAATGAATGGTAAAGGGAAATGATCGTTTCTAGTAGCTTTATTGAGTTCTTTGTAATCCACACAAATTTTCCACTTGCCTCCTTTCTTGGGAACAATGAGCAACATAGACACCCATTCACTATCTAAAACAAGGTAAATGAAATTTGAATCCAAAGGTTTTTGTAATTTTGTGTAAGACACCCAACCCCCTATGTACCTTTTTAAGGGATGGGGTATTAAAATTTCAATTTTCCTTAACCATCTCTAAGTCTCTTCTCGAGACCATCATCATATTCATATCATCAAGAGCTTTCCAATGAGTATAATTATGCCCAAATTCAAGCTTTAGAACAAAAGTTATGGCCTTCCAAAGTTTTATGCTTTCTTCGATCAAAGTTTTTGTACTGCCACGTGGCATCCACACCACTGTACCAATTTGATGTGGTACTGACATGTCCCACACATCACATTCGAGTGCAATGTGGATGTTGTCGTGCATATTGATGTGGCACTTAATCGTATCGTGTTAATCTGCCTTCCCCCCTCCTTTGGAAAGTCAAAGGCTTGAGGTCAATGACCAAGATCAATCATTCTTTAGATCGATGATCCTCCTTCCATCACGCCCCCCCTCGCATGTTTGAAGTTTAATAAGGGGTAGAGGGGTTGCAAAACCTAACCGAGGTTTGGGCCCTGTTGATGTGTCACACATTGGGGGATTTCACCCCCCCCCAGGATTGTGGTTAACATAACCACACAAGACCCCCCATAATGAACACGGGCATGACATCTGTCTTGGACTCATAGCTTTGCCAAACTGACAGATTCCTGCCACTGCAACGCCAACTCACTTGTCACTTGGCATCCACTCACCTTCCACCTCTACCACTGTTTCCACCATGGAAATACACGTCACCTCTCCTCCACGTCGATTGATTCGTTGTCTTCACGTCATGTTAATGTCATCACAGAGTTAAAAGACTCACCCAACCAAGTGTTGAAACCTGTCCATTCCTTATTGTTATCACTCCAAGAAACCCTCTGTGGTTGCAGACCAGAGGTGCTTGGTAACTTAAGAAATGAATGTTTTTTGTATTTTGTGAATGTGGATCAATGGGACAACTCAATATAGCTTATGGCATTCAAACATGAAAATGATAAACAAATAGACAGTGCTCTCAAAGATTGATTAATCAGCAGATGGCTTTAAAGTGGGTGAAGAAAAGATTGTAACTAAACCAGTACAATGTAGGGTCTAAGAGACAATCAAAAGACTTATTATCAGGATATGAGATAAACAATGGGATAACAGCCATTCAAAGCTTGACAACACAGATAATAATGCAGAAGAAAGATGGAAAGATGACAATCAAAATTGAAAGGAACCTGTGATCTGTATTAACATAAAAGGTCTGAGTACAATATTCAATTACTCTA
>ML780581.1:60529-74067 GCA_009831015.1 Picea engelmannii
AGCTGTGGAAAGTAAAAAATGACAATTTTGAAAAAGAAGACTTAACAATCCAAATTATTTCTAAGTCAAACCAAAATCTAAAATTTTTCTCAGCTATAAAAACTCAAAAGTAACTTGAGGACGCTACCAATAGCCATGATATCTACTACAAAATTCAACCGAAAGAACGGTTTCATTTTGGGAGTTAACACTTATAATCCTACTAATTTAATTAATCAATATTATCTTAAAATTTCACTCCTAGTATTCATTTATTTAATCCGCATTATGGATAATTGAATCTTCACTAATTAAATATCCCACGTAATTATAATTTCACATATCCTAATATACCGACCTAGTAATTAACTAGGGTTTACTTTCTCTCTTTTACCTCGAGAATCCAACATCCCGAAATGGTTTTAATGTTAATTAAGTCATTTACCTCCCCCACATATCAACTTATAATATAATCACATTATGATCTAATTTAATTGATTATAATATAATATAATATAATTAGTTATATTAAAATAACACCAAGTTTATTAATCTTATTTAACATATAACCTTCCATGCGTTCCAACATATTCAGACCCTCGATGCCCGACATCCCAGTGGGGACCTCACATGATAATATATATATATATATATATATATATATATATATATATACTCAGACCTCACGCGATAATTAGTTCTATTATATTATAATATAAGTGATTACATTATAATATACCCAGGTTCATTAATTCTTGTTTAGTATATAAGTTATTGGCCCTGGCATATAACCTACCATGTGTACCATCATATTAAGCCCTATGGTGCCCGACATCTCGGTGGGGATTCCCACGTGAGAATATATATTATATATTTTTAAGAAAGGGATAAAGGGCCGACCCCATGTGCCTCCAGATATTTGTTTATTACATGCACCTTCACTCTTCCCGGTCTCGACATCCCGGTGGGAGTTTCATATTATATTATTATTTTATTTTAAAAGGTGGTATGTTTTATTTTTAAGATATCAAACCTTTTCCTTTTCAGATTTTATGTTTGTATTCCCCCTTTAAATGTGTGTTTGTATCATTTTATGTGTGCATATTTATATATGTTTGATATGGTTTAATTATTTTATGTTGTCACATATAAGTAATTGTCGATATTATGTTTAATGTTTTTTGCACACGTAAGTATGGTTCTTATATCATGTATGTATAGTTGTGCATGCGTATGACAGATGTTAATACTTTTCCTGTAAGTTAACCTTATGATTTTGGTATGATCCTTCAAGAATAGTTTTGAATGGTCATGCAACTAGAGAATACTCTTTGTGCACCAGAGGTTGGATTTGCTTGCACGCACTGGGAAGTAGCCTACGCACACAAGGAGAATATATTTTGTGTGAGACGCCAGGATGGTTGCGCGCATAGTAGTGTTATGTGATCCGTACTCTAGTGCACAGTTTTTTGATTTACTTCCACTGCTTAAAGTTGTGTTAAAATGATAAATTTTCTTTCATTGTTATAAGTTGTGTGGCGTGACTCAAGATTGGGATGAGTGCGTTACTTCAAGTGATACTACACAAAATTGTGTTTAGAGTATAATCTACACAATGTATTTTGGAATAGCATTGTTCATAAGTAAGTTGGATGATGTTACAAATTGTGGTATCAAAGCAATGTCAGAGTGTTTTTGGAGTAACATGGCCTAATCTGGGTGGTTGGGGATGTTACAATGTGGTATTAGAGCTATTGGTTCAACACTGGACTTGTATGGGCCAAAGATCAATATGAAATAGACTTATGCGCTAAGTATTGGTGTCGCGTAATGCAAATTTTATTAAATCCAGAAAACCATTGGTGCACGGTATTGTGTTGTGATGTGCGCAAAAAAATAAGAATGCATATATGTGCATGTTAAATGTTTGGTATTGCGGGGTGCAGCACTGGAATTGCACAGTAAATAATGGTGCATGGGTGTGCGCACTAAAGGTTTTGGGTTGCACATAACAAATTGGTGGTGCATGTGCATTTCTGATACACGGTGTAGATGTTGAAATGGACATCACACACTGACATGTGTTGAATACCAGTGCATGGATGGGCTTCAAAAGGAAGTATTATGAAAAAATGGTGCAGAATTTCATGAATTCATCTTAAAAATCTTGTTGCTTTTACATTTTTCTGAATTATCAACAATTAGAGCAAGACAAAATCAGTGCAGAAGGTAGAAAATCATGGAAGATGTGTAGAGGACTTACATCCCTAATGATAAATTCAGGGATTTGTATGTTGGATTGGGTGCTGATGGTATAGAATCCAAGGGCGAGCGCATAAATTTGGTAGAATCCATAAAGGGACCGCAAAAATATGTCCAAAGTTATAAGGATGATAATGAAAGGCTTATGAAAGCCAAGGAGGAGGAAGATGAATTCAATGTCAAATTGATGCAAAGCTTGGAAAAAATAGAAAAGGAAATGAATAAGGAGACATAGTTGAGTAGGTCAAGAAGTCACAGATGTCATGATGAGAAAATAAGAGAAGCAAGAAGTGTTGGTAGGCATTATCGCCACTCGCCAAAGCGTTCTTTTAGGAAAGAGCATCGTAGCTAAAGTCCATCTCTTGTTAGAAAGAATAAGACAGGGACTAGGGTGGATGAGCTACAGGGGGAAATGAATAAGATCAAGCCTCCTACATTTGATGGTGAGCACCAGAAGGATGAAGATTCAGAGACCTAGTTGTTGGGTATGAGGAAGTACTTCCAGCTGCATAATTATTCTACGTAGGCAGAAGAGAGAATTGTTATATATCAACTAAAAGGAAAGGCAACAATGTGGTGGGATAAATATGTGCAGATGCAACACATTGATGAAAACAAGGTTACTTGGAGGGATTTCAAGAGGTATTTCCAAAAGAAATACTTAACCAAGAGGTACTATGACAAGAAAATGAAGGAATTATTTGAACTCAAGATTGGGGGTATGCCGATAGATGAGTATGAAAGAAGATTTTTAGAGCTGTTGAAGTATGTCACATTCAACAAGGATGAGCAAGTTCAGATTCATAGGTACATGAGTGGGTTTACTTCATTTATCAGTGACAATATACAATATGATGACCCTAAGACATTGGAGGAAACGATAAGGCATGATAAATGTATTTATGAGTAGCAAAGGGGAAGATTGACCTTCCAGAAGTCCTGGGAAGACAAGATGAATCAACGTTGAACATAGGAAAAAGGGGGCTAAGCCGCCATTTTTCATAAATATTGCTTAAGGACCACCAATTCCTAAAGAGTCCAGAATGACAGAGATAGTGGAGAAAAATCCAAGACAACAATCAATTCAATGTTGGAGTTGTGGCAACGATCATATGTGTAGAGATTTCCCTAAAAAAGCTGATAAAGTGAGGATTCTATACAATGTACACCAAGCTGCGATAGTTGAGGACATGGGCATAAATGTACCACGGATTTACACAACACTAGATAACAAGCAGGATGAGTTTCAATCGCACATGATTGAAGTGGAAGGTAATATTAACGACCAACCCATTGCTATTTTATTTGATTCATGAGTTAGTCATAGTTATCTAGATCCTAAGATGGTGGAAAGGTTCCAATTGACGAGAAGCAAGCTTGGAAAATCTTGGTTGGTGCAATTAGCTACTGGTGCAAAACAGAAAATTAATGAGATGGTTAAGGCATGTCCAATGGAGATGAATGGACTACGCACAAAGGCTTATTTGAATATTATACCTTTGGGCTCGTACAATTACCTCATTGGTATGGATTGGTTAGATGAGCACCATGTTGTCCTAGATTGTTACAATAAGGCATT
The DNA here is from genome assembly GCA_009831015.1 of Picea engelmannii. Taxonomy (NCBI): domain Eukaryota; kingdom Viridiplantae; phylum Streptophyta; class Pinopsida; order Pinales; family Pinaceae; genus Picea; species Picea engelmannii. Next base: position 64,350 of record ML780581.1, read on the forward strand.
CACTTGCTTGGATGAGGAAGGAAACTTAAGAACATTTCAGGGAATTCCAATGGTTGTAACTATCAAAGAAGTTTCATTCTTGCAATTGAAGAAAAGCTACAGGAAAGGATGTCAAGTATTTCCAACACACATGGAAGAGGAACCTAAGGATAAAGTTCCAAGAGTTGAAGATTGTGCAGTATTGAAAGAGCATGAGGATGTCTTTAAAGAGATATTGGGATTACCTCTGAAAAGAGATATTGATTTCTCTATAAACCTGATGCCCAGAGAAACATCTATATGCAAGACTCCTTATAGGATGAGTATGCCAGAGCTGAAGGCGTTGCAGATGCAACTTGAAGAGATTCTAAAGAAGGGGTATATACGCCCAAGCGTGTTGCCTTTGCATGTGATAATGTTATTTGTGAAGAAGAAGGATGGTACGTTGAGACTTTGTATCGACTTCAGGAAATTGAACAAGGTAACAATAAATAAAAAAGTATCACTTTCCAAGGATAGATGACCTCTTTGATCATTTGTGGGGCACACAAATATTTTCAAACATTGACCTCAGATATCGATATCACCAGGTGAGAATTAAAGAAGAGGACATCAACAAGACTGCCTTTAGAACAAGGTATGGACATTATGAATTCACAATGGTGCCTTTCAGATTGTCAAATGCACCAGTTGTCTTCATGTATCTGATGAATGGAGTTTTTAGAGAGTATTTAGATAAGTTTGTCATTGTATTTCTAGATGACATAATTATTTACTCAAATTCTGAAGAGGAGAATGAGGATCACTTGAGGATGGCGTTGCAGGTATTGAGGGAGCATCATTTTTATTCAAAGTTGAGAAAGTGTTCATTTTATCAGCGATAGATTCATTATTTGGGTCATATTATTTCCAAGGAAGGAATAGTTGTGGATCTGGAAAAGATAAAATCCATTGAAGAATGGTCGACACCAAGAAATGTTGCAGAATTAAGGTCCTTCATAGGATTGGTAGGGTATTATAGAATCTTTATTGAAGGCTTCTCACAGATTGCACATACAATTATATATTTGCAAAATAAAGTTGTGCGATTTGAATGGACTCAAGATTGTGCAAGGAGTTTTGAGCACTTGAAGAGTTTGTTGACAAGTGCACCAATTTTGAGAATTTTTAATCCTAATGTACAATTCGTTATGTGCACGGGTGCATGCAAGGAAGGACTCGTTGGAGTCACGAGTCATAATGGACATGTGGTGTGCTATGAATCAAGAAGTTGAAAGAGCATGAAAGGATATATGTTACTCATGACTTAGAGTTGGTAGCTATAGTGCATGACTTGAATATGTGGTGACACTATCTCATGGTGTTATGAGGAAAATCTCTCTATGGCTAGGGGAAAACCACAAAAGATGGAAATGACTATAGAAATCAACTCTATGTTCAAGTATGTTATATAAACAAATATGATAGCAAGAAAATATAAAAGGCCTACCTCGTCCAGATGTTCAATGAAGTCCACCATTGAGCACTTGACCCAAAACAATATACCTGCAACTAGTCCTCAACAACCAAGAAAAGAAAGAATATGGTGATAATATATGATGTTATCACATTCAATAGCATAATCCATTAATAAACATGACAAATACACCCATGGAATAATAATTCAAATATTTTCAAGATATCAACTGGACAGGAAAAGAGCATTTCTATTAATATATGATCACCAGAAGTGAAAATGTTATAGACTTTTATGTCGGCACGGTTCAGAACCGAGAAACTAAGTTCCTTCCAGTTGGGCCTCCACCACTTCAATCCTCCACCAAAGGAAAGCTCATAAAAGAGATACAATGAAGTTTTCAATCAATAAGGGAAGAGCTTGGGGGCTGAACACTGTGTTCAGACTCAAAGGACAAAGGGATGCAGACTCAATATGAAGTAAATAATTTCTCCAAAGTAACTTTGCTCTGAAAGTTGAATTCTTTCTCCTTTTTTCCATAGCTCGGAATTGGCCCATTTATAACCTTCAAATGGAACTGAACGGCTGATTTAGAATGTTCTAGTATATGGAAGGCCAAGGATCATAGATCTCCTGTCGTGACATGGAAACCCGACACCATTTTTTAATTTTTGGGTACAAATATTGATGTACACAGCCTATAGTGGTGCAACCTGCATATAAGCATGTTGTATAGTAGGAAAGGTGCATACATGTGGAAAAATGTGTTTTTTAGGTCTGGGATTTTGAAAAAAGGGAGGAAAATTCTGCATAGGGAAATGGAAAAAGGCCATTTGTGCAAGATTGCATAGGATGAGGCAAAACTTGTTATAACAAATTCCCCCTAATGTGTGGGGTTAGAGGAGTATCTACGATGGCCAAAATACATTATAAAAACTTATAAGTGGAGTGATGGGGAACCATTTGGAAGAACTAGTTGCTCATTACATTTTGCACTGACTTTGCATAATTGGTTGCCAATTGAATTACACTGCAGATCCATGTGAAAATATACCAAACAACTGTCTGTGGCCATGAATAGGAAAATACAAATGCGGTTACATGCCAAAGGTTGTCATAGTCATGAACTAGACCCAGTAGAACCAGTCTCAAAATCAATATGAAGATAACTGTATACAATGGAGTACAATCTGATCTCCCATGATCACTGAAGTCATATAGGTACTGGTCCAATGAAAAGGAAGCAAAAACTCGGGAAAGCTGCGACCACATATTGAGGTCTTCAATTCTTCTACACAATCCGCCAAAGGTGCAAGTCTACATTATGTGAATAAAGGAGTTGAGGTCGAACACAATGAGACATCGTTTGATTACCGATCATTGAGGTATATCGTTAACAAATGCGAGATAGCCTACCAATGATGAAAGTAGGTATCAAGGCACCAATTACATTCTTACAAGTGTGAATAGAGGAGTCGAGGTCGAACACTTGAAGGATCCATCAATCAGGAGATATTGATATATTCCCAACTATCGATGGCGAGAGAACTTGCCACTAATGACTACAAGCCTCAAGGTACTCATAAGACTCTAGGTATCGTTTCCAAAATAGATGAGCTGAAGTGGATGGAAGGAGACTCACTAAAAGGAGAGAAATAAGGCATCTCTCATCATTCAACACGAGGTACAAAACATGAGCCTCATGATTTGGAGGAAATTAGACAAAGAACAAGTTCACGAACCAATGACCCTGTGCGTCTTTCGCGTGTGCCAAGTGCAAGCGGTACACGAAAAAGACCCTTTATATAGAATCCAATGAGGAAAATTGTTGACAAAGGAGAGGAAACCACCAATAAGGATAATGGAATCCAAGACACTGCATGAATCCCAATGCGTGAATATATGTCTTGCCATCAAACACAAGGGAAACCACCCAGTCAACGACCAACAATGAAATGTTGACTTTTGGGTTCAAGGTTACCTACCAATGATGAAAGTAGGACCAGGGTGCATGATAGGACTACAATATCATGTGAATCTGAGACAAACTGAGGGTATGGACGACATGAAATGTCAAGAGTTCTCAGGAATGGTTGACACAGGTTAAAATACTTCCTTTGAATAAGAACATGAGACATATGGAAGACTCTGGCAACATAGACTCAATGATGAAACGATTAGATGCAGGAGGCATAAATGAAATTATCCATAGGGACTGGAAGATTAACCAGTTGGTAGAGAAAACTCTCGGTAATGAGCTTAGCTTCCAAAGGCCATGCTAAACCCAAAATTATGATGAAAAATGGACTCAATAACTTTGTGCTCTGTTCAAAGGTGAAACAACTTCTGCCAATATAAGATAATACTCACTTCACGCTCGTCTTTTTTTGTTTTTTCATAGACAAATGAATGCTATGATACAGAGGAGGAAACGAGTGTCGCAAGTAAGCAAAACTAGTTCCAACAGTAAAACGTACCTATTCTCAATGCAAGGAGATGCATGCGGGAGATGGACACTCGGGGGAATGTTGCCTCCTGGGTATAGGGTGTCAAATTGCGAAGGATATAAACAAGGATTTGCTTGGTTGAGGATGCAAAATTGCCGAGGAAAACAGTTTATAATGCAAAGCGAGAACCGACTATAGGCTCAATACTACAAGCAAGGGCATGAGATGCAATCACAACTTAACGCCAAAATATATCATTTTTTATGATCTTTAGTCTATTTGGTGTGAAAAAAGGATAAACTTGTGCCAAATAGACATCCTTTCAAATCCAATTTACGAGTGTGAAAGAGACAAGTTCACCCGACAATATTTTCTCTTTTTGAAGACGAGTTGGAAAATAGATTAAATTAAACTTGGTTGGGAGTCCTCTAGGTATAAGGAAACATGTTTATGAGTGAGAAATGAGGCTCAACATAAATTCATGTATTATCTATAAGGGAATCTCGGTCCTATGGAAAAAATCTTTACATGGGCACCAAATGAAGCGGAGGATATAACTAGGGCACCCATGTTTGGAAAGTCTCTACCACTTGATAACGACACATATTATAGCAGATGGAAGGTTATGTGTCGCAACAAATGGGTTCATACCTAAGGCATATGAGTGACAGTTATAATACAATGCTAAAGTGCATGATGGAATGGATATTTACCCTATATGCTGGGTAGTGAAAATACCTGCCTGTGGTTACGAATGACCAACATAACGTTGAAATCCGCAAGAATCGCTAGTGAAAACTACAAAAACCAACTTGATCCACTGCTGTATTAGTCCATTAGGCGAAAAAATGACTCAAAACTATAGAAAGTGGGAAAAAATTGTTATAAATAGTAACAAAACAAAAAATTACTATGTCATTTTGACTTTTTACCCAAATAGTGAAAATTGGACCAAATTACCTCTGATCTTCAACTAGTGATTGCGGGAGTGTCGGGTGACGAAATCATAAACCGTCTAGACTAGGTAATTCCTCTTCGCCTCATCTTCCTTTTTAGTGGATTAAATTTTTAAATTAGGTTTCAAATCTTGAGTAAATTAGGGCGCAAATTGAGTAATTCGGTGTACACGGGCTACCATTCATCGGGTCGCGTATATGTGAGGTTATACACGACTGTGTAAAATAAAGGGCATGTATACTCAACCCTATACACAAATGTAAATGTAGTATCCTGCGTACAAGTACGTAATCAATGATTTATATGGTTGCTAACTCAAAATTTGACTTTTATTTAGCAGGATGATGCTAGAATGGAGGGAAAGGGAGCACGATGAGGTAGATGTTGTTGTGGACAGATATCTGGGGGCACAAATGGCCTTGAAAATATGTGGCTTATATAAATTTTTGGCACTCAAAGGGATGAGGGAACAAATGAGGTTGCTTGAGATGCTTGTGGATTACTGGGACCCTAACAATGAAAGCTTCAACCTCGATGGGCAACCATTGAGGATTGAAGTTGAGGATATATAATTTTTGACTGGGTTATCACGTTGGGGTGAGGTGGTAAACCTCAAATCATAGGGAGCTGGGAGGAGAATGAATATAGAAGAGTACATAGACGCTCACTGTGTATCAGGGACCTTGAAGGTCGGGAGTCATCTCCCCATCTGAGCGATTAACAATCTCGGCCTCAAGATTGTTGTCCTTGTGTTGACTAGGATCACAAGATCATCTTCGTTGCACCAGGCATTGAGGTCGCTCATGTTTTATGTTGTAGACTGCTTGAGACCCACAATATATGATCATTGTACCTCACTATTAGCTAATATGAAGAGCCAATTGATAGAGTGAAAACATGGTAACAAGAGGAACTTCAGGTTTTCCTCTATCTTATGCAGCTTTTTCTTCGAGCGGGTTCCAGGTTTGGGACCTAAAGTCGAGATTATTTCGAGAGGACCTCGCGATCCATCCATGGCATGATGGACCAAGGTAATGAGACAACGGGGGGGAGGTAGGGTGCCCACACCCTACAACGAGGATTTCTTCTACTGGTGGAGGTGACAGGTCATTGCTCTGGATGACTACCCCTATGCAAGGATTGACTTCAGAGGGGACCCTGACATGCCACTCCCACCCAGGATTGCCTACGGGGACATAGGTATGTCAAATGTTTTTAAATATTTCATTCTTTTTTTGTATTTTTGTGTAGTGAAACACACATATTTTTGGGTGATGCTTAAGTACTAACTAGACACTTTTGTGACACAGACGTGGGTTCGTGACGGCCGGATGGGCTTCCCCAACATCGTTGGAGGCACTCGCGAGATGAGGTGGCGGGAGGAGAAGCAGAGAGAGTCCTTCAAAACGTGCATGACAACCTGTCTCTTTTGACTCATAGGATTTCGATGGTTAAGGTAGAGGATCTACCAAAAGCCATGCAGCGACAAGTTGTTTGAGTGCCCAGAGCTTGGGTGCGACTCTTTCGGCATCTTGCAAACGTCGTAGTTTGTTACCATGACACACATTCAGCGCCACAGGCGTATATGTCGTGGATCTTGTATTATCGACTGTATATGTGTATTGAGGGTGTTAGCCCCAATTTTGTACTATAAACATCATATTTTTTGAAATATATATAAAATAGGGATCTTTGGCCTTACTTATATTACAATGTGTACATTGATGAGATGGCTTTCTTTGCTTTATTTATGTGACAAATGCCAATCTAAAACAAAATTAGCATAAGAATCAAATACATGATTAGAACTCCTAGGTATGTGATAGTAAGTAATAAAATCAAACTATCATTCTAAAAGACGTACCCGTAGGAATCGTCTGAGTAAAGTAGGATCATGCATGCAGTAACTGTCGTTCAACTGACATACTACTAACTTGGAATCTAGGAAAACTTCTAAAGAAAGAATACCATGTGAGATAGCATCTTGCTACAGTTCTATAACGACACTATATTCGACCACATTATTCATGGATGGCCCTAGGCATACGCCACCTGAAGACACTAGTAGACCCTCGGGTGAGTAAACCACCCAAGTTCCATGTATGACGACTGTCTCCGTCTGCGAATCCTAAGTAGACCGAAGACTCCGTTGACTTCTAGCAACCAAGGGAAAACTCAATAAGGAAGCTGAAGACGAAAAAGAAAGGGAATATATATATACACTAAATTAGAGTAGTATACAAAAAGTTTGTTGGCAAATATTTAACAGACAACGAATGGCAAATATTTAACAGACAGTGAACGCTTGTCATTGATGGCAAGTACAACAATGAAGATGGCATGAGTACAAGAAGTTTGTAACCGACAGACAAACAAAAGATGAGTTCAGGAAGATCGAATGATAAAAGGAAACGCAACATTGATCGAATGATCAAAGGCCCGTAAAGTTTGAGAAGCATTTCTGATCGTTGCATTCAAAATTCTTGAAAGAACGAGGGCCGTCAGATATGAATGTAGACAAGAAGAGCACTGAAGAGGACGACAGATCTTAGACGTTAGATCCAAGCGCAGGACCCGACCATCGTTGGATCAAGGAGAACCTACATGCTTTTTAAAGAATAACAAGGAGAAGTGGGTGTACAAAATTTTGAAAGAGGGAGGACCATCCATTTACGGGTAGGACACGTGGGGATAGATCATCATTTCGCTGACTGGAGAGTCAAAGGAACAGGGTTCCCTAACCTCTCGAAATCGCGATATGCGAAATCGTGATTTAATCTGAGTCGTCAAATCAAGGTTGAATCTGGACCGTTGATTCCAGTCCATGTCGGAGTTTCAGGGATCGAGAGTTGGAGATGTCAAGTAATGTCAACCACAGGAATCCCGATATTGTGATATGCGAAATCACGATTTAATCTGAGCCGTCAGATCAAGGTTGAATCTGGACCGTTGATTCCAGTCCATGTCGGAGTTTCGGGGATCGAGAGTTGGAGATGTCAAGTAATATCAACCACAGGAATCCCGATATCACGATATGGAAAATCGCGATTCAATCTTAGTCGTTGAATCAAGATCTGATCTGAACCGTTGATCTAACTCCATATCGAAGTTTCGCGAATCGCGACATGGAGAAGCAAAGAAAACAATAGTTCAAGAATGTTGAAATCGCGATATGCGAAATCGTGATTCAATCTCAGTCATTGAATCAAGATCAGATCTGAACCGTTGATCTAACTCCATATCAGAGTTTCACGAATCGCGACATGGAGAGGCAAAGAAAACAATGCAACAAGAATGTCGAAATTGCAATATGCGAAATCACGATTCAATCGTAGCCGTTGAATCAAGATCAGATCTGGACCATGGAATCATAGGACATGTGGAAAGCGATCGAAATTTCGTTGACTTGGGGTCAACGGAGCATAGTGTTGAAATTCACGAAATGAGAAATCGCGAAAGAGCTTTATGCATAAGAGCATGGTCATAGCCATTGATCACATCGAAGGAAGATGGAGGTAGAAGCTAGAGGTGCTAAGTTTGGCCACAGAAATGCCGAAATGAATGCAAGGTCTCATGAAGCCAATCCAACGGTGCAAGTGAATTTGAACAAATATTGGAGGGTTACTGTTCTCTCTCACAGTTAACTCCTCAGTTACGAATCTGTTAGTGAAACAGACTCATGATTGCCAATCAATTGGCATTTCAGTTGCTTGGACAATTGTCTTTCTTTTGCCTAAGTAAATGTGAAGTGCAATCACCATGGATGTGTGTATAAAAGAAAATGAGACAGACTGTGTAGGGTTGGTTGTTCTGTATGAAAAATGGATGAAATTGTAAGAAAAGGAAAATCATAGAATGTGCAATGTGAGATGGAGAATATGCACAGTGTGATATGAAACTCAGAGAAGAGTAACAGATGATGAAGAAAAACTTGAAGCAGAGAAGAATTACATAACAAGTTGATGCAGAGCAGACCTGCTGAACAGACAGAGGAAGAGAAGAATTGCAGAACAGTTAGAAGAAGACCATATTTACAGAACAAAGAAAGATCGGTAAGAAGTGATTTATCTGTGTAGTTGACTGTTTATTTATTCATTCATATTATAGGGAGGTTGGGAGGTGCTCGGGAGGACTGTTGTCCTCAGAGGTTCAAGTGAGAGCTTGAACACAGGAAGTTGTAGCTTCCATCTGGTTGTAGCCAGAGAAACCAGGGTGGCAGGGTGGTGCAAGGGAGAACAAGTGTTCTCTGTTATACAGGTTGGAGCCTGTGTAACTGGAAGTTGGTGCTTCCATCTAGTTGGTGCTGGAACATTAAGGGAGTTGGTGCTTCCTTCTAGTGGGTGCTAGAGAAACTAGAGAGTTGGTGCTCTCAAACAAGTTGTAGCTTGTAAAATAGAGGTAGCAGCCTCACATTGAGTTGGTGCTCAATTATAGATGATGTACAAAACTTAAAAGACTGCCTATCATTTCGAAGAAGAAGAGGTTTTCTCCCTTTATGGGTTTCCTCGTAAAAAATATGTCTCTGTGTATACCTTAAGTGTGACTGATGCTCTTTACTTTTACTGTCCATATGCTGTATATTGTTGATGATCACTTGAAGAAAGATTAATAATGTTTTATTAGACTTATATTGTTTAAGCTCAATAACAACTGATTCACCCCCCCCTCTTAGTTGTTTTAGTAATTTCAACAATTGGTATCAGAGCAGGTTCCTTTTATTCAAAGGTAGATCTGTTAGCTTAAACATGACAAGTCATGAAGGGACTTCAGCCTCTAAGCCCCCTCTATTTGATGGAACAAATTTTTCCTTCTGGAAGATTAGAATGAGAACATACTTAATGGCCTTGGGTGCTGATGTTTGGGATGTAGTAGAGACTGG
>ML780581.1:78048-124328 GCA_009831015.1 Picea engelmannii
AAAAAAGAAAATTAAAAGCAATTTGACAATACAAAAACTATCAATTTTAATTGAAACTAAAGTAAAAAAATAGAAAAAGCAAATATAAACAAATTTAATAACATTTAAAACAAAAAAAAAAAAATACAATTTTACAATTGAAATAACATAAAATTTTAACTAAAAGTAAAAATAAAATAAAAATTACAAACCTACATATTATTGGGGTGTCGTGGGGGTGATTCTCAGCATCACCCAGCCCCCAGGGGATAAACCTTGGTCCCACGGGGCCAAGGCTTATCCCGTGGGGGTTGGGGTGATGTCGGGCATCACCCTAGCCCCTAGGGGCTAAGCACTGGTTCCAGGGGGCCAAGGCTTAGCCCGTGGGGGCTGGGGTGATGTCGAGTATCACTCCAGCCCCCATGGAATAAACCCCGGTCCCACGGGACTAAGGCTTAGACCCTGGGGGTTGAGGCAATTCCCAGCATCACCCCAGTGCCCACGGGCTAAGCCTTGGCCCCGTCGGACCAGAGCTTAGCCACTGGGGGCTGGGGTGATGCCCGAAATCACCCCCCATGACACCCACGACACCCATGTTGGTTGAGCGTCGTGGGGGTGATGTCGGACATCAACCTCCATGGCCTCCCATCACCGGTGCATATGTTTTTTTTCAATTTGTTTGTTTTTTCATATTTTTAAGTTTTTTAATAAAAAAAATATTTTTTTTGTAATTTTTTTTTTCTAGTTTTGTATTAAATTTTGTAGTTTAAGTGTGTTAATTTGTTTTTTTTAATATATATTCCTAATTGTTCATGTGTTTTTTAAACTTTTCTAAAGTTCTTAGGCCATAAATTTGGTTTTTTACATTTTTTTTGTTTTTGTTTTTTTCTAGATTTAGCTTAGTTTATATATTTGTTTTGTTTTTTTCTCTTTAGTTTTTTAAGTTTCTCTTTGAGCTTTTTTATTATCTAAATTTGTTTTTTTATTTTTTTATTTTTTTTTTAATTTCAGTTTTTTTTTATTTTTCTTAGTTTTTAATTTTTATAAAAAAAATTGAATTATATTTTTTTGTTAAATATTAAAAAATAGTGTTATTTAACTACAATTTTTCCATGTATTGAAGTAAAGGTAAACACTGTGTTAAGAATGGTGTTTTCCACTATATTTTAAAACTATGGAACAATAAATTAATTAAGAAGACACAATTATATGAAAAATCGTAACTTCAAAAAAGTAAATGGTAAAAAATATTTTTAAGATTGAAAGAAGCATGGAAAAATGACTAAAAACACCATTGAATTAAAAAAAAAAAACAAATTGAAAAAAATGAAAATAGATGAAAAATAAGCATTTAAAAAAAAATGTGTAAACATTGTGGATTGAAAAATTTAAAATATCGAAAAACCACCTAAAAAGGGAGAGGGGTGCTACCGGTAGCACCATTTTTAAAAACGGGGTAAAAAATTGTACCCCCCAAAAAACAAGAACCCTAAAGAGTTCTCGTTAAGTTGGTAACTATGTGTCAAGAGGCACATCAACTACCTCAACCTCCACCTCTATCGTGTTCCCACACAACTGGACCGGAAAGGCAAGAAGAATACCATGAGGGCGGAAGGAATGACCATCAAAAGCAGTCAACATGTTCGATGATTTAGAAAGAGTTGGAGAACTGAGAGCTTTCCAACAGATCAAGGACATCACACATCTAGCAATGCCTTCATCAACAACCACACGTTTGATGGTATAATTTGAGTACCCCATGTGGATTTGGAATGCCACATGGTAAGGCAAGCGAGGCTTCACATCTATGACGTCAAACTTGATAACTTTCGAGCCACTAGGTTCTAGAGCTCCTAACGCAGATACCAAGGCATTCCTCTATGAAGGACATGTTTGGAGTACCTCAAGAGCTGACATCGCACAAGGGGTTTGATCCAGGTCCTCAACAATACAGTAGTTCTGGGTGGCTCTAGCATTTGGATTGTGGGTAGAGTGCTTGAGTACTCCTTTCGGAATACGAGGCAGTGGCTCCGGTTTTTCGATCTGTAAAGTTGTCTCCAGAGGAGGAGGAATAGATTCTAGACCAGGTATAGCCTGTGAAGAACTATAATCTCGATATCAAGTGGCTACATGAACTTTAGCATCGACCATATTGATACACAAATGGTCGTCATCTTCCAATGACATGCTTTGACTCCCACCAACCGCATTTCTGGTGTTTGAGGAGCTCAAGGCCATGTGTTGGTTATGTGGGAAAGGATTCGTCAGCACGTCAAGCGGTAGAGATAATAGCCTCGCAGCTTTCGCAAGTTTGGGGCATAAATGAGTAAGATGATCGTCCGTACAAAGCTTACAGGGAAATTTCACCTTACACCTGTCTTTCTTGCCCTCTCAAACATTATTGTTCGTCTTCTCATTATTACCATTGTCCTTAGGTTTATTATTATTTTTCCCACCCTTACAATTGTTATTACGTCCTTTCTTCTTATTCCCTCTTGGTTGCTAGTTACCATTTGGGTCAGTCGACGATTGCACGGAATGTACATCCGCCGACTGAGTGGGATTGGAAGACAAAGAGGAAGTTGGCCCTCCTGCAGATTGGTTTAGAGACAACTCTTTCAAATGGATTGTCACCGAGTTTGCAAACTTTACATTGGTGGAGCCTACAATTCCATCGGCATGAGGTCCGAGATTTTTTCTAGGGTCATAAGTTGACCTCGGTGCATCTGAAAGAATGTGATATAACATCCCAGACTGAGCGTATATAAGATCTAACTGCTGGGCTTTGAAGAACACTTCTTCCTTAGTGGTAACCTCGGATGTAGCAACATCCTTCGAGATAGGAGGCTGCAAATACTTGAGGAACCATTCTAAAAGAAAGGTCAAGGGTATGGAGGCCTCAATAAAACTCTTCCATCCACGCCACTCCTAGATATGATCTGAGATATGAGTGGTTGTGTCCTAGCGTAAAGTCAACATAATTTCTAGTCCAACATCGTAACGAACCAACAATTGGAAGTGGTTAAGGAACACCAACACCATCTAACTAAAGGTCCCATATGCCCCCCTAGGTAGCTGGATATACCATTTCACAGTAACCCGAATGAGGGTGCATTGAAATAATCTTAACTGAATGGAATCGTCATTAAGGGAATTTGAGGATCACCATAGGTGAAAGGTAGTAACGTGATCACCAAGATCCTCGCCATTCTTACCTTTGAATTTTGGAGTGTCCGAAGGAAGATTGGTGGGGACGGGGGGCCATGTAGGATCATGACTCACAGGGTCATTCATCAACTTAGACAAGTCTGGCATATTAAGCGTGACCAGAAAAGGGAGACGGGGTTGCAACATCTGGCCCCAAACTCCCTAGAAAGATTGTGCTTGAGGAACTACAACCCATCCAGGGTTCTGGTAAGCACCATGGCCCTGTCTGAGATTTTAATACCATCCTCTAGGATAATTCATAAGAGGTTGGTTGGGCATCATTCTAGTAGGAATGTTCTGGTGGGGGTTGTAAAAATTTCCCCTGGTCGGGTTGGATCAGGGTTGGGGGTTGCCCAAGGTGTGAAACTGACCTTGTCTAGGTGTGAATCCGGAGGATAGAGGTGGATTCATCATGCCAAACTTGTTGGTCAGAATCGACACTGAGGAGGTAAGGGTATAGGATGTAACTTGAGAATAAGCTTGTCTGCCAGGTTGGTTTCTCCACCCAGAAGGAAGAGGATTAGACCTGGGGTTAAAAGAAGGAATGCCTCCCATATTAGGATTCGTTTGAGGGATTTGAGAACCACCAAACGAAAATGGAGTATAAGGAGGTGTAGTACCCCCAAGTCCAATGCTAGCATTAGGGCCAGTAGCTGGGATGGAGTTTGAAAACTGTGAAGTAAAATTCAGCATACCATATGAAAAAGGACTAGAGGCCATAGGGATGGACTGAACATTATAGCCCGGTGAGTGACCAAGAGACCCAAATGGGTTCGAGGCAAGAGATTGAGCATTCACTATAGGACGGGTAGTAGTAATGATAGGTTCCTCCGGCACTACAACCATTGTGGTTGCAGGAGTCAAAGGGGTGCCATTAACTATAGTAGGTGTGGGAGTTGAAGGGCTCCCAGTGTTTTGAAGACTCGATTCAATACTCATCCTTTTAGAATCATAAGTCTAAACAGTGGAGGTGTGTGTACCACGTATAATAACTCTATGCCTTTTAGAAGGAAAAGACTAGAAATCCGATGGTAACTGTAACAAGCAACGGGGCCGACGGGGACGTTGGTTTGACTCCACAATGACTTAAGACTCAAGATACAAAAAATAAATCCTAGGGCCAACTAGTAATCAAAGAGCACACCAAAAATCAAACGGCCAATATGCACACAAATGGGGTAAAGTGGCTAAAGGGGGCTTCCCTCCCTAAAGAAGGTATGTATTCCCTAAGAGGGGCCTGATACTCCCTGCTAAAGATCGGAGGTAACATAATCATTTATAAGGGAAAGTGCTGAAAGGAGGTATCTCTTCACTGGAAGGGCCGACTTATCTTTCTTGGTGGTTAGAACCACTTTAATTTTTTTGGGGGCCAACTTCTTAATTTTCATATTACAATTAGGGTTTGACCAATCTGCAAAAGGGGATTTGGTCAATTACAATGCCCGACATGATCAATCCACAAAAGGGGATTGATCTAATCAATAATATATATTTTTATCTTTTACTTTATCCACAAAAGGGGATAAGAATATTCTTTGCAGTTTCACAATATTTTAACACTCCCTCTTAACAAGAAGGATATTCTTTATCTTTTGACAGGTCACTAGATGTCATCATCAAATGAACAATATCATTTGGGAAATATCATCAACTGGGTAATTATCATCAACTAGACAACAACATCAACTGGATAACATCATCAACTGGGAAACTTCATCAACTGGGAAATAACAACAACTGGATAACATTAGGCATCAATATAATCCACTTGGTCATCTGGCATCACAATCACTGACTGGTTTTCCATGAATCCATATTAAAGAAGTTTTTTTCTCTTTATCTTCGCGCAAAAGATACTCTTTGTTTCTTTCATCTTCATGCAAAAGATACTCTTTCTTTCTTTCATCTTCATGCAAAAGATACTCTTTCTTATCTTCACACATAAGATATTCTATGAGTTTTTCCATTCCTTTTATGTTCTCCCTTCTCTTGTAGTCATCTATCTCACACATCCACTAGGGAGGACTACTACCATAAATTCACTCCTAGTCATCCCACATGAACTAGAGAAGCTAAGATGCTAGCCTAGGAAATGCTAGACTCCCTTTCCATGATCCACGTAGGATCACGACACAAACCTCAAGAGCCAACTAACCATTCCACATGGTCAAGGTTTGTGCTCCAGGCTACTCAATCCTTGGCCAGAGGAGAGTATCTTCCCACTGCTAGTTGGAGAAACATCCACACTCCTCTCTACAAGGGTGGTCACACCCCTCTCTACGAGGGTATTCTAGCATGTCCATAGAGTATCCAAAACTCAACACTTGGACAGAGGCCAACCTTGGAAAATTTCTCATTCCCCTTCTCTACGAAGGTATCTTCTCTTTCTCCTTCTCTACGAAGGTCTCTTCTCTTTTCCTTCTCTCTGAAGGTCTACCTATGGGATTGATATTCATTCCTTCTCTACAAAGGTCTCTTCCTTCTCTACGAAGGTCTAGCTATGGGATGTTGAAAAAATCTCTTGTGGTCCAAAAATATTACCATGGTATAATACCATGCTACCCATATGCTTTCCTAACTGCACCAAATCATGATCCTCCATTTTGAACTCGGAGACATAACTCCCTCTTGCACCAAACTAATAGCTTCTAATCATCATCCTTGAAGTTCTCTTCTGTAATATCCTAGGTGCCTTATTGAGTTCGAACATTTCTTTCTTTCTGACTTCATATTGGATCAACTTTCTCCCTCTGCATCTATAAGAACGATATTGGAGCAACCTGTAGTTACCTGCATATCATCAACTATATCTGAGTATCCATCTTTCTCTTCATCTTGAACACTTTTGTTCTGCATCTTTTGGAACCTCCTGCTCCTATATAAATAATGGATACTGTTTGGTCTTTACTGACTATCACCATATCATAGGTCCTTCTCATGTTGTCTAACTTATGCAAGTCAAGGCATAAGTTCTTTCTTCCGAGACCTATAAACTTACTTACAATATGCTTTATGAGATATGTCACTTAGCCAATCAGTTAGTAACAATAAGCAGTAATCAAATAAAACTTTATCATGATTTATATTAGAGTAGTACACATATTTTCTTAAGAAAAACTTGTTCAATCATGTACACATCTAAAACCCTAATCATGAATAAGACTTTTAAACTCTTTTTCACTCTAGCTATGAAATTACCAAATTTTCCCTTACTATCATAACTAAACACATACCTTTGTCACTCTCATGAGTGATCATACCTGAAATAAATATTTTATCTCTTTCTTTATCCTCTTCTTTGATACTTCCTTCATAATTTTGCATAGACACTGAAGTGAAACAAGGTTAATCAATATTCTCACAAAAATCTAACTTGTACTGATAAATTATTAAAGTAAACAAGATACTAAAAATAAACATGAATACTTATCTTTTGTTTTTGTGTGGGGAGGCTCCACAGACTCCACCATTTGCTATCTTTATTCAAATCAACTATCTTCAAATTAAAGTACATAATCCTCAATTTCTACTAAAGCTTTCTTTGAGGGAGGAGATTCCTCTTCCTCTACCACATGTGCTTGATACTTTCTTTTCTTTTTCTTATGCTTGGTCTTTTGTTCTTCTTCCTCTGGTTCCGGTACACTCACTATGACATGTTCTCGTCTAGAATCATCTGCAAACTATGCTTCCAAGATCTGAAGTTTCCAGATCCTTCCAACCTGTCTCCTACCCTCATACCGGTAGCCATTATTTCTTGCAGTAGAAACCCTAGCCCTCTGGGCTATAGAAATAATAAAAAAATAAAATTTCTTGGATCTGAAAACTGAACTCACTAAAGGATGCACTGGACTGAGGCGAGTATGCTAGTATAGTTAGTTTCTTAAAATTCCAATTTCTGACCCTTGAAACTGGACCAACGGATTTCTGGACTGGTGCTTCTAGTTTTCTGGTACTGGTGAAAACTAGGGTTTCACTTTCCAGGAGTTATATCCACTGAAAAGGTGTGTTGAAGGTGCCAATGAGTTCCTTAGGCTAGGGCGTACTTTCTAGATGATCTTTGGGATGAAATTCCTCTTTAATAAAAAACTCTAATTTTCTTGTACGACAACAATGACGTTTTTTCTTTTTATGTGAAAGATGCTCTCTTCAGCTTAGCTCTGATACCATGTTAAAGTTTCAACTATCTTTAGGTTACTTTTCAATTTAATAGATAACCATAGCATAGATAGGATCATTGAGAGAAACACAATCACAAGATACACAATATTTATCCTGGGAAACCCTCAAGGGGAAGAAAACCCAACAAAACTTCTTTAATATAGATTCGATAACCAAGTACAACTCCAGAATAAATCTCTCTCTACGAGAGACAAACTACCATGATTATAGACCATAAAATATCCAAGACAATAAACCAAACACTAGAGAATATCCTCTCCCAAGAAATGTGCCTCTCTCTCTCTTCCTTCTTCCGACAATTGCAGTTTCCTTCAATATTTGCACACTAGATGAGTGAGCTGAGTGAGTGAACAAATGAGTGGTTGGCTTCCTTTATTTATACAAACTGGAAAGCACTGAAAGGAGGTGTCTCTTCACTGGCAGGGCCGACTCATCTTTCTGGGTGGTTAGAACCACTTTAATTTTCTTGGGGGTCGACTTCTTAATTTGCATATTAGAATTAAGGTTTGACCAATCCACAAAAGGGGATTTGGTCAATTACAATGACCGACATGATCAATCCACAAAAGGGGATTGATCTAATCAATAATATATATTTTTATCTTTTACTTTATCCACAAAAGGGGATAAGAATGTTCTTTGCAGTTACACAATATTTTAACATAGGGGCCTGAGATTCTTTGCTAAAGATCGGAGGTAACATAATCAGTTATAAGGGCCCTCATGGGATTAACACCAGTCCGTCAGATCCCCCCATAGAGGTAATCCTCCATAAAGGTTATGTGATGTCTAACCCTTATCTGACCCAGGGTACATGCAGAATAACCCCTGCAAGTAACCTCTGTGGCACCTAAGTCAAGCAACTAAACAACCAATGTATAACTGATGCACAGGTGAGAAGTCATAAGTTAGGTCCACCGTATGGGCAGGGTAGAAAAGCCTGAAACCTTGAAAGTACCACCTCTCATAGAGGTAAAGGAACTAGCAAGATCCCCAGATACAAATAGATCCCCAGAAATATCTATGATGCTAAGAAGGTATTGGGGGGATATCCCTTCAACCAACCTCGCATGACCTCGTGATTAACTCCGGTGTAAGTGGAGCCTCCTGATATTACCAATTATACAATGGATTTCTCCACTCCCTTTGTCAGACACATATCTTGATTTAATTGCCTTGGAGAAGTTTACTCACAAAATGTTATTCCAAGGCACTAAATCCTAAGCTAGTTTGTGCACCCTAGAAAATAAAATCGTGACTAATCAATTTTAAATTATAACGTTAATTTTAATGGTTGTGCTTACTAAAAAAGGTATGGTAGTGAAACTCATTATGTTATGAATCAACAAGTAAAGTAAATATGAATATAATGCAAAGTCCTAACTTCAATTTTCAATGAATGATATGCTTCTTAAAACAAATGCAATTTTCAATTTCAACTCTGCAGTTATGAAGTAAAAATGTGATCTTCCTTTACATGCACTAAGCTAATGAAAAAAGACTCAAAAGATCAAAATGCCAAGCAATGCAAAATGCCTAATATTTTTGTATTTTCAATATAAGGAAAATGAAAATACATGGACTGAACAACAACTTGATATATAAAGACTCTATTGTGTATAGAAACAGACAACTCAAGTAGGATGCCAAGAAGAAAAAACACCCATCCCAATGTACAAGGACAATCAAAATGAAAAAATGACGAGAAAGACTCTGCCCAAAAATTCAACCAAAGATAGGTTTCCTGTCATCCCACAGACACTTAACAGTCACTACAGAGACCCAAGAAGACCCAACAATCATCATAACCCACCCAACAAACAAGCAAAGAAGGTTGATGTACGTGTCTGTTCAAGTAAACAGAGCATATGTATGCAGCTTGCAGAAAGACAACCCGCGTATATACGTGACTGTCAAGCAAAAATCCATGTATGTGTTTCAAAAAAAAATCTAATTAAGGGAGAAGGCTAAAAAACTCAGACTCAGAGTGAACAAAGGATGAAAATAAATGATATGACAAGAAACGCAATAGGAATGAGAGCAATCTAAGGAGAAAAACACTCCAAACCCCAAGAAAGAAGATTATATCCCTAGTATGGTTGCCAATTTTGTTACAAGGAAAATATCTCTATGGTTAGGGGAAAACCACAACATACGGAAATGGCTGCAAAAATCAACTCTATTATCAAGTATGCTATATAAACAAATATGCTAGCAAGACAAGATAAAAGGCCTACCTCGTCCAGACGTTCGATGAAGTCCACCATTGAGCACTTAACCCAAAACAATATACATGCAACTAGTCCTCAACAACCAAGAAAAACAAGCATACTGTGATAATATATGATGTTAGCACATTCAATAGCATAATTCATTAATAAACATGACAAATACGCCCATGGAATAATAATTTAAATATTTTCAAGATATCAATTGGATGGGAAAATAGTATTTCTATTAATATATGATCACCAGAAGTGAAAATGTTACAGACTTTCGTGTCGACACGGTTTGGAATTGAGAAACTAAGTTCCTTCTAGCTGGGCCTGCACCACTTCAATCCTCCACCAAAGGCAAGCTCATAAAAGATAGACAATGAAGTTATCAATCAATAAGGGAAGAGCTTGGGGGCTGAACATTGTGTTCAGACTTAAAGGACAAAGGGATGCAGACTCAATATGAAGTAAATAATTTCTCCAGAGTAACTTTGCTCTCAAAGTTGAATTCTTTCTCCTTTTTCCCATAGCCCAGAATTGGCCCATTTATAGCCTTCAAATGGAATTGAAGGGCCGAGTCAGAATGTTTCCAGTATATGGAAGGCCAAGGATCATATATCTCCTGTCGTGACATGGAAACCTGACACCATTTTTCATTTTTGGGCACAAATCCCATTGTACGTGGGTTGTAGTGGTGCAGCCTACGTATACGCATGTTGTATAGTAGGCAAGGTGCATACATGTGGAAAAAATGTATTTTTTAGCTCTGGGATTTTGTAAAAAGGGATGAAAAGTTTGCATAGGGAAATGGAAAAAGGCCCTTTATGCAAGATTGCATAGGGTGAAGCAAATCTTGCTATAACACATGGGTAAAATATTTGAGTTGAGGACAGACCATAGTGGTTTGAAGTATCTGTTTGGAAAACCAAGTTTGAATGCAAGACAAAGCAGGTGGTTACAATTCCTCAGTGAGTATGACTTTGACATAAATCATATCATAGGAAAGGAGAACAAGGTGGTTGATGCACTCAGTAGGAGGGTGCATGTGATGCATGCTACAACTGTTAGCATGTACAAATCTAATTTGCGTGACAAAATTTTAGAAGTTGCCAATTAATATGTGTGCTATGTGGACATAAAGGATAACTTACAACAAGGTATGTCACAACATAATTTAGAAGGTTATGAGCTAAGAGAGGATGGGATCCTTGTGTATATACGTAGAGTCTATGTGCCAAATAATCAAGAGTTGAAAATTATATTACTATCAGAGATGCATAAGGTTCCTTATGTTGGACATCCGAGCTACTAGAAGATAATTGTCGTAGTAAAAAAACAATACTATTGGCCAAGTATGAAAAAGGAAGTTGTTGATTTTATTGCTAGATGCCTTGAATGTCAAAAGGTTAAGGCTGATCATAGACATCCAACTGGTTTGCTACAACCTTTACCCATTCCAGAGTGGAAGTGGGAAGTTGTGACCATGGATTTCATTACTAAGTTTCCTAAGACTGGTAATCAACATGATTCTATTATCGTGGTGGTGGAAAAACTTACTAAAGTTGCCCATTTTATTCTAGTGAAGTCAGTTCACAAGGTAGCTAACATTGTTGAGATATACATGCGAGAAATCGCTAAGCTACATGGTATACCTAAGACAATTGTGTCTGACAAAGAAAGAGATATTCAAAGGATTTGGGACAAATCTGAATTTCAGCACAACCTATCACCCTGAGACATATGGTCAAATAGAGAGAATAAATCGGGTGATTGAATATATTCTCAAGATGTATGTGATGGATAAACCATCATAATGGGAATATTACCTTCATTTGGTACAGTTTGATTACAACAATGGGTATCAGACATCCTTAAAGATGAGCCCATTTGAAACACTTTATGGTAGAAAGTGTAACACGCCTGTGAGTTGGGACAACCCAACATACCACGCAGTGGTTGGGCCAGATATGCTCTGGGAAATGGAGGAGCAGATGGTAAATATCAGGAAGATTCTAAAGGGTGCCCAAGAAAGGCAGAAAATCTGTACAGATAAAGGAAGAACCCACAGAGAGTTTAAAGTGGGTGACCACATGTTTTTGAAAGTGAAATTCGGGCGCACTTCCCTAAAGTTGGGGGTGTGTTCTAAGTTAGCAGCATGCTACTGTGGGCCATTTGAAATCCTAGAGAGGATCGGTCATGTCGCATATATGCTTGCATTGCCTACATCCTTTTGTATTCATAATGTTTTCCTTGTGTCATTTCTTAAAACATACATACCTAATGTTAATCATATTATTGGTTGGAATGTGATTCAGGTGGAGGCAGAAAACGATTTTCAAGTACAACCAGTTTGCATGTTGGATTGTAAAATCAAACAACTCCATAATCGAGCCATGGAGTTGGTAAAGGTTCAATGGACCTAGTACGGTCCTGAGGATGCAACCTGGGAACTCGAGGATTCTATGCGGGTAGAGTATCTATATCTTTTTGAAAATTTTTGAATTTTGTATGTACATGTGTATACGATGCAATGAGGACAATGCATAAATAAGGGGGAGGGGAATGAAGTGTCCCTATTCCAAATCATTTTTATTTTTACATATAGGCTGGTGAGTCATGGTATCAATTATAAGTGTAAATGTACATATAGGTTGGTGAGTCATTGGCACTAAGTTTTGATGTTGTGCACACCTGAGTAGTGCACAAATAATTGTTACAAAGTCGGGGTGCACACATTTCATGGTGTTGTGTGCACCTGGGTATTAGTGTGCACATTTCACAGTGTTGTGCACACTTTGGTAAGTCTGTGGTAATGAATTGGGAGTGTGTGTAGATATGAGTCATATATGTGTATATATTAATGTATATGTATTGAGGCCGGAGAGGTTGTGTGATTATGAGGCTGTTGAGTCGAGATGTATATAGGCATGTGCACCTATCCATGTAAATATGATCACAATTTTTAATATAATATTACATTATTGCGTATAGACAGACTCAGATGAAAAGAAACGAGGGGATGACTCCACTAGAAAATGGAAAAGGGGGTGAGACTTAATTCTTAGGGGAATATTTTATAATATTTCTAGAAAAGTGTAAAGTTCTCGAGGGTAGGAAATGAGTCACCAAGTGTCTTAAGCTACTTATGAAGGTGACAAGTGTTGATATTAAGGCATGTGATATATATTTCTAGCCTTAGTGTATTTTGTAGGGGAGACTCATTCTGGGGAAATTCATTTTGGAGATTATTCATGTTTTAGGATCTCGTGAGCATAAGGGGATCAGACTGTATGGAAAATATGATTATTACCTTATCTTCATAAAGAAGCTTGTAAATGGGTTTATTTATTTTAATCCAAGTCTTTATGTCGAAGAGAAGGGTTGTTAGGACCGTGAGTAGTCTCTCTGGGTGAGATATTTGTTGTTGAAGAGGCAGGTTGTCAGGCCCATGAGAAGTCTCTTTGGGTGAGATATTTGTTGGGAATTGTTCCCTAGTGTGTTGGGAATTAGATGCAGGGATCAGATACTTCCTTTCCAGCCTGTTGTTGGTAATCCTGGAAGGGCAGTGGGGCATTCAAAGGACTGTTGAGAAAATAAGGGGCACACTTCCTTGGGTGTGACAGGTGCACGGGGAATGAGAGATTGTAGGCTAGTTGCAGAAGCGGGCAGCTTGGAATGAGAAATTATGTTTGAGTATGAGACCTTAGCCTGTCACTAGGAACCCTTTTTACCTAGTGGAGTTAAGCCCAAGCTCGAGGTGACCTGTTGCTGAAATCTTATGAGAAACATAGTCTATGGTTGGGAGGAACATCTGAGTTATGCGTGTGGTTGGTAACTTTCATAAAAGATAAGTGTTTTATGTGCTTGTCTCATTTTCTGTGTGCATATTTATCTATGTTTGATATGGTTTAATTCTTGTATGTTGTCGCATATAAGTAATTTTCAATACTATGTTTAATTTTGTTTGTGCATGTAAGTATGGTGCTTATAGCTTGTACCTGTAGTTGTGCATGAGTATGAAAAATGTTAACAGTTTTCCTGTAAGTTAACCTTATGATTTTGGTATGTGCCTTGAAGAAGAGGTTTGAATGGTCGTGCACATAGAGAATACTCTATGTGCACCATAGGCTAGATTTTCTTGCACACACTGGGAAGCAGTGTGCGCGCACAAGGAGAATAGATTTGGTGTGAGACACCAAGATGGTTGCACGCACATTAGTGTTATGTGATATGTAATCTAGTGCGTAGTTGTTTGAGTTACTTTTGCTGCTTAAAGTTGTGTTAAAAGGAGAAAGTTTCTTCCGTTGTTATAAGTTGTGTGGCGTGACTCAAGCTTGGGTTGAGTGCGTTACTTCAAGTGATACTGTGCATACTTGTGTTTAGAGTATAATCTATGTAGTGTATTTTGGAATACCATTGTTCAAAAGTAAGTTGGATGACGTTATATATTGTGGTATCAGAGAAATGTCAGAGTGTTGTTGGAGTAGCATGGCCCAGCCTGGGTGGATGGGGATGTTACAATATCTAGAGTGTTTTGGAGTTGAAGACTGAAGAGACAAGTTGTCAAGCCTAAAGAGTGAACTCCCAAGTGAGTTTCACTAAAACAACAAGTGTTGTTGTTGTTTTTTGGTAGTTCTTCCTAGCAGTGAGTTCCCTTGAGTTCCCAACTAAGACATTCCTAGCTACTTGTTCCATAGATACCTCGATAAACGAATGGGATGCTCAAGAGACTGAGATCAGTGAAGGGGTACATTCCTTGGGTTGGAAAGGTTAAGAGAAAGAGAGATGGTGGAAAATTGGGATAGTTGTAGGAGAATACCAGTGGGTTGTGAGTTTTATGAGCTGTGAGTGGACAATGAAAGACTACCCTCTTTTGTGAATTGCTAGTCTCATCTCGGGGGTGAATGGTTGTTGATATTTGGAACAATCAGTCTATGGTTGGGGTGAACGTTCATCCCAAGCAATTGGTTTCATAAATACTATTTAAAGATATTTTTTTGTATTTTTTTGTCTTGTATTTATGAGTTAAATTGTTGTGCATGATCTCTGTAAATGAGAATGATTTATATGTTGTTGTAATGAAATATTTATTGCATTCATGTATGTATTTAACATGTTGTAGATGCATCTATTTTATGGTTATAGATAATTAGCAATTAAATATGGTTGTAATTTGTAGCTATAAGCTACAGGAAATTAATTAGCTAGCACAAATTTCTTTTTTATGAGTATTTTGCACAGTAATGTCCCTCGGTTGGGTTGGGGGACATTACATTATGGTATCAGAGCCTCAAGTTCAAACACTAGGATTGTATGGGCCAAGATGGCTGCAAATTGGTCAAATTCATTGTTGAATACTTGTCTGTGATGGATTTGGGGAAAATCAAAGAAAAATCAGAGCAAAATCCCCAAATTCATGAGTAAAATTTGAGTATGAGTAACTCGGGTCTGTTTAAGAAATTTAATAAAGTAAATATACAAGTTGTAGAGTCAAATTCGACTTGGAATGGTCAAATTTCGCTTTTTAATGGTCGCCTATAGTGCTGGGAATAATTTCAGCAATCGACGGTCGAGATCATGTTTGATCTCGAGATCGACGACCGAGATTTTCTTTGATAAATTTAAAAATTCATAGTGTTTTGACCGTTTTGAAGGTTGAACAAATTAATGGCTAGGATTAATTTCAGGGGATTTTGAAATGGATCAGATTGATGGTCGAGGTTTGATGGTAGATTTGGGTGAAGTTCGATGAATCAATGATTCAAATCATTTCGATTGGGAGATCGACGGTCTAGATCAATTAGAGAAATGTCAAAAATTTTCTAAGTGTTGAAGTTCACCAAGAGAAATCATCGACAGTCTATGGTCTGGTCAATCGAAATTGCGAAGAGTTGGTTTAGCCAAAATATATCTTTGATGGGCGATAGCTGACAGTCGGGCGTCAACAGAATCCAACAAAGTATTTTCAATTGCCAATGGAAATTGTTGATCGCTAATGGGTTGATGGTTGAGCGTCGACTGAAATCAATGAAGTGTTTTTTAATGTGCAAGAGAGATCATCGATGTTCAGGCATCGTCTGAATTCAACAATGTGTTCGGATTGCCCAAGAGAATCGATCGATGGTCGATGAAGGAAAGAGGGTGATGATGTGTCATTCCATGTCAGCATCCATGTGTCATGCCACATCATCCAAGTTGACACCTCAAGATGATGAGTCATGCCACATCAACATCCACATGTCATGTCACGTTAGCAATTTCCATGTCATCCTAGAAGTTATCAACGGATGATGGTCGGGTTGGTCAAATTGGGGAAGTGTTTTCGAGAGTCATCGGGGATCATCAATCAAATTGGTAGGGATTTTCATTCACCAACAAAGATCAGTGATGGTTGATGGTTAGATCAGCCTGTTTAGAGTTGTGTGCAAATCGATTGTTGGTGAAATGGGTCGATGTACGATGATAGAGTCAGCAGTTTGGGGAAATTATTGTGCATGCTAAAGCATAACATCGATCATTGATGGCCAATGGAGCGTAGATAAATTACTCATATTTCACCCAATTTGAGATCAAAAAATCAGATTTAAGGGTTATTAATGCAGCAAAACAATCGATTTTATGCGAAAATTTTGTGGTTTTGATGGTCATTAACTTGCGGGGCATTTTTGAGCCCTAAACGATGTTTTTATCCAATAAAAAACCACTAGAAAATAGTGTACTAAGGTACACTCTGTCTCTACAACTCAAATAAAAGAAATCATAGAGAGTTATTGATCCACATTTTATGAGCAAAACGAAATGAATACATATTATAAAAATATGCTTAACATAGAATAACAGAGATACAATAAAACTGGTTTTCTATTCAAATAAGGAAATAAACTGAAACTGTAAAATGCAACGTAAAACAAGCTTGCTGGAATGGTGGAGGCTTATCTCTGAGAAGAGATGTGATGGTTGCGCTCATTTGCAAGAAGATGATTACAATGAGGCTCTCAAGGCATTTTTACAATAAACAGGGATTTCAAAAACCCTAGACATCCAAAAACCTAACCCTAGGAGATGAAGCGCCAAAATTCATGTGGGCCCCATTTGGGTAAGTTAGTACATCAACTTCCCGAGGTCATAACTTTTGCATACGATCTTTTTTTTAGGTGCACGATAGCCCGTTGGAAAGGTATAACCGAGAAGAACAATTTATGATTGATCCAAGTCACTACCTTTGGCATTCACCTAGGCCCAAAATCCCCAAAAAACGTCATTTAGGGCCTCAAAACGGCCCTAGAAGTTTGGAACCTGAAAAACTGTCAAAAAATTGACAAGGTGGAAAAATGATTTTCGAGCCAGTGGAATAGGTGGGTGGCCACCGATATCCACTTGGATAAATCCTCCCTCCTTAGGAAGAAATGGTATCCATTGCATTGAGTTCTCCCATCAAATGAGGAAATGTCTTTTGAATTTGGCCCCGAGTGAGCCACTTGCCTTGGTGCAGGAGATGCCCTGCTTTGACGACTCGATAAAGATGGATCATTTGTTGTCGTGTGCCCTTGATTTATGTTTCCACAATATGATCATTGGATGCATGTTGCATGCAGTCGGGGTTGAGCTATGTTGGTGTCAACTTCTTTTCTCTCTGAGGTGTCCAATAATGGTGGGAAATATGGCCGAAGGAGAGCCACATTAAAGACTAGGTGTAGGCCAAAGAAAGGGGGAATGTTGAGCTCAAAAGAATTGTCACCCACATAATTGGTGATGGTTTACGACCTATAACAAAGTGGGAAAATCTTCCGATGGGGCCTTGTAAGGCATTCTTTCTGCAAGTGCAACCAATCTTTGTCGCCCACCTGAAACTTATGTGGCATTCGATGTTGATCATGGCGTTTATTTTACTTGGCATTAGACTTCTATAGAATATCCTGAACCCATTGGCGTATGTGTTGGATCCACTCAATGAACCTGGTGGCTTTGTCAACTTCTGGTGGAGATGGGGACGATTCAACCGAGGTGGTCACCAGGGGTAGTGCAACATCCATGGGGCCCAATGGTTGGAATCCCAACCCCACCTGAAAGGGGTTGTGGCCAGTTGATCTATGCAGGGCTCGGTTGTATCTATGTTGGGAATAGGGAAGAATCTCATCCCATGTGCGGGGATTTTTTGAATTGTACATGCGTAGGATATGTACGACCATCCGATTAACGACCTCAGTTTGGCCATCTATCTGGGGGTGGAAGGAAGTGGATTTGGTGAGATTGGTATCCAACAGTGACCAGAGGGTCTGAGACAATGGTTTGTGGGACCCCAAAATGTGCCCATACTCATTCAAAGAAGATATTTGCAGTGGATTCTATTGTGATGTTATTCTTGGAAGTAGCTAGAATCAACATCTTGGAAAAGCGATCAACGACCACAAAAACATAGTTATTTCCCCTCTTGGTGGACGGGAGGCCCGACATGTAGTCCATTGAGATGGATTACCACATCCTATTAGGAGTAGGAAGAGGGGTGTACATGCTCTGTTTCTTAGTGGTCGGTTTGGAAATAACACAGGCGGTGCAGGACCTGATATACTTGCCGACATCCTATCGAATTTTCAGCCAATAGAAATGTTTCTGCAACACTGGCACTATCTTTTCGACGCCAAAGTGTCCTGCCACCCGACTGTAGTGAACTTCCCAAATCATCTTTGCGCGCTCTCTTGATGGAATGCAAAGATGGCCCATATGGAACAACAACCTGTCCTGAACATGGAAATTAGCGACCACTGAGTTGGCACCCAACATTTGGTAGGTGGTGGAGAAGTGAGGGCCTGTCTCGTAGAGGTGGGGCCATCCAGAGGTCTCATGGCCGCAAGATTCTCACACCGTGGTGAGTGTCACGACTGGAGGTTGGCTGAGGAAATCAAAAACTCGGTTGGTACTTCATGTTTTATACTTGATGTTGAGGTGGAACTATTGTAAGTATGTTGACCACTTCTGATGGCAGTCATTCTGAAGTTTTCCTTGGGTATACATGAACTGTAGTGGCTTGTGATCAATGTGGATGATTGTATCCTTCCCAAGAATGTAATGTCTCTATTGGTGGTACGCTTACACAATGGAGTACATTTATTTTCCGTAAGTAGGGTACTTACAAACAACATCTAATATTGTCTCACTATGATATTCCACGGGGTCGCTGTGTTGAGCGAGAATGACACCAACATCATATTATGAAGCATCTGTCTCGATCTCAAAGGGATGTTGCAGGTCCAGTAATGAAAGTACTGGGGATGAGCACAAACACTTCTTCAAGTCATCGAAGTCTTGTTGTTGGGACAGGCCCCACACAAATTTTTCCTTACCTCTACCCCTGGTTACTTGGTTGAGGTCCCATGCAATATGAGAGAATCCCAACACAAACCTGCGATAGAAATTGGTGGGCCCAAGAAGATCCAAAGTTCAGTGAGTCTAGTTGGGGTTGGCCAGTCACAGATGACCTAGATCTTGGTTGGATCCACATGCACACCATGTTGATCAATGATGTAGCCTAAGTAATGGACCTTGTCCATGCTAAAGGAGCATTTTTCCAAGTTTGCATATAGTTTGTGCTGTTGTAGGGTGAGCATAACCTGTTGAATATGATGCAAGTGTTCTGCACAAGTCTTGTTGTAGATGAGGATTTCATACAGATACACCACTATAAAAGTATTGGTGAAAGGTCGTAGGATATTGTCCATCATCCTCATAAAATTTGTTGGAGCATTTGTCAAACCAAATGGAATGACCAACCATTCAAAAAGACCTTCTTTTGACTTGAAGGCAATCTTCCATACATCTGTCTATTCTATTGGGAATTGGTGATATTCATACTTCAGATCAATCTTACTGAAGTATTTGTCCCCCATGAGCTGATCAAGGAGGTCATCGATTCAGGGAATCAGGTACCGGTTTTGGACTGTGATTTTATTTAGGGCCCGATAATCAATGCAGAGTTTCCAGGTCCCATCTTTCTTTTGCACCAACATGATTGGGCTCCCACAAGGCAACGAGATGGGACGAATGTGCCCCTTGTGGAGCAGTTCTTGGATCTACCTCTTGATCTCCTTTTTTTCTAACAGAGAGCGATGGTAGACTAGCCCATTGGGTAGCTGTGCGTCTGGGGTCATATCAATGGGATGCTTGACCTGTAAGTGCATAGGTACCTTGGTAAGAGAGGAGAATATATCTGAGTATTATCCCACGATCTTATCCACTTGATTTTGTTGTGTGGAGAGATCAACCACGAAGGCCTTGGATGTGGCTGCGATATTTTTCTCAATTTGAGAGTGAATCACAAAGAAGATAAATTTCATAGTCTAAGAGATGACCTTCCTACATTGCTTGGTAGAGATCAAGGAAATATCACTAGGAGGGACTGCCTCGAGTATCCTGTACAATTTCTTGTTCAAAGTAATAATAACACTACGAGGCCTAGACTCATATACAACATGACGTTTCCATAAATAAGGTTGGCCAAAAAAATCTTTACAAACTTCGAGAGTAGCAACATCACACAATACCTCATCTTTGAAGGGCTTTATGTCGTATGACAGTCGACACTGTTGGCTGACGCGGAGATCACTTCCTTGGCAGAGCCATCCAATGGTGTAAGGTTATGGGTTTGGTGTTGTCGGTAGGGCCAACCTCTTGATGAACTCTACTGAGATGAGGTTCTTCTGGCTACCTCTATCAACGATGAAGTGCAGTGGGTTTCCTTTTACCCACATCTGTGAATGGAAGAGGCACTCTTCTTCTTCTGGCTCGTCTGGTTCACCAAGCTGAAGCTTGGTGGTAGAAACGGTGGAATTGGGTTTCGCGTCAATGATTTTTATTCCCCTTTCTAGTTTTGACTTAGAGTCAGAACCCGCATCTGATTCAAAGACTTTCACTTCGGCCACCAACGACTTCTTTGAGTGGTAGTTAGCAATTTTATGCCAAGGGCTCTTATGGAAGTCGCACCACATCCTGGTATCTCTCTTTGAATTTTTGGTCTCCTTATTTGCATGCAGCGTGGACTGGTTTTCCTGATATTGTCCATATTTGATCTATCCTTTGTTCTTTGGTTTATGGATTCCCTTTCCTTGCGTTTGTTGTGAGGGGTTCCCATGCCCAAATTGTCACGTCTTTTGTTTGAGCTTCTGCTCGATTTTGACGGCATATCGGTATGTCGTGCATAAGGATGAGATGTCCATAAATTCCATTTTGATCTAGATGTATCTATGCAGAGCATCGTGATACTTTAGTACCAGATGTCACTCTTAATATTTGATACCCAGTTTGCAATGCAGGGTATGGAAGATATTTGTGAACTCTGGCACTGCTTGGTCTCTTTCTTGCTGCAGTGTGGTCCATTTGGTACATAAGTCGTCATAACTTCCGATAGGATATTATTGTTCCTTAATATCATCCCTGAAGGATTCCCAGGTGGCCGCGACTATAAATAATGAGGGTTCCTTTGTTTCCTTTTTCTCACAGAAATTTTCCCACCAATCTTTGACATGGGGAATGACTTTGAGGAGTGCAAAAGTAATCTTTTATCTATTCGAAAAGTTATGGACAGAAAAATGCCCTTCTATTAGATTCAATCACTTTTCTACAACATATGAGTCTATTTAACCTTCAAATATAGGAATATCGAAGTTGATTTGTACCTTGAAGGTGGAGGCGCCTCCGCTCGAGGAATATGTGTCGCTTGTTGGTAGTCATCGAAGGATTTGCATGAAACTATCCATCATATCATTCCTCTATTGCATGAGGGCTTACTCAAGCAAAATTTTGAAAGGATCTCACGTCCTAACATATTTATTTTCTCCTACGATGAGAGGTCGCTTGGGCATGTGAGATCTTTTTTCCTCAAGAGAAACAAGCTCGAGACCCAATTCTTTGTACCCTGACCTTGTTGGGGACATGCATTAAGACTATAAGGAGAAGAGAACTATGATACCACTGATACGTATTTTATGAGCAGAATGAAATGAATACAGATTATTAAAATATGCTTAACACAGAATAATAGAGATACAGTAAAACGAGTTTTCTATTCAATAAGGAAATAAGCTAAAGTTGTAAAATGCAACGAAAAAAAAGCTTGCTAGAATGGTGGTGGCTTATCTCTGAGAAGAGATGTGATGGATGCGCTCATTCGAAAGAAGATGATTACAATGAGGCTCTAAAGGAATTTTTACAATAAACATGGATGTCAAAAACCCTAGACATCCAAAAACCTAACCCTAGGAGATGAGGCGCCAAAAGTCATGTGGACCCTGTTTGGGTAAGTTAGTACATCAATTTCTCGGGGTCGTAATTTTTTCATACGATCTTCTTCTTAGGCGCATGATATCCCGTTGGAAAGGTATAACCGAGAATAATGGTTTTCGACTAGCCTAGGTCAATGATTTCGACAGCCACCTAGGCCCCAAATCCCCAAAAAACGTCGTTTAGAGCCTCAAAACGACCCCGAAAGTTTGGAACCCGAAAAACTGCCAAGGTGGAATTTTTTTTTTCGAGCCAGTGGAATAGGTGGGTGGCCACCGATATCCACTTGGATTTTTTATCCAACGAGCTAAACTGTAAAGAAAACAAAGATCGTATGAGAAAGTTACAGCCAAAACAATAAGGGTAAAATTATGGCACCATATTTCTTACCGAGGGCATAACTTCATACTCATGAGTCCATTTGGGGCACAAGAGTAGTCTATGGAAATATTATGAACCATAGAATACAACCATAAAGTCATATTTGGGATCTGGGTATGTAAAAATGTGTTGGGAGTGAAATAAGACACATGTAGCATACAAGGATAAATTGGGTAAAACAACATAAACTTCTCCTGACCATAACTTTCAACTTGGAGCTCGGATTTGAGAAAACAAATAGTCATTGGAAAGGTATTGAGGAGTAGAAGACATATGTCAACCCGTAGTTTTGAATTTTTTATTTAAATGTTCCAGAAATTAATAAAGAGATTTATGTAGCAATGAATGAATAGAAAATTGCAACATGTGGATGTCATAACTTTTCGCTCAGAACTCATATTGAGGAATGGGTACAACCGTTGTAAAGATGGTTCATAGAGGAATGCATCTAAGGAATCATAATTTGAATTGATGCAATTTTTCCTTCATAAATTAATGAAATAAATAACATGTATTCTAATGGATGAAATGTTTTATGTTATGCATGTTCTAACAGTAATTATTACATGCACATTTCTTGCAGAATTAGAGGTACAGGAAAGAAACTTTGGTTCTTATATGAGGATTGGAGTTATGGAATATGCTTAGGTATATTACATCCATGAGGAAGATATCATAGATATGCATGTCATAATGGGGAATGTTGAGATAGAGTCAAATGGAAGAAGAGATAGGATCTTAGACATGTAAGAGCTTGTAACTATGAGAAGCCTGCATAGGGAAGTGCAGAGCTATAGAGTTGATAATGAAAGGATTATGAAGGCTTGGGAATAGATGATTCAAATATTAAACATGTTGCATAAGCAACTTAACAAGCAATCTGGCACCAAGCAAGCAACTAATTCTAGACAAGTGTCAGCATCTATATCTCGTAGCAAAAGGGATGATCATGGAATTTGATAGGCAGTCAAGAAGCATGAGTAGGAACCATCATTCTCTAAATTAGTCCACTAGAAGAACTCATGCAAGTTCAGGGATATGGAGCATCCCAAGTGTGTCTATTGTTCGAAGGAAAAGGAGAATTACTGAGGCAGACATCTTGCAAGCTGAACTTGGGAATATCAAGCCACCTACTTTCAATGGTGGGCACTGGAAAGGAGAAGAGGTTGAGGCATGACTATTGTAAATGAAGAAATATTTCCAGTTGCATGATTACCCCTCCTAGGTAGAAGCTATAATTTCCACCTACCACTTTCAAGGAAAGGCATCCATGTGGCAGGATCAACTTAAGAAATCCAAGAACCTTGATGAGAAAATAATCTCATGGAGGCAATTCAAGAGATATTTCCATGAGAAATATGTGTCTGAGAATTAATATGATAGAAAGATGAAAAGTTCTTTGAACTCAAGTTGGGAAGCATGAAAATGGAGGAATAAAATAGGATAAGGTAAAAATACAAAGGTTTCTAAGTGGGTTACCCTCCTTCTATAGTAACAAGATAAAATATGATAACCCCAAGACCTTGGAGGAAACCATAAGGAGAGAAAGGCATCTTTATGAACAAAGCAGAGGAAGGCCATTTTTCCAAAAATCTTAAAACGACAAGATGAAAGGGAAAAAGTATCCGAGGAAGAAATGTTTTAAGCCACCCTTTTTCAAGAACAACACCCAAGAAAATTAGCAAGGTGAGACATCCCAAAATGAGCACAAGACTGCATATTCATTTGGGAAAAGGCCAAGGTAGAAACCTATACAATGTCAAGAATGTGAGGGAAATCACTTATATAGGGACTACCCTCACAAAGGAGAAAGGATGAGGACTATTCACAACATTCAGGAGGATGAAATAGTGGAAGACATGGGAGGAAGCATGCCAAGGATTTATGCAACCTTGGACAACAAGCAAGTAGAGTATCAATCTCCCATGATTGAAGTGGAAGGTAACATTGATAACCAACCCATAGCAATTTTGATTCATTTTGGAGCTAGCCATAGTTACATAAATGCTAATATTGTTGAAACGTTTCACTTGCAAAGGAGTAATCATAATAAATATTGGTTAGTTCAGTTAGCCACAAGGGCTAAGAGGAAAATCAATGAGTTGGTTAAAGATTGTCTAATAGACATGAATGGGATTAGCACAAAGGTAGATGCAAACATTATACCATTGGGTTCATATGATTTTCTAATTGACATGAATTGGTTGGAAAAACAACATGATATCATAGATTGTTACAATAAAACAATCGCATGTCTTGATGAACAAGGACAACAAGGAAAGATTCAAGGAATTCCAAGAGTTTTAGTTGTTAGAGAGATTTCAACTATGCAGTTGAAAAAGAATTTCAAAAAGGGATGTCATATTTTTTCATCCCATATGGAGGAGGTGGCTAGAGATAAAGTGGAAAGCATTGAATACCATGTGGTCTTAAGGGATCTTGAAGATGTTTTTAGGGAAATCCCTGGATTTCCACCAAAGAGATACATTGATTTCTCTATTGATTTAGTGTCAGGATTTTCCCCGGTGTCCAAGAAACCTTATAGAATGAGCACACCAGAGTTGAAGGAGTTGTAGATGCATCTTGAAGAATTATTAGGAAAGGGGTATATACACCCAAGTTTGTCACCTTGGGGAGCCCTAGTTCTTTTTATAAAGAAAAAATACAGAACCTTAATGTTGTGTATTGATTTTAGACAATCGAATAAGGTCACCATAAAGAACAAATATCCTTTTCCAAGGATTGATGATTTGTTCGATCAGTTGAAAGGTGAAAAAATATTTTCCAAGACTGACATGAGATCAGGCTATCATAAAGTGAGAATTAAGGTAGAACACATAAAAAAGACAACATTCAGGCCACGATATGGGCATTATGAATTCACGGTAGTTCCATTTGGACTATCAAATGCCCTGACAGTATTTATGTGCCTGATGAATGGAGTGTTCAAGGAGTACCTAGACAAGTTTGTAATTGTGTTCCTAGATGATATACCTGTGTACTCTAATTCAAAAAAGGAACATGAGAAACATTTAAGAATGGTGTTGCAAGTTTTAAGAGAACGTAAATTTTATGCTAAGCTAAGTAAGTGTATCTTTTATCAAAAGAATATTCACTACTTGGGGCAGATAATTTCAGCATAAGGGATATCGGTCGATCCTGAGAAGATATAGGCCATTAGAGGATGGTCGGTGCCAATAAATGTCATAGAGGTTAGATCATTCATGGGTATTGTCAGTTATACCGAAGATTCATAAAATTATTCTCAAATATTGCAAGTCCAATCACTTCTTAGCAAAAGAAGGGAGTGAAATTTTAATGGATTTCCAAGTGTGAAGGGAGTTTTCAACATTTGAAGGAAATATTGACAAGTGTACCAATATTGAATATTCCAGATCTAGATGAAGATTTTGTTGTGTGCACTGATGCATGCAAGGAAGGGATTGGTGGATTCTGTAGTAAAAAATATCATGTGGTATGCTATGAGTCCAAAACATTAAAGGCGCGTGAGAGAAATTATGCTACCCATGACTTGGAGTTAGCAACAATTGTGCATGCATGAAAAATTTGAAAGAATTACCTCATAGGTAAGAAATTTGAGCTAAGAACATACCACTGTGGTCTAAAATATTTTTTTTTACATCCAACATTAAATGCCAAACAAAATAGATGGCTCGAATTCCTTAGCAAATACGACTTTAAAATTAAGAACATAAAAGGCAAGGAAAATCAATTGGTTGATGCACTCAGCAGGAGAGCTCATGAAGTGCATGTTGCAAACATCAACATGTACAAGAATGATATGAAAGATAATATTATTGTATCAGAAAATTTAGATCAACAATATATCATCATAAAAGAAAAATTACAATAGGGATATTACAATAGGGCATCCAGTAGGGATATTACAGCCATTGCCCATTCCATAATGGAAGTGGGAAGTTGTCACAGTTGATTTTATTACAAATCTACCCAGAACAGTGAAGCATCATGATGGTTATGTTTAAATGGAATAAGGCAACACATTTTATTCCAATAAAGACAACACACAAGGCAACAAATATTGTAGAAATATATATGAAGGAAGTTGCTAGGCTACATGGGGTACCTAAGGCAATAGTTTCAGACAAAGATCTAAAGTTTACTTCCAATTTTTGGAAGGGTTTGTTCAAAGTCTTTGGGACAAATTTAAATCTCAATATAGTGTATCATCCAAAGTCAGATGGGAAAATCGAGAGGATCAATAAGATAGTTTAGGATATGCTTAGGATGTATGTGATGGACTAGCCATCAAGGTGGGAATATTATATTCTCTTGGTTGAATCTTCCTACAATAATGGTTATCAATCCTCATACAAAATGAGTCCATATGAAGAATTGTATGATAGGAAGTGTAACACACCAGTGAGTTGGGATAATTCAGTAGACAGAGCAGTTGTTGGGCCAGATTTGTTAAAGGAAATGGAAGAGCAAATGGAAAAGATAAAGAAGAATTTAAAATTGCCCAGGATAGGTAAAATATTTATGCAGACAGGAATAGAGTGTTTAGATATTTCAAAGTGGGTGAACATGTGTTTTTAAAATTGAAGGCGAAGATAATTTTGTTGAGATTAGGAAGTTTCCCAAAGTTGGAAGCAATATATTATGGACCTTTTGAAAAATTAGAAAAGATAGAGCCAATTGCATACATTCTAAGCATTTCCTGCATCCATGAGATTGCATAATGTATTTTGTGTATCATTATTAAATAAATATGTGTCTGACCCTAACCACATAATTGATTGGAATGTGATCCAAGTGGAGCACGAAGGGGATTTTCGGGTGGAACCAATATGCATCCTGGATTGGAAAGTCAAAGTGATCAGGAACAAAGCCATAGGCTGGTAACGTTTCAATGGACCTACTATGGTCCTGCAGATACTACATGGGAGCATGAAGAAAACATGTGGGAAGAATACTAGCAATTTTTTGTCAATTTTGAAGAAAACGAAATGCGAGACTCCATTTTGAGCAACTAGAGTTCTGGAACCACATCTAAGAGTCCTAACCAACTGCACCGGGGACCTTGATAAAAGAATGGATCATTCCTTGGGTTAGACTTGATAAACATATGGTATGTTCCTTGGGTTAGCTCTGCTAAACGAATGGTGCATTCCTTGGGTCGGTGAGTTGAGAGGAACATGAGATTTTGGATGGGATTGTTGCTAGAGTGTAAAATTACATAATTTTATTTTTTAAAGTATTGTGATGTAAATTTTCATATATGTATATTGACATAGTGTGCACCGAGGATGACACACAATTGTAGGGGAGGGGGAAAGTAACATCCCCACTATAATCCCTAGTTTGATTAATGCTTATGTAGATACGCCAAAGCGATGTAATACGCGAATTGTATTTCTATGTGCTAATAATAAAATGTGATGTCATCTGCTAAGGGGACATGGATAGAGATGGGGGATGAATTAATCCATAAGAGAGGGGAAAGTCTAAGAGAATGCCTAAGTGGGGGTTTATGGATGAGTTACCCATGCATATTAATTCAATCCATTTTCCTACATTTTCTATTTGTATATGAACCTTATAATTTCTTATTGTGTTCCCAAAGCCAATCATTGAATACATGTAAGAGGGTGGGTGTGAGTAGTCACATCCCATAGTTATTGGGCACATGGGGGTTGAGTACAATCAGCTTTGGGAAGTGTGCGAGTCAAGAAAGGAAATCCAAAGGGAGGAAATTTGTATGGGTTGGGACAAAGTTTTTACAAAATGAGTTTTTGTGCATGAGGGGAAAGCAAAGAGTAATAAAGAGAGCTTGGAGCTGGCACATCCATGGAAGGAGAATTCTAGAGCATGTTGGAGCATATCTAGATCATTTTGGAAGTGAAGAATGAAGAGCCGGGTTGTTAGGCCTGAAGAGTGAAATCCTGAGTGAGTTGTGTTGAAACAACAAATGTTGTTGTTTTTTTCTGGTAGTTCTTCATAGTAGTTAGTTCCCTTGAGTTCCCAGCGGAGAGATTCCTAGATACATGTGCCAGAGAGACCCTGATAAAATAATGGGACACCCAAGGGCCTAAGATCAATGAAGGGGTACATTCCTTGGGTTGGGAAAGTCAAGAGGAAGAGAGATGGTGGAAAATAGGGATAGTTGTAGGAGAATACTAATGGGTTGTGAGTTTTATGAGTTGTGAGAGGACAGTGAAAGACCACCCTTTTTGTGGAATTCTAGCCTTAGCTCGAGGGTGACTGACTGTTGATATTTGGAATGGTCAGTCTATGGTTGGGTGGAACATCCATCCCAAGCAATTGGTTGCACAACTATTGTTAAAAGATCATAAGTCTTTATCCATTTTATGTCTTGTATTTATGATTTAAATTGTCGAGCATGATCTATGTAAATGAGAATGATTTATATGTTGTTGTATTGAACTATTCACTGCATTCATGTGTGTATTTAGCATGCTATAGATGCATCTATTTTATGGTTATATATAGTTAGAAATTAAATTTGGTTGTAATTCGTAGTTGTAAGATACAAGAAATTAATTAGCTAGCATACATTTCATTTTTATGATTATTTCCCACCGTAATGTCTCTTGGTTGGGCTCGGGGACATTACAATTTTATGAAAAACCACACTATGATAGTACCCCTAAGATTGAAAAAAACTTCAAATGGATCTCTTATGCACTCTTTTTCTTGAAAAATGGACTTACTTTACTTCCTTAGTCATGGTTCAATGAGTTGAGCAACTCTCCCTTCCTCTATGAACTATGCTTCTACAAAAATAAATTCACCTTCGTTGTACATGCTATGTTTCTCCTTGGAACATTGAGACTACTTTTATTGTTCAATATCATGGTAAACATACTATGTTTCCTAAGGGAAAAATGATTACTCCTCCTATGATGGTTTTGAGAATAGTCACTTTTTTTTTCCTCACATTGAGAGCTCAATATGATATGGAAGTGTAGAGGTTTGCATAAATCCATAGAGGAATTAAAATTACATATTGAAGAAAAAGTTTGAAATGACCCTACCATATGATGATTACATTTTGTTGTGTCAAGATTCTTGCACCCTTTGATCATCTCTTTTGATTTGGTAGATTCATTTCCTTTCATTGATTGACTTTTAATGTCATGTTAAGACATTATACTCCCCCATCAATTTTATGTTCAAAAAGGACTATGTGTTGAATGGACATACTAATAGTTATGACAAATCATGAGTATTGGGTGTGACCACTAGATATGATATACAAATTAAACAAATATAATGACTTGAATCAAAATGATTGTAATGATACATGATTTCTATCATATTTGAGATGATATGTGTTGAAATCGTGGAAGAGACTGATTATTGTTTAATATTTTTGAGATTATTTCCTTCCCTTTTATCTTTGGCATGCATTATAGAGCATTTGATTGCATGTTTATAGGTTCTGTAGTGAAACCTCTATTCATAGTGAACCCTTAGTTTGTAGAAAACACTTGTTTGTTGCTAATGAATAATTTTATAGACGGTTATAGCTTTAGAAATCTATAGGATCTTGTAGATCAACACATAGCTACAGGTAGAGAATTTTTTGGAACTTTGGATATTTTAGTATGTTGCATTGTTATAGCTTGAGAAGTTTGTGGAAGCCTATATTTTCTTTGATAGTTCCTATAGGATGCAAACATTGTCTTGGACTATAAATAGAGATGTTTATATAATATGTACATTGGATTTTCATGCATAAAGGATGTCATATATTCATAATTTATGGAAACAGATAGATAACTTGGAGCAGAATACATGTTGTTTTTTTTTCTCGTAAAAAAAACATAATTTTATTCATATTAAGATAAAATTAAATTTATTATATGCATTTAAACATTTATGTCATGTTCAAAAAAGAGAATGGAATAACAACTTCCCTTCTAGCATTTGCTTGATAGTCTAGAATATTACAAATGTTGGCTTCCACAAGGGA
This sequence comes from Picea engelmannii, assembly GCA_009831015.1. Taxonomy (NCBI): domain Eukaryota; kingdom Viridiplantae; phylum Streptophyta; class Pinopsida; order Pinales; family Pinaceae; genus Picea; species Picea engelmannii. Next base: position 108,265 of record ML780581.1, read on the forward strand.
GCAAAAAACTTGTCTTAGAACAACACTCAAAGTTCTAAACATAGATTTCTCAAAATGATTTTAACAATTTTCCATCCAAATAATCAAAATAAACCAGAAAACCTCTTAAATATTTGATACATCAACAACACTATACTCCTCCATCCAGAATAAACTAAATAAAATGGGATGAAAAGATTCAGAGTGTTGGCTAACCCTGAGCTCTTGAGTACACCATTGTCCATTCTCTAGTTGTATACCAGCCTTTGAAAGTCCATCCACTTCTACATTTATTTCCCTGTAGATGTGATGAAAAAATATCGATTTAAAAAAAATTGAACACTTGAGTCTCATCAAATATTGGCCTAGAAATGTAGTAATAAATAACAAGTAATACAAATTCTGTGAAAAAATCTCAGTAAACAAAATCATACATTCTCTTTCTAAAATAAATAAGTAGGAAATTTCAAAATTAGTTCTAAAATATAGAGATCACAACTAAGATCAAAATATTTTCCTAATGTATAGTTGGAGAGGATTCACCTTGTGTCATGTTCCTCGAACTTCTTTTGTATGGGGATGCACACAACTTTTGCACATGATGCTCTTCTCTCATATTTTACCAACTTTCCTGAAGGAAATAATTAATATGTAAGTAATAAATTGTGTTTATAAAATGAAGAAACGTACATAAACCATAAAATTCTCACCCTTCTTCCATTGTGAATAAAATAGAAGTCTTCACGGGGGCTTGATTCCTCTTCAAATTCAAGGTGTCTTCTAACTTAAAACAAAGTCCAGTTTTCTCCTGTGGACAATGTTTTGAAATGTGCACCATCTTTAAAAACATCAATGGATATCAGAGGATAATGAGTTCCATCATTGTTGTCTTGGTCTATTAGCATCCAAATCCAATCCATGTTATCCCTTATTTGCCTAAAATGTTGAAACTTGAAAGCAACATAGAGATTTTGTATCGGTATTGAATATCTGCAAGTTAAAGAGGTTAAAAAATAGTTAGAAAGTGATGTTAAACATTATGAAAATCAAAGAAAAGGAAAAATCAAAATTGCAAAACATTACCTAAAATGAATTGTCTCTACACTAAACACACATTAAAATTGCTCTCTGTTACACATTATTTTGGTCACTCTGATGATGACTTTACAAGCATGTAATCAGGCCCTCAAAATCATCTTTTCCCTGAAAAAGGTGATTTCTTTCCTCCTCTGCAAGACTACTTTTTAGAAGGACGTTGCAGGCTGCCCCTAGTGTACAGTGCGGAAATCAAGGATTTCTGCATGCTGCTCTATAGATAGCCTGTGGATTTACGCATGTTGTTGTATATGCAGGGTGTGACAGCGTCTGAAAGCCAAAAGAGGAAAGAGGTTCAATAAGTTTCTAGAAGGGGAATCTTTTGTAATGTGAGGTGGCATCCGTATGGTTACGATCCTACTGACTTCTCTGATATGGTGGGATCATTCTCATCCCTTTAACCACTTCAGCTTCTCCTATATAATAAAGGGCTTCTCATGGAAAGGTTACACATAGTTGAACAAAGTTGAGTAAAGTATTACTGGAAGAATAGGTTGGAGATTGTGTGAAGAACATTATATCAGTGGATGCTTGAGGCCTACTTTTTCCCATTGAGATTTTGGAGATCATCTTCATGCAAATTATGGAACAAGTATACATGTGTGTCGGAACGAAGGACCACTGAAAGGGAACTTGTGACATCAAGGCGTTTTGGTTGTATCTTCCACTTTTATTCAATATAATACAGTGGCATGTTTATTTCCCATAAAACTATTCTCATTTTATTACATGACTCCTTGATCACATGTTTGAGTTTTCATTGAATCTATCATAGTTTCTTTCACTTTGGTTGGCTTATGTCGTTGCAGATCTGGTTTCACAGGAGCACCAGAGTGGAGCAGGAACAACAAGGATATAAGGAAGTGATCTCAAAAGTAAGTCATCAACTCCTTCTTTGATAGTTAGATCAATGATTGTAACTTAGGGAAAGATTCATGTCCTATCCTGTTTTGTTCTAGATCTAGGTGGATCTAGGGGGATTGATTCGTGTCCACACTTAATGATTTACCTAATAACAAAATTGGCAACTCCATTGGGGAAGAACAACTTGATTGTGGTTTTTTGTTGGCCATTTTATTTTGACATATTCTTTTTACTTGAAATCAGTCTATGAGTCTGGGTTTGAAAGTCCACTTAGATGCTTTTCCCTTTTCTCCAAATTTCTTTATTTTTCAAACACTTTTGCACTGCACCTTATAGATAGCCTGCGGAAACCTTTGATTTCTGCACCTTGGTGGTTTATTTTAGTGCGGGATATTTGCATCTTGTCTGTTTTTGGTCTGCATAAACTCTTCATTTCCACACTGTGTTATACTGCCAGCGTGCGGCATCGTTTGAGAATTTTTTTGGGTTGGGTTTTGGCCTCTGTTGTTGCCCAGTTTTTCTTTAGTCAGTTGGGAAATGATTTTTAATGCCATTTCTTGACTTTTTCTGACTATTTAAGATTGCTCTTGATTGGTTTCGGAGATCGAACACCTCTCTTTTGATCTTTTTCCATTTTTTGTTTTTGATTTTTATCGACAAGGGTATATTATCTAGACTTGTGTCTGAGTGCTTGCTCGATTAAAAATCTTTGATTGGATTTGAAGTTTTAGGTTGGTTACACATACTGGATTTCTTAATGATCAGAAGACCATTTTTATTCACATTTGAAGAAACATTTTCTTTTCATTTTTTATTTTTATCTCCATTGAAAGATCAATTTGGGTGCTTGTTGAGTGTTTTATTTTCATTGATTGCTTACCCTTTCTTAGTTCCATCCCTGTTTTGGTTTTCGAAAGGAAAAATTAAAGTCTTTTAGTCTTTTAGGTGATCATTTATGCAGAAAATATTGGCATTCAAAAAATTGAAAGAGAACGAATAGTTGAATTACATTGTTTATGATTGTTTGGTATTAGATTCAAAGATAAGGAATTGTAAGTCGTAGTTCACATTGTTCCAGAAAAATACCTTCTCTCTACTGTAGATATAATTCATCGAAAGAAATTTTGCATCATTCATTTCTATTTGCATGTTATTGGGTTGAAGTCTTACACAACGTTGGTTTCATTCCCGTCTACCTTTTGAGTAACAACAACCTCTAAAAAACATTGCGAAATTTAAAAATCAAGTAGTAACTTTTATTTTCTAGGGCTCTTTTACACCAACATTAGTTAGGCTAGAGCTTTGGAATAGGCAGTGAGACACACTCTCCAAAGCACAAAACACACAATAGTATCTTGTGATAGGGAGTGTTCAAATCCATTTGCAACATTTTGTCCTAGGAAGCCCTTCTCACACAAGGGTCAAACTTGAGGTCGCATTGAGATTGGCAGAGTTACTCACCATACTTTGTTGGTCTTAGTGTAGATATTGCACGTATTATGGGGGTCACTTGAAGGTATACCCACAATGATGAGTGGAAGCCTTTCAAGTTGATTTCGAGCTCGATACCCTACCCTTGTGTGTGGATCGAACTGTCGAATGTTTCTGCAGGCATCACTGTTGTTTGTGGTAACTTTAGTATCCTATCTTCTTAGGGTCTTACACAAGGTGACTATGAAGGGGCAAGTCTTCACGGTACCTGGAATCAACATTGGCCAGACTCACTCAGGATCCTTGGAGGGTATACCCATGATTATGTGTGGGAGCTTGCACCAGGGTGTAAGTCTGTTAAGCAGGTCATCAATGTAACTTTTCCACCCTAGCTCAGCCCCTTCTTATCTCGGTCTCGGGACGTTGGATTTCATCACCAAGTAGTGACTTCGAAACGAGAAGGTTTGTTTGCCTAGTTTGAACTCTAGATTTGATTAGTGAGTGTTGTTTGTTTTCGTAGTTGGACATAGATTTTTTCCACAGAATTTTTGGTTCCGCCAACATAGACCCTCCCCGTCGTTCGTGTAGGGTACAGGGACTTCCACTGGAAAACATGGAATATTCTACCCCTATAACCCCTCATACATCGGAGGGCTCTCCTCAATAGAGTGAGGTCCAGGATACCAACATAATACAATAGGAAGGTTCAACCTCTTTGGAAATTTTCTGAATTATTTATAATTCTATGGAAGCTTTCCGCGTCCCTCCTGGATACGAAAGACGTTTTCTCCGGATGAATTCAGTCGAGGAACTTGTTTTTGTTTCTTCTGGAACGCTAATCGGACCTTTTGGAGCCAATGATCCCTTCTGGACTACTGACATAGTTAGAATCCCACCTCATATGGTGCGAGACCTTTATGGCTCAGGGGTAGGAGCGGATATACCTACCATACCTGAGATACCCGAGACGTCTGCTACCCTCAAAGTATCCCTAGGTCATTTTGCTAGTACAACTACCTATCTCTTCACTATTTCAGACACACAGTCAGTTAGTCCTAGTTCAACTGTCCCTTTTCAAATGGCCCACTCTACGATGGTTCCTCATGCTACGACTATTCCCACCGGGAATACAGTGGTTAACCATGCTCCCATTGGTACACCACATTCCTCTAGACCTACCCCTTCCCTCCCCCTTGGGTATCATGCTTTGAACCCTTCTTCTACCATCCATACCCAAATTCCATCTGGAGTACCACTTGGGCATAATACCTCTGCTAGTTATGTTTCCACACCTTCCCAGGTCCTCTCCGGAGGGTCTTATCCACCTCTTCATGGAAGATCTGGCCCTAGTGGCTCCAATCCAATTGGAAGCACTCATCATATACTCACTTCTGGTTACCAGATTCCCGCTGGAGGGAAATCTTATGCCGGGGGGCAACCTCAATCTGGGGGTCACACTCAAATTGGGGCACCTCCTCCATATGGAGGACATTCTCAGGTTGGAACTTATAATTCACAATATGGATTGAACATGTGAAACTTGTTAGCTCACCTTTAGAACCTTCAAGGAAACCCACAACCCTTCGAGGGGAAACCTTCTCAAGCTAGTTTTTCGGTACCCCCTAACTATGGTCAGCCATATCCGGGTTCTTTGAATCCCACTTGGGGCTCAAACGTTTAGTTCAGTACCCCTTTCCAAAGGAACATCCCTAACCAATCCAACCCCATGGGCTACATGCCTCCCCATCGCCGGTCGAATCTGTCAGGACCTATGCCCTATGTGCAGACTGCTTATGGTCCTACTAGTATACCGATGGGTCTTCCTCCCCAAAGTCACCCGTATCCTCAATTGAATAGACAGTTTCCCTTTTTGGCCACTTTGGACCTTCCCGATTTGTCTAGAATTTTGAATGACCCTATCCATCACTCTACTCATTGGCCTGTCATACCGGCCAAATTACCATCAGAAATTCCTAATTTCAATGGTAAACCAGGAGAGGATTCGAACAATCATGTAATGACTTTCCACCTTTGGTGTTCATCCAACTCTTTGATGGATGAATCCATTCAGTTATGTCTTTTTCAATGAACTCTCACGGGTTCAGTCGCGAAGTGGTATATAGAATTACCATGAGGCTTATTCACCAACTTTAATACCCTAGCCATGGATTTACTCACTCACTACCAGTTGCCAATCCATTATGAAACGAGAACCGAGATTTTGAGTTCTTTCAAGAAAAATAAAGCCACTCATATCTCTAATCAGATTCATGAATGGAGACGAAGACAACGTTTAATCAAACTCGATCTTCCAGATCATTTATTGGAAGAATGGTTCACAAAATCCTTAGTGAATGACATATCTCGTGACATTGACATGGGTGGAGTTGTCACATAAGAACAGGTGATCAGTCATGCCCAGTACCTCAATCTTGTTTCTTTACAAACGGGTACTCTTTATGATCTGCTCCCTGACGCACCTCGTCCTTCTACCATGACCACCTCAACAATCCCAACAACTTCTTATGTTGTTGATGGTGTGATAGGTACTTTCCATGCTCAACCTCAATCTGTGCAGGCCTCTCACACCAATCCCAAATCCTATGCTTCTAATGTTCAAACTGCTCCGACGCCCACTCCTCCCACCTGTAAAAATTCAGAAGTGAACGTTGTTCAATCGACTCCTACCGGTAAGAATAAATCTAAAAAAGGGAAGGGTAGGAATAAGGAAGATAAAAATAACAACCCACAATCCAAAAAGACCAAATCACAACCTGTTGATGATAAGGACAAACACAAACCTTGCTATCCTTGCCTTATCTGTGGTGATGATCACTACACGAAGGACTGTTCGAGAGGTGTTGAGGTCACGAAGTTCCTTCAAGGGACCCCAAAACCTCCTACACCTGTCACATTGTCTCAGCCCTTCCCTTCTCAACAACAGGCTCAATTGGTCATCCATGATCAACCTTCTTCCTACACTACCTCCTACGTACTTATGTGTACCGGTGATTTGAAGAAGAATGACATCACACTTACCATTTGTGTCAAAGATTACTCTTCCTCCAAGGAGAAATTTGACGATATACCACCTTCATTGGTTCAACAATCTCCCTTAGCTCCACCTTCCAACATTCCTCTACATCTCGAACGACCAAACCCCGATACAGTCCTTCGCCCTCCTCTCAAGGGCGTGGTTCGAAAGTCTGCTTTCAATCCTCATGCACGTGCTGCCTAGAACTACAGTATTGTAGAGGATCTGGCACAAGAACCATCCGCGATGTCAACCCTCAAAGTCCTTCAAATTTGTCCTACACAACGGAAGGCACTGTTAAAAGCTATCGGTGGAATCGACCCTACAGATACGAATTTAATCATCTTTGACTTGGAATATCACATTCTGAGGTTATCCCCTCATCTCGCATTTCAAATACAAGTTGTTGTCGCTGACAAGAACATTTGTAGAACATTTATTGACAAGGGTGCCTCGACGTGTGTCATGTCTATTGCCTGCTGGAAAGCCATTGGCTCTCCTTCCTTAATTGAATCACACAACACGCTCAAAGACTTTAATGGCTCTGGCTTTAAACCTTACGATGTACTCCTTTTTGTTTCCTATTACATTAGAAGGAAAAACGATCAATTTTGAAGTTGAGGTCTTTGACGCACCTCTCAATTACAACCTTTTACTTGGCCGTAGCTGGATCGATTCCATGCATGCAGTCATGTCTACTCTTTTTCGTATCGTGCATTTTCCACATCAGGGAAAAGTAGTTACAGTAGACCAACTGGCCTTCTTTAACTTTGACACACGTACCAACAATGTACCTTTCATTGCAAAGACACCCCCTGGGTACAAGAATGTCGGTGTGGGTCTACTAAAATATTCAACTTTTATGGGTACATTTCCGATCCCACCACCAGAAATTTCGCCTCCTTTGGTTGCCTCGATTAACATGATTTCCACCTCTTTCCATGAAACTCTCGTGTCTTCTGACCCATGGATAGTACCCAAACCCAATGATTATCTTCACTACGACGACCAGATGCCTTTAAGTCCAGTTGAATCAGGTTACCAAGCCATTCAATCGACTGACCCTTCTACTCCCTCTCTCGGTGATTTATTTCCTGACCCGTTCCACATTATTTTTCCCATGGACGAGATGATTATGTCAGTTATTTCGATGGAAGATACCCCTTGGGATGATGGTGATCATCGTTCCATTCTCTTTCTCGAACAACACACCATCGAGAGCTACCAATGGATCTTGACTTTGTCAAACGTTGTCGTTATTTCTTCAATTCTTGAATCCACATACGATGTGTTATATGATGGGAATTTAAGTAACATTTCACCCACCATCCCCCTCGACATATCTATTAAACTTGTAGTTGTCGAAAATGTCCACATCGGAGCTTCATGTTCCACCGATTTGGTTGTCACATATAAGTCACTTTTTCAAGAATTTCGTGACATCTTCGCATGGATCTACGAAGAGATGTCGGGTATTGACCCTGATATTGTTGTACATGAAATTAAGACCTACCCGAACACTAAACCCTTCCGGCAGAGACTTCGCCCGGTCCACCCCCGTAAAGCAATTGCTATCAATATTGAAGTCGAAAAACTTCTTAAAGATGGATTTATTTATCTTCTGGCTTTGACTGATTGGGTATCCAATCTAGTTCTAGTTAACAAGAAACAAGGTACGATCCATGTCTGTGTTGATTATAGGGATATCAACAAAGCTTGTCCTAAGGACAACTTTCCTACCCCCTTCATTGACCAAATCGTCGACGATTGCATCGGAAGTGAAATCTTCTCTTTGATGGACGGTTTCTCCAGATATAATCAAATCAATATCTTATCCGCGGATCAACACAAAATCATTTTCAGTTGTCCTTGGGGCACCTTTGCCTACCGGAAACTACTCTTCGGTTTGAAGAACGTCGATGCGACGTTTCAATGTGCTATGTCTTATGCTTTCCATGATATTAAGCATATTGTACAACCATATTTTTATGACCTACCAGCGCATTCCATGCATCGTAGTGATCATCCAACCCACCTTCGATCTATTTTCCTTCATTGTTGGTTCTATCGTATACATTTAAACCCACATAAATGTGTCTTTTGTGTGGAGTTTGGTCGACTCCTAGGCTTTATTATGTCACGTCAGGGGATCAGGTAGATCCTTTGAAGGTCGAGGCGATCCTCAATCTCCCTCCTCCTTCTTCACTTCGCCAGCTACAAAGTTTGCAAGGGAAGGAAAACTTTCTACGTCGTTTTATCCCAAACTACGCTAAGTTAACACTCGGATTTACTCGACTACTAAAGAAGGGCTCTGAGTTTGTATGGGACACCACTGCCAACAAATCCTTCGACACTTTGAAACTAATTTTAACATGTACCTCACTCCTTTTCACACCCGATTATAGTCGATATTATTTCCTTTATCTCGTTGCTTCAGACTCTACCATTGCCATGGTTCTGGTCCAAGAAGACGATTTACACGACGAACATGTCATTTATTATTTGAGTTGGAGTCTCACAACTACCGAAGCCAAGTACTTACATGTTGAAAAACTAGCCTTGGCAGTTGTTCAAGCTGTCCAACATTTCTATCACTATATTCTATTATGCAAGACCACTGTAATTTATGATTGCAACCCTATACAACACATTATTACACATCAATTGCTAGGGGGAAAATGCTCCAAATGGATAGTGATTCTCCAGGAGTTTGACTTATAATTCGAACACGCTAAGTCCAAGAAATACTTGGTGTTTGTCGAACTAATATGTGACCTTCCCTGCACTGAGACAAAAAATGTAATAGAGGATTGTCTACCCAACGAATCCTTTTTTCTGATCAGTTCTGATGACCTTTGGTATGGAGATATCATTATTTATCTCCATACCCAGACTTTCTGGGACGATTTGTCTAGCACTGACCATCATTGTATACACTATCAAGCCCGTCAGTACATTATCCTCGGTGACAGTCTTTATCACTATGGGGTTGACTCCGTTTTTCAACGCTGTCTCACCTATGTTGAAGCCGAGAAAGCTTTGAATGAATTCCATTTTGGAGCATGTGGTGGCCACATGTCTGGGTATGTGTGGTTGGCCACATGTCTTACGAGCCGAATATTTTTGGCCTTCTTTATTTAAAGACTGTATTATTGTCGTCCAAAAATTCCATGCTTTTCAAACGTACAACAACAAAATAAGATCACATCCTGCTCCTTTACATCCTATAGTTTCCATTGGACCTTTCGTGAAATGGGGCATTGATTTCATGACCTGTAACCCTCGCTTGGCCGAGGGGCATGGATACATTATTGTAGCCGTGGATTATTTCACAAAGTGGGCTGAGACGATGCCTACATTCGACAATACTGGAAAAACTGCAGCCCTATTCATATTCAATCATATCATCACACGATTCAGAATCCCGCAAGCTATCGTCACCGATCACGGTAGCCACTTTTGAAATTTCATGATGTCTGAGTTGATCGAAAAGTTGGGTCTTCGACATAAAAACTCGACCCCCTACTATCCACAGACCAATGGCCAAGTTGAATCGATAAACAAGGTTCTCATCACCATGCTTCGATGGATAATAGGAATTCACAAGACAAGTTGGCACATAATGTTGTTTTCAGCATTATGGGCATATTAGACATCCATGAAATCCACTACTGGATTTACCCCCTTTCAGTTAGTGTATGGTATCGAAGTTGTTCTGTCGATTGAATGTGAGATACCATCATTGAAGCTAGACATTGAAATTCTTCCTCACACCTCTATCGAAGAGGAGCGCCTATTGTATCTCATGTGACAAGAAGAAACCCGCCGTGACGCCACCCTGGTTATTGAAACCCAGAAGAAACGCGTAAAATCCCAATACGACAAACATGTCAAACCGCGTGTTTTCTTCGAAGGTGATCTAGTTCTACTTTATGAACAAGATCGTGATTTACTAGGAGCCGGAAAATTGAGGCTATGTGGCGCGAACCTTATATTGTTAAATGAGTGTTGGAGAAGCGAGTGTATGAGTTAGTAGATTATGATGGCATTCCTTTGAGTGAACCCAAAAATGGGACTTACTTGAATAAGTACTATGCTTAGACTATCTTTTCATGAGTGCTTGTATTTTTATTGTATCATGCTTTAGTGTGCGACTTTGTGTGCTTTTCATTACTTGGTTTCGACCCCCAACTACTTACCTTGCATTGTGCTTGGTTTCCAGATGTCGACGTCTTCTCTACCCTACATTGGCTTTGACGATGGTGCTAGTTGTAATACTCAAAACCTAGCTTCTGTTGCTTGGGGAATCTATGCACCCACGAACGAACTTATCAATCTACAAGGTGTTTGCCTCGGTTGGGAAACCCATAATATCGCAAAATATAGCGCAGTCATTGAATTTTTGACCGATGTTATTTCACTTGGGATTCGAAGAATGGTTGTACGACTTGATTCACAGCTAGTAGTACTACAGTTAAGTAACATTTATACTATCTGAAGTCCTACTTTGTTACGAGTATATTTACGAATTCGTCTCTTGGAGCGTTACTTTGATTATATTGAGTATCAACACATTCCTAGATGTCTAAATACATTAATTGATGCTCTAGCTAATTATGTGTTAGACAGACATTTGAGACATTTATAAATCCAATCAGGCATTACACATTGAATATAAAAGCAGAGTAATCTGGTAGAAGCCTCATATATATAAATAATGAAAATGTTTTACAAAAAGTGTTTTTCCATCAAGGACCAAAATATCAAAATATGGATCCCATGGCTCCTACAAAATAACATCATGGGTGACGCTTGCGATAGCACACTACTTCCCGTGCTACCCTGCAAAGTAACCGACTAAGTGAGTCGGACATTCCTACAGTATGGCATTGATAACACCTCGGGACTTCCTCGATCAACATATCGGGAATGCCTATCATCAAGCCTTCTAAGTTTTGCTCCATTGCCTCATAGTCGTCGGCGTCCCACCCTGCTACCACAACTGCCTCTCCTCGCCTATGAATCGAAGATGTGCCCGGAGGTCGATGTGGTCCTACATTTGCATGGTCAAAAAGTTTTTGATTAGTCTTTGGATCGAAAACACAAAAAACATCTAATATAAAAAAAAAAACCACAAAACACTATAAAAGAACAAAAATGTGTCTTTCTTACCTAGATCTCCCCACCGAAATCCCTCAGAGAGAACCAAGTCAGGATCACCCCAAAAATCTAGGCTGGCATAAGCATAATCATCAATCATTAAGATTTGGGGCCTTAGCCAGTCAAAAAATGCATCATTTTACTTGATAATAGGCCCCGCTATGTGTCGAGCCATAAGGTCACACCACCGTTTCATTCTTGTTTCTCGTGGGGCTGGTATTCCCCACTCTACCTGCAGCCACAAATGTGGGACTCTTTCTAGGAAGAAATATACAAAAATGGACCCATACCCAAACTGCTTTAGGTATCCTCTCTTGTTTTTTGTGAGTTGTGTCTTCATACTGCAGAGAACACCGTCACACCAATTGAATACTTGTGGTTCCAGACATTCAATAACATATTGAAAATAAATCTGGAGTGCCATGTGTGGTAATGCGCTCCCTGCCATCCATGCAATGGTAAAAAGGATGGTTCTGAGGGTTACATCCCGCACACCTCGGATAGCCACTTTACCATTGTGCCTTTCGGCATCAGGCTCATAGTGTCAATGGATATACTCACTCATCGAAAAGCTTCCTCCTCGACCCCCTATTAGAGTCACATGCACCCCACGATGGGATAACCCCGTCAGAAATTAAATATCCTCAATGTCCAAGGCAAGGACATGAACACCCACATGAAATACTTTTTGTTCTACGTCCCACATATGGACTAAGTACTCTAATAGTCTTCGTTGGGCTCTCATGCCCTGGATCTTGAAATTTTTCAATAGGCCACATTGTTGAAGAGCATCAATGGTTCCTAGATCATTCAAAGCCATAGATTCATCATCTTCATGCTCACATTCTCTCCATTCCAACATCTTTGCAATCAAACACCTGCATGGAAGTAAGAGAGGACAGTTAGCACCTCCATCCATCCTTTTTTGGAATTCTTTTTGGTAAACGCCTGCTTTTCTTTTTGATTTTCAGATGTCGCAACTGAGATTCAATTACAGTGCGGAATTTCCGCAGGCTAGCCATTGGGCACCTGCGGAAATCCTTGATTTTCGCAGGGCCCGATATAGGCCACCTGTGGTGGCCCCAATGCATGCCTACCGGCCCAAAAATTACCCAAAAAATCATCTTGTGACCACCAAAAACAAATTTTAAACCATTGAAAAGGAAAAAATGAAGCACTTACTGTTTTCACGGAAATCGTTCGTCGAATGATCACCTGAGCTCCTCGCAATCGATCACCAAAGAAAGGGGTGATAAAGGGGTTTTTAGACAATTTCTTGACCAAATACAATTGAAATGGTAAAAAAGAGCACCTACTCTTATTTATTTCATTTTTTACCTTTTCCATAATATTTTATATTATATAATTGTGTTTGGTTATGAACCTTCGAAACTAATAATCTTGTAAGCATCTTGTTTCTTGCAGGAAGGAGACTAGAGTCCTAATTAACGGAGTATGGTTCTTTGTTCCGTAATTTATTTTTCTCTTCGTTACACATATCGATGCTTTTTAGGGTTTTTTAGTAAAACCTCGAGCTCACTCTTCGTTCGTTCTCATACTTGAAAATTTATGAGAACGCAATTGAGTATATTGTTATCATCTCTTCGTACTCATCTTGGTAACACAAAAAATGACACACATGGAGTATCTATTAATCTATTTTCACACTCCATAAAAAACAAAAAGATTGTCGAGTGACCTTGTTCTATTCACACTCGTAAAAATGTTTGAATAAAATGTTCGAAGGGTGATAGTTTATCATTTTTCGATCCTATTGAACTATTTTACGAAAAAGGAAATGAGAGAGTTCTCTTCAAGATTTTTTCAGACTCTATAAACATGAAAAACCCCCGAGTTTTCTATCTTTGGACTTGTTAAACAAACATCGAAAGACCCACATGGGACCAAACCACTCCTTCTTAAGGTTCGTTAAAAATACTCTGAGGGACTCGTCCGAAGGATGATCTTATATCAATAAGCATATGTTATCCTCCTCAATATTGCGTAAAAATAAAGAGGTACTTGCCAGAAATGGTTGGGGGGAATTTGAGAAAGAAATGTGTCTCTGTACCTTTTTAGTGGCAGTACTAGTCGCTCTTGAACATGCCACCCCTTTCGTCATTTGAATCCGGGTTGGGAAATCCATTTGTCTCTTGTCTAACCTTCTTCGAATTCATATCTCGGGTCATCTTTGAGTCAATGCTGCCAAGACCAATGTTGTGTCATTCATATGTTCAAGATCAGTCCAAACAAACCCTCCCTTGAGTCGGCCATCTACGTTGTCATTTCTCACCATGTCGGCCTTCCTTGTGTAAGTTTTGAATCATTTTTCACACTTTGTTCTACCCTAAATATATTACTTATTTCATGTCACTGATGGGGATACATCAAGGCCCTCCTATGATGAGTCTTTTCCTGTCAACTTCAACTCATCATCCGGGAAGAAGACTTAGAAATCATTTAGTACCTTAGAGCCTGCATGCCTCAATGGCAGGTTTCTTTGCTCTCGACAGTGGATTCACATCATTGGTCCCTGACCGAGAGATTCCATTGAGTGTTCGAATTTAGCTCATTTATTCATACTTGTTGGATTATGCTCATGTACCTTGGGAGTCATTGACATCAATGGTGATTTCCCTTGCACTTGTTAATGATTTTCATCAATGACCGGTAATCAAGTGGTTTCTACCATGTTTGACTTCAACACATGTAATCACATGGTTAGATTCATGCTTATGGACAATGGTATTGAAGACCCTGGATCTCATCCTTTTGGTCCAGGTTGCAATGGAATATTCATGATTTGTATTAACACACAGATCCACTTTGTATGTCTTGTGGCTGTGTCTGAATTTGCATTATCTAATACATGGATCCATAGTGTATTCTTGGTGGCTATGTAGCATCTTGACGACATGGATCCACGGTGTATAATTGGTGGCCATGACTGCATTTATGATTTACAATCACTTGTAGTCTGAGCATGGGAATGCCTACCTCATAAATGATGTGATTTTATGCGAATGACTTGATTGTTTGCAGGTTCCTGATTGGTGTGTTCTTTGTTCCCGACACACACATGCATTTTACAAAGTACTTCGGCTGACACATGTTCTAGCTTCATACTTTGGGGGGCATTCTGTTACACATTGTTTTGGTCACTCTGATGATGACTTTACAAGCATGTAATCAGGCCCTCAAAATCATCTTTTACTTGAAAAAATTGACTGCTTTCCTCCTCTGCAAGACTAATTTTTAGAAGGACGTTGCAGGCTGCCCCTAGTGTACAGCGCGGAAATCAAGGATTTCCACATGTTTCTCTATAGCTAGCCTGTGGGATTTCCGTAGGTTGTTGTATATGCAGGGTGAAGCGGCGTCTGAAAGCCAAAAGAGGAAAGAGGTTCAAGAAGTTTCTAGAAGGGGAATCTTCTGGAATGTGAGGTGGCATTCGTATGGTTACGATCCTACTGACTTCTTTGATATGGTGGGATCATCCTCATCCCTTTAACCACTTCATATTCTCCTATATAATAATGGGATTCTCATGGAAAAGGTTAAGCATAGTTGAGCAAAGGATTGCTGGAAGAATAGGTTGGAGATTGTGTGAAGAACATTATATCAGTGGATGCTTGAGGCCTACATTTTCCCATTGAGATTTTGGAGATCATCTTCATGCAAATTCTGGAACAAGTATACGCGTGTGTCTGAACGAAGGACCACTAAAAGGGAACTTGCAACATCAAGGCGTTTCGGTTGTATCTTCCACTTTTATTCAATATAATACAATGGCATGTTTCTTTCCCATAAAACTATTCTCATTTTATTACATGACTCCTTGATCACATGTTTGAGTTTTCATTGAATCTATCATAGTTGCTTTCACTTTGGTTGGATTGTGTCATTGCAGATCTGGTTTCACATGAGCACCAGAGCGGAGTGGGAACAACAAAGATATAAGGAAGCGATCTCAAAAGTAATTCATCAACTCCTTCTTTGATAGTTAGATCAATGATTGTAACTTAGGGAAAGATTCATGTCATGTCTTGTTTTGTTCTAGATCTAGGTGGATCTAGGAGGATCGATTCGTGTCTGCACTTAACGATTTACCCAATAACACTCTCCATTCACAAGATGTAATCTTGTATTCCATCCAGAGTAAAATAAGTTACATAATAACATGTTAGAGTGGTTTGTGCAAGAATATGTCTTCTTAGTCATTTGAATCGAGTCCTCTTCCTTGAACAATTCAGAAAAAAAAAAACCCAAAAATGGTAAAGGCATACCAAAATGATCACATGCACCACCCTTCTCATGCATACCAGATTGAATTTCAAGAGCTAATTTTGAACGTATGCAATCAATTAATGTTGGATTAGAATTTGGTAAGCTAGTTTCATGAAGTGTGGGTAACTTGGATTCTTCAATTTATACTACCCTTTGACTACTTGGAAGAAAGTAATCATACTTATAAAACAAAACCGCTTCTTCCCTCAATGACGTG